>JAVIAB010000050.1:81771501-82059001 GCA_032433765.1 Megaustenia siamemsis
TTCAGTCTTCTCTGTGGCAAATCTTCTCCGTGGCAAGTCTTCAGTCTTCTCTGTGGCAAATCTTCTCCGTGGCAAGTGTTCAGTCTTCTCTGTGCAAATCTTCTCCTGGCAAGTCTTCAGTCTTCTCTGTGACAAATCTTCTCCGTGGCAAGTCTTCAGTCTTCTCTGTGACAAATCTTCTCCGTGGCAAGTTCTTCTCTGTGACAAATCTTCTCCGTGGCAAGTGTTCAGTCTTCTCTGTGCCAATCTTCTCCGTGGCAAATGTTCAGTCTTCTCTGTGCCAAATCTTCTCCGTGGCAAGTCTTCAGTCTTCTCTGTGGCAAATCTTCTCCTTGGCAAGTCTTCTCCGTGGCAAGTCTTCAGTCTTCTCTGTGGCAAGTCTTCTCCTTGACAAATCTTCTCCGTGGCAAGTCTTCAGTCTTCTCTGTGGCAAATCTTCTCCGTGGCAAGTCTTCAGTCTTCTCTGTGGCAAATCTTCTCCGTGGCAAGTCTTCTCTCGTGGCAAGTCTTCAGTCTTCTCTGTGGCAATTCTTCTCCTTGACAATCTTCTCCGTGGCAAGTCTTCAGTCTTCTCTGTGCAAATCTTCTCCGTGGCAATGTTCAGTCTTCTCTGTGGCAAATCTTCTCCGTGGCAAGTCTTCAGTCTTCTCTGTGGCAAATCTTCTCCGTGGCAAGTCTTCAGTCTTCTCTGTGCAAATCTTCTCCGTGGCAAGTGTTCAGTCTTCTCTGTGGCAAATCTTTTCCGTGGCAAGTCTTCAGTCTTCTCTGTGACAAATCTTCTCCGTGGCAAGTGTTCAGTCTTCTCTGTGACAAATCTTCTCCGTGGCAAGTCTTCAGTCTTCTCTGTGACAAATCTTCTCCGTGGCAAGTGTTCAGTCTTCTCTGTGACAAATCTTCTCCGTGGCAAGTCTTCTCTGTGACAAATCTTCTCCGTGGCAAGTGTTCAGTCTTCTCTGTGACAAATCTTCTCCGTGGCAAGTGTTCAGTCTTCTCTGTGCCAAATCTTCTCCGTGGCAAATGTTCAGTCTTCTCTGTGCCAAATCTTCTTCGTTGCAAGTCTTCAGTCTTCTCTGTGGCAAATCTTCTCCGTGGCAAGTCTTCAGTCTTCTCTGTGACAAATCTTCTCCTTGGCAAGTGTTCAGTCTTCTCTGTGACAAATCTTCTCCGTGGCAAGTCTTCAGTCTTCTCTGTGACAAATCTTCTCTTGGCAAGTGTTCAGTCTTCTCTGTGACAAATCTTCTCCGTGGCAAGTGTTCAGTCTTCTCTGTGACAAATCTTCTCCGTGGCAAGTCTTCAGTCTTCTCTGTGACAAATCTTCTCCTTGGCAAGTGTTCAGTCTTCTCTGTGACAAATCTTCTCCGTGGCAAGTGTTCAGTCTTCTCTGTGACAAATCTTCTCCGTGGCAAGTCTTCAGTCTTCTCTGTGGCAAATCTTCTCCTTGGCAAGTCTTCATCTTCTCTGTCAAATCTTCTCCTTGGCAAGTCTTCAGTCTTCTCTGTGACAAATCTTCTCCTTGGCAAGTGTTCAGTCTTCTCTGTGCCAAATCTTCTCCGTGGCAAGTCTTCAGTCTTCTCTGTGTCAAATCTTCTCCGTGGCAAGTCTTCAGTCTTCTCTGTGACAAATCTTCTCCGTGGCAAGTGTTCAGTCTTCTCTGTGCCAAATCTTCTCCTTGGCAAGTGTTCAGTCTTCTCTGTGACAAATCTTCTCCGTGGCAAGTCTTCAGTCTTCTCTGTGACAAATCTTCTCCGTGGCAAGTCTTCTCTGTGACAAATCTTCTCCGTGGCAAGTGTTCAGTCTTCTCTGTGCCAAATCTTCTCCGTGGCAAGTGTTCAGTCTTCTCTGTGCCAAATCTTCTCCGTGGCAAGTGTTCAGTCTTCTCTGTGGCAAGTCTTCTCCTTGACAAGTCTTCTCCGTGGCAAGTCTCTCTCAGTCTTCTCTGTGGCAAATCTTCTCTGTGACAAGTCTTCTCCGTGGCAAGTCTTCAGTCTTCTCTGTGGCAAATCTTCTCCGGGCAAGTCTTCAGTCTTCTCTGTGGCAAGTCGTCTCCTTGACAAGTCTTCTCCGTGGCAAGTCTTCATCTTCTCTGTGGCAATTCTTCTCCTTGACAAGTCTTCTCCGTGGCAAGTTTCAGTCTTCTCTGCCCAAATCTTCTCCGTGGCAAGTGTTCAGTCTTCTCTGTGGCAAATCTTCTCTTGGCAAGTCTTCAGTCTTCTCTGTGGCAAATCTTCTCCGTGGCAAGTCTTCATTCTTCTCTGTGCCAAATCTTCTCCGTGGCAAGTGTTCAGTCTTCTCTGTGGCAAATCTTTTCCGTGGCAAGTCTTCAGTCTTCTCTTGCAAATCTTCTCCGTGGCAAGTGTTCAGTCTTCTCTGTGGCAAATCTTCTCCGTGGCAAGTCTTCATTCTTCTCTGTGGCAAATCTTCTCCTTGGCAAGTGTTTCAGTCTTCTCTGTGTGAAATCTTCTCCGTGGCAAGTCTTCAGTCTTCTCTGTGCAAATCTTCTCGTGGCAAGTCTTCAGTCTTCTCTGTGCCAAATCTTCTCTTGGCAAGGTTCAGTCTTCTCTGTGGCAAATCTTCTCCGTGGCAAGTCTTCAGTCTTCTCTGTGCAAATCTTCTCCGTGGCAAGTCTTCAGTCTTCTCTGTGGCAAATCTTCTCCGTGGCAAGTCTTCAGTCTTCTCTGTGCAAATCTTCTCCGTGGCAAGTTCAGTCTTCTCTGTGACAAATCTTCTCCGTGGCAAGTCTTCAGTCTTCTCTGTGACAAATCTTCTCCGTGGCAAGTGTTCAGTCTTCTCTGTGACAAATCTTCTCCGTGGCAAGTCTTCAGTCTTCTCTGTGACAAATCTTCTCCGTGGCAAGTGTTCAGTCTTCTCTGTGACAAATCTTCTCCGTGGCAAGTCTTCTCTGTGACAAATCTTCTCCGTGGCAAGTGTTCAGTCTTCTCTGTGACAAATCTTCTCCTGGCAAGTGTTCAGTCTTCTCTGTGCCAAATCTTCTCCGTGGCAAATGTTTCAGTCTTCTCTGTGCCAAATCTTCTCCGTTGCAAGTCTTCAGTCTTCTCTGTGCAAATCTTCTCCGTGGCAAGTGTTCAGTCTTCTCTGTGGCAAATCTTCTCCTTGGCAAGTGTTTCAGTCTTCTCTGTGACAAATCTTCTCCGTGGCAAGTCTTCAGTCTTCTCTGTGACAAATCTTCTCCTTGGCAAGTGTTCAGTCTTCTCTGTGACAAATCTTCTCCGTGGCAAGTGTTCAGTCTTCTCTGTGACAAATCTTCTCCGTGGCAAGTCTTCAGTCTTCTCTGTGGCAAATCTTCTCCTTGGCAAGTCTTCAGTCTTCTCTGTGGCAAATCTTCTCCTTGGCAAGTCTTCAGTCTTCTCTGTGGCAAATCTTCTCCGTTGGCAAGTGTTCAGTCTTCTCTGTGCAAATCTTCTCCTTGGCAAGTCTTCAGTTCTCTGTGCAAATCTTCTCCGTGGCAAGTCTTCAGTCTTCTCTGTGCCAAATCTTCTCCGTTGGCAAGTGTTCAGTCTTCTCTGTGCCAAATCTTCTCCTTGGCAAGTGTTCAGTCTTCTCTGTGACAAATCTTCTCCGTGGCAAGTCTTCAGTCTTCTCTGTGCCAAATCTTCTCCGTGGCAAGTGTTCAGTCTTCTCTGTGGCAAATCTTCTCCGTGGCAAGTCTTCAGTCTTCTCTGTGGCAAATCTTCTCCTTGGCAAGTCTTCAGTCTTCTCTGTAACAAATCTTCTCCGTGGCAAGTGTTCAGTCTTCTCTGTGACAAATCTTCTCCGTGGCAAGTCTTCTCTGTGACAAATCTTCTCCGTGGCAAGTGTTCAGTCTTCTCTGTGCACAATCTTCTCCGTGGCAAGTTTCAGTCTTCTCTGTGCCAAATCTTCTCCGTGGCAAGTGTTCAGTCTTCTCTGTGGCAAATCTTCTCCTTGACAAGTCTTCTCCGTGGCAAGTCTTCAGTCTTCCTCTCCGTGGCAAATCTTCTCCTGTGACAAATCTTCTCCGTGGCAAGTCTTCAGTCTTCTCTGTGGCAAATCTTCTCCGTGGCAAGTCTTCAGTCTTCTCTGTGGCAAGTCGTCTCCTTGACAAGTCTTCTCCGTGGCAAGTCTTCAGTCTTCTCTGTGGCAAATCTTCTCCTTGACAAATCTTCTCCGTGGCAAGTCTTCAGTCTTCTCTGTGCCAAATCTTCTCCGTGGCAAGTCTTCAGTCTTCTCTGTGGCAAATCTTCTCCTTGGCAAGTCTTCAGTCTTCTCTGTGCAAATCTTCTCCGTGGCAAGTCTTCAGTCTTCTCTGTGCCAAATCTTCTCCGTGGCAAGTGTTCAGTCTTCTCTGTGCAAATCTTCTCCGTGGCAAGTCTTCAGTCTTCTCTGTGGCAAATCTTCTCCGTGGCAAGTGTTCAGTCTTCTCTGTGCCAAATCTTCTCCGTGGCAAGTCTTCAGTCTTCTCTGGGCCAAATCTTCTCCGTGGCAAGTGTTCAGTCTTCTCTGTGACAAATCTTCTCCGTGGCAAGTGTTCAGTCTTCTCTGTGACAAATCTTCTCCGTGGCAAGTCTTCAGTCTTCTCTGTGACAATCTTCTCCTTGGCAAGTTCAGTCTTCTCTGTGACAAATCTTCTCCGTGGCAAGTGTTCAGTCTTCTCTGTGACAAATCTTCTCCGTGGCAAGTCTTCAGTCTTCTCTGTGGCAAATCTTCTCCTTGGCAAGTCTTCAGTCTTCTCTGTGACAAATCTTCTCCGTGGCAAGTCTTCAGTCTTCTCTGTGCAAATCTTCTCCTTGGCAAGTGTTCAGTCTTCTCTGTGGCAAATCTTCTCCTGGCAAGTCTTCAGTCTTCTCTGTGCAAATCTTCTCCGTGGCAAGTCTTCAGTCTTCTCTGTGACAAATCTTCTCCGTGGCAAGTCTTCAGTCTTCTCTGTGACAAATCTTCTCCTTGGCAAGTGTTCAGTCTTCTCTGTGACAAATCTTCTCCGTGGCAAGTCTTCAGTCTTCTCTGTGACAAATCTTCTCCGTGGCAAGTCTTCAGTCTTCTCTGTGGCAAATCTTCTCCGTGGCAAGTCTTCAGTCTTCTCTGTGGCAAATCTTCTCCTTGGCAAGTCTTCAGTCTTCTCTGTAACAAATCTTCTCCGTGGCAAGTGTTCAGTCTTCTCTGTGACAAATCTTCTCCGTGGCAAGTCTTCTCTGTGACAAATCTTCTCCGTGGCAAGTGTTCAGTCTTCTCTGTGCCAAATCTTCTCCGTGGCAAGTGTTCAGTCTTCTCTGTGCCAAATCTTCTCCGTGGCAAGTCTTCAGTCTTCTCTGTGGCAAATCTTCTCCTTGGCAAGTGTTCAGTCTTCTCTCGTGGCAAGTCTTCAGTCTTCTCTGCAAATCTTCTCCGTGGCAAGTGTTCAGTCTTCTCTGTGACAAATCTTCTCCGTGGCAAGTCTTCAGTCTTCTCTGTGACAAATCTTCTCCGTGGCAAGTGTTCAGTCTTCTCTGTGACAAATCTTCTCCGTGGCAAGTCTTCTCTGTGACAAATCTTCTCCGTGGCAAGTGTTCAGTCTTCTCTGTGACAAATCTTCTCCGTGGCAAGTGTTCAGTCTTCTCTGTGACAAATCTTCTCCTTGGCAAGTGTTCAGTCTTCTCTGTGCAAATCTTCTCCGTGGCAAGTCTTCAGTCTTCTCTGTGCCAAATCTTCTCCGTGGCAAGTGTTCAGTCTTCTCTGTGACAAATCTTCTCCTTGGCAAGTCTTCAGTCTTCTCTGTGACAAATCTTCTCCGTGGCAAGTGTTCAGTCTTCTCTGTGACAAATCTTCTCCGTGGCAAAGTCTTCTCTGTGCAAATCTTCTCCTTGGCAAGTGTTCAGTCTTCTCTGTGACAAATCTTCTCCGTGGCAAGTCTTCAGTCTTCTCTGTGCCAAATCTTCTCCGTGGCAAGTCTTCATTCTTCTCTGTGCCAAATCTTCTCCGTTGCAAGTGTTCAGTCTTCTCTGTGCAAATCTTCTCCGTGGCAAGTCTTCAGTCTTCTCTGTGCCAATCTTCTATCTTCTCCGTGGCAAGTGTTCAGTCTTCTCTGTGGCAAATCTTCTCCGTGGCAAGTCTTCAGTCTTCTCTGTGACAAATCTTCTCCGTGGCAAGTGTTCAGTCTTCTCTGTGACAAATCTTCTCGTGGCAAGTCTTCAGTCTTCTCTGTGACAAATCTTCTCCGTGGCAAGTCTTCAGTCTTCTCTGTGGCAAATCTTCTCCGTGGCAAGTCTTCTCTGTGACAAATCTTCTCCGTGGCAAGTGTTCAGTCTTCTCTGTGCCAAATCTTCTCCGTGGCAAGTCTTCAGTCTTCTCTGTGCCAAATCTTCTCCGTGGCAAGTGTTCAGTCTTCTCTGTGGCAAATCTTCTCCTTGACAAGTCTTCTCCGTGGTCTTCAGTCTTCTCTGTGGCAAATCTTCTCCGTGCAAGTCTTCTCGTGCAAGTCTTCAGTCTTCTCTGTGGCAAATCTTCTCCGTGGCAAGTCTTCAGTCTTCTCTGTGGCAAATCTTCTCCTGACAAGTCTTCTCCGTGGCAAGTCTTCAGTCTTCTCTGTGGCAATTTCTTCTTTCCTTGACAAATCTTCTCCGTGGCAAGTCTTCAGTCTTCTCTGTGCCAAATCTTCTCCGTGGCAAGTGTTCAGTCTTCTCTGTGGCAAATCTTCTCCTTGGCAAGTCTTCAGTCTTCTCTGTGGCAAATCTTCTCCGTGGCAAGTCTTCAGTCTTCTCTGTGCAAATCTTCTCCGTGGCAAGTGTTCAGTCTTCTCTGTGGCAAATCTTCTCCGTGGCAAGTCTTCAGTCTTCTCTTGGCAAATCTTCTCCGTGGCAAGTGTTCAGTCTTCTCTGTGCAAATCTTCTCCGTGGCAAGTCTTCAGTCTTCTCTGTGCCAAATCTTCTCCTTGGCAAGTGTTCAGGTCTTCTGTGGAAATCTTCTCCGTGGCAAGTCTTCAGTCTTCTCTGTGCCAAATCTTCTCCGTGGCAAGTCTTCAGTCTTCTCTGTGCCAAATCTTCTCCGTTGCAAGTGTTCAGTCTTCTCTGTGGCAAATCTTCTCCGTGGCAAGTCTTCAGTCTTCTCTGTGCCAAATCTTCTCCGTGGCAAGTGTTCAGTCTTCTCTGTGAAATCTTCTCCGTGGCAAGTCTTCAGTCTTCTCTGTGACAAATCTTCTCCTTGGCAAGTCTTCAGTCTTCTCTGTGACAAATCTTCTCCTTGGCAAGTGTTCAGTCTTCTCTGTGACAAATCTTCTCCGTGGCAAGTCTTCAGTCTTCTCTGTGACAAATCTTCTCCGTGGCAAGTCTTCAGTCTTCTCTGTGGCAAATCTTCTCCGTGGCAAGTCTTCAGTCTTCTCTGTGACAAATCTTCTCCGTGGCAAGTCTTCAGTCTTCTCTGTGACAAATCTTCTCCGTGGCAAGTGTTCAGTCTTCTCTGTGACAAATCTTCTCCGTGGCAAGTCTTCTCTGTGACAAATCTTCTCCGTGGCAAGTGTTCAGTCTTCTCTGTGCCAAATCTTCTCCGTGGCAAGTGTTCAGTCTTCTCTGTGCCAAATCTTCTCCGTGGCAAGTGTTCAGTCTTCTCTGTGGCAAATCTTCTCCTTGGCAAGTGTTCACTCTTCTCCGTGGCAAGTCTTCAGTCTTCTCTGTGACAAATCTTCTCCGTGGCAAGTGTTCAGTCTTCTCTGTGACAAATCTTCTCCGTGGCAAGTCTTCAGTCTTCTCTGTGACAAATCTTCTCCGTGGCAAGTGTTCAGTCTTCTCTGTGACAAATCTTCTCCTGGCAAGTCTTCTCTGTGACAAATCTTCTCCGTGGCAAGTGTTCAGTCTTCTCTGTGACAAATCTTCTCCGTGGCAAGTGTTCAGTCTTCTCTGTGACAAATCTTCTCCTTGGCAAGTGTTCAGTCTTCTCTGTGACAAATCTTCTCCGTGGCAAGTCTTCAGTCTTCTCTGTGCCAAATCTTCTCCTTGGCAAGTGTTCAGTCTTCTCTGTGACAAATCTTCTCCTTGGCAAGTCTTCAGTCTTCTCTGTGACAAATCTTCTCCGTGGCAAGTGTTCAGTCTTCTCTGTGACAAATCTTCTCCGTGGCAAGTCTTTCTCTGTGCCAAATCTTCTCCTTGGCAAGTGTTCAGTCTTCTCTGTGGCAAATCTTCTCCTGGCAAGTCTTCAGTCTTCTCTGTGACAAATCTTCTCCGTGGCAAGTCTTCAGTCTTCTCTGTGACAAATCTTCTCCGTTGCAAGTGTTCAGTCTTCTCTGTGGCAAATCTTCTCCGTGGCAAGTCTTCAGTCTTCTCTGTGCCAAATCTTCTCCGTGGCAAGTGTTCAGTCTTCTCTGTGGCAAATCTTCTCCGTGGCAAGTCTTCAGTCTTCTCTGTGACAAATCTTCTCCGTGGCAAGTGTTCAGTCTTCTCTGTGACAAATCTCCGTGGCAAGTCTTCAGTCTTCTCTGTGACAAATCTTCTCCGTGGCAAGTCTTCAGTCTTCTCTGTGACAAATCTTCTCCGTGGCAAGTCTTCTCTGTGACAAATCTTCTCCGTGGCAAGTGTTCAGTCTTCTCTGTGCCACATCTTCTCCGTGGAAATGTTCAGTCTTCTCTGTGCCAAATCTTCTCCGTGGCAAGTGTTCAGTCTTCTCTGTGGCAAGTCGTCTCCTTGACAAGTCTTCTCCGTGGCAAGTCTTCAGTCTTCTCTGTGGCAAATCTTCTCCTTGACAAGTCTTCTCCGTGGCAAGTCTTCAGTCTTCTCTGTGGCAAATCTTCTCCGTGGCAAGACTTCAGTCTTCTCTGTGGCAAGTCGTCTCCTTGACAAGTCTTCTCCGTGGCAAGTCTTCAGTCTTCTCTGTGGCATTCTTCTCCTTGACAAGTCTTCTCCGTGGCAAGTCTTCAGTCTTCTCTGTGCCAAATCTTCTCCGTGGCAAGTGTTCAGTCTTCTCTGTGGCAAATCTTCTCCTTGGCAAGTCTTCAGTCTTCTCTGTGGCAAATCTTCTCCGTGGCAAGTCTTCATTCTTCTCTGTGCCAAATCTTCTCCGTGGCAAGTGTTCAGTCTTCTCTGTGGCAAATCTTTTCCGTGGCAAGTCTTCAGTCTTCTCATTGGCAAATCTTCTCCGTGGCAAGTGTTCAGTCTTCTCTGTGGCAAATCTTCTCCGTGGCAAGTCTTCATTCTTCTCTGTGCCAAATCTTCTCCTTGGCAAGTGTTCGGTCTTCTCTGTGGGAAATCTTCTCCGTGGCAAGTCTTCAGTCTTCTCTGTGCCAAATCTTCTCCGTGGCAAGTCTTCATTCTTCAATGTGCCAAATCTTCTCCGTTGCAAGTGTTCAGTCTTCTCTGAGGCAAATCTTCTCCGTGGTAAGTCTTCAGTCTTCTCTGTGCCAAGTCTTCTCCGTGGCAAGTGTTCAGTCTTCTCTGTGGCAAATCTTCTCCGTGGCAAGTCTTCAGTCTTCTCTGTGACAAATCTTCTCCGTGGCAAGTCTTCAGTCTTCTCTGTGACAAATCTTCTCCGTGGCAAGTCTTCAGTCTTCTCTGTGACAAATCTTCTCCGTGGCAAGTGTTCAGTCTTCTCTGTGACAAATCTTCTCCGTGGCAAGTCTTCAGTCTTCTCTGTGATAAATCTTCTCCGTGGCAAGTGTTCAGTCTTCTCTGTGACAAATCTTCTCCGTGGCAAGTCTTCTCTGTGACAAATCTTCTCCGTGGCAAGTGTTCAGTCTTCTCTGTGACAAATCTTCTCCGTGGCAAGTGTTCAGTCTTCTCTGTGCCACATCTTCTCCGTGGCAAATGTTCAGTCTTCTCTGTGCCAAATCTTCTTCGTTGCAAGTCTTCAGTCTTCTCTGTGGCAAATCTTCTCCGTGGCAAGTGTTCAGTCTTCTCTGTGACAAATCTTCTCCTTGGCAAGTGTTCAGTCTTCTCTGTGACAAATTTTCTCCGTGGCAAGTCTTCAGTCTTCTCTGTGACAAATCTTCTCCTTGGCAAGTGTTCAGTCTTCTCTGTGACAAATCTTCTCCTTGGCAAGTGTTCAGTCTTCTCTGTGACAAATCTTCTCCGTGGCAAGTCTTCAGTCTTCTCTGTGGCAAATCTTCTCCTTGGCAAGTCTTCAGTCTTCTCTGTGGCAAATCTTCTCCTTGGCAAGTCTTCAGTCTTCTCTGTGGCAAATCTTCTCCTTGGCAAGTGTTCAGTCTTCTCTGTGGCAAATCTTCTCCTGGCAAGTCTTCAGTCTTCTCTGTGCTAAATCTTCTCCGTGGCAAGTCTTCAGTCTTCTCTGTGACAAATCTTCTCCTTGGCAAGTGTTCAGTCTTTCTGTGCCAAATCTTCTCCTTGGCAAGTGTTCAGTCTTCTCTGTGACAAATCTTCTCCGTGGCAAGTCTTCAGTCTTCTCTGTGACAAATCTTCTCCGTGGCAAGTCTTCAGTCTTCTCTGAGGCAAATCTTCTCCGTGGCAAGTCTTCAGTCTTCTCTGTGGCAAATCTTCTCCTTGGCAAGTCTTCAGTCTTCTCTGTAACAAATCTTCTCCGTGGCAAGTGTTCAGTCTTCTCTGTGACAAATCTTCTCCGTGGCAAGTCTTCTCTGTGACAAATCTTCTCCGTGGCAAGTGTTCAGTCTTCTCTGTGCCACATCTTCTCCGTGGCAAATGTTCAGTCTTCTCTGTGCCAATCTTCTCCGTGGCAAGTGTTCAGTCTTCTCTGTGGCAAGTCGTCTCCTTGACAAGTCTTCTCCGTGGCAAGTCTTCAGTCTTCTCTGTGGCAAATCTTCTCCTTGACAAGTCTTCTCCGTGGCAAGTCTTCAGTCTTCTCTGTGGCAAATCTTCGCCGTGGCAAGACTTCAGTCTTCTCTGTGGCAAGTCGTCTCCTTGACAAGTCTTCTCCGTGGCAAGTCTTCAGTCTTCTCTGTGGCAAATCTTCTCCTTGACAAGTCTTCTCCGTGGCAAGTCTTCAGTCTTCTCTGCGCCAAATCTTCTCCGTGGCAAGTGTTCAGTCTTCTCTGTGGCAAATCTTCTCCTTGGCAAGTCTTCAGTCTTCTCTGTGCTAAATCTTCTCCGTGGCAAGTCTTCATTCTTCTCTGTGCCAAATCTTCTCCGTGGCAAGTGTTCTGTCTTCTCTGTGGCAAATCTTCTCCGTGGCAAGTCTTCAGTCTTCTCATTGGCAAATCTTCTCCGTGGCAAGTGTTCAGTCTTCTCTGTGGCAAATCTTCTCCGTGGCAAGTCTTCATTCTTCTCTGTGCCAAATCTTCTCCGTGGCAAGTCTTCAGTCTTCTCTGTGGCAAATCTTCTCCGTGGCAAGTGTTCAGTCTTCTTTGTGACAAATCTTCTCCTTACCAAGTCTTCAGTCTTCTCTGTGACAAATCTTCTCCTTGGCAAGTGTTCAGTCTTCTCTGTGACAAATCTTCTCCTTGGCAAGAGTTCAGTCTTCTCTGTGACAAATCTTCTCCGTGGCAAGTCTTCAGTCTTCTCTGTGGCAAATCTTCTCCTTGGCAAGTCTTCAGTCTTCTCTGTGGCAAATCTTCTCCTTGGCAAGTCTTCAGTCTTCTCTGTGGCAAATCTTCTCCTTGGCAAGTGTTCAGTCTTCTCTGTGGCAAATCTTCTCTTGGCAAGTCTTCAGTCTTCTCTGTGCTAAATCTTCTCCGTGGCAAGTCTTCAGTCTTCTCTGTGACAAATCTTCTCCTTGGCAAGTCTTCAGTCTTCTCTGTGACAAATCTTCTCCTTGGCAAGTGTTCAGTCTTCTCTGTGACAAATCTTCTCCGTGGCAAGTCTTCAGTCTTCTCTGTGACAAATCTTCTCCGTGGCATGTCATCAGTCTTCTCTGTGGCAAATCTTCTCCGTGGCAAGTCTTCTGTCTTCTCTGTGGGAAATCTTCTCCTTGGCAGGTCTTCAGTCTTCTCTGTAACAAATCTTCTCCGTGGCAAGTGTTCAGTCTTCTCTGTGACAAATCTTCTCCGTGGCAAGTCTTCTCTGTGACAAATCTTCTCCGTGGCAAGTGTTCAGTCTTCTTTGTGCCACATCTTCTCCGTGGCAAATGTTCAGTCTTCTCTGTGCCAAATCTTCTCCGTGGCAAGTCTTCAGTCTTCTCTGTGGCAAATCTTCTCCTTGGCAAGTGTTCAGTCTTCTCCGTGGCAAGTCTTCAGTCTTCTCTGTGACAAATCTTCTCCGTGGCAAGTGTTCAGTCTTCTCTGTGACAAATCTTCTCCGTGGCAAGTCTTCAGTCTTCTCTGTGACAAATCTTCTCCGTGGCAAGTGTTCAGTCTTCTCTGTGACAAATCTTCTCCGTGGCAAGTCTTCTCTGTGACAAGTCTTCTCCGTGGCAAGTGTTCAGTCTTCTCTGTGACAAATCTTCTCCGTGGCAAGTGTTCAGTCTTCTCTGTGCCACATCTTCTCCGTGGCAAATGTTCAGTCTTCTCTGTGCCAAATCTTCTCCGTGGCAAGTCTTCAGTCTTCTCTGTGGCAAATCTTCTCCGTGGCAAGTGTTCAGTCTTCTCTGTGACAAATCTTCTCCTTGGCAAGTGTTCAGTCTTCTCTGTGACAAATCTTCTCCGTGGCAAGTCTTCAGTCTTCTCTGTGCCAAATCTTCTCCTTGGCAAGTGTTCAGTCTTCTCTGTGACAAATCTTCTCCTTGGCAAGTGTTCAGTCTTCTCTGTGACAAATCTTCTCCGTGGCAAGTCTTCTTCTTTCTCTGTGGCAAATCTTCTCCGTGGCAAGTCTTCAGTCTTCTCTGTGGCAAATCTTCTCCTTGGCAAGTCTTCAGTCTTCTCTGTGGCAAATCTTCTCCTGGCAAGTGTTCAGTCTTCTCTGTGGCAAATCTTCTCCTTGGCAAGTCTTCAGTCTTCTCTGTGCTAAATCTTCTCCGTGGCAAGTCTTCAGTCTTCTCTGTGACAAATCTTCTCCTTGGCAAGTCTTCAGTCTTCTCTGTGACAAATCTTCTCCGTGGCAAGTGTTCAGTCTTCTCTGTGGCAAATCTTCTCCGTGGCAAGTCTTCAGTCTTCTCTGTGCAAATCTTCTCCGTGGCAAGTCTTCAGTCTTCTCTGTGGCAAATCTTCTCCGTGGCAAGTGTTCAGTCTTCTCTGTGGCAAATCTTCTCCTTGGCAAGTCTTCAGTCTTCTCTGTGCAAATCTTCTCCGTGGCAAGTGTTCAGTCTTCTCTGTGACAAATCTTCTCCGTGGCAAGTCTTCTCTTGACAAATCTTCTCCGTGGCAAGTGTTCAGTCTTCTCTGTGCCAAATCTTCTCCGTGGCAAGTGTTCAGTCTTCTCTGTGCCAAATCTTCTCCGTGGCAAGTCTTCAGTCTTCTCTGTGGCAAATCTTCTCCGTGGCAAGTCTTCAGTCTTCTCTGTGGCAAATCTTCTCCTCTCCGGCAAGTCTTCAGTCTTCTCTGTGACAATCTTCTCCGTGGCAAGTGTTCAGTCTTCTCTGTGGCAAATCTTCTCCTTGGCAAGTGTTCAGTCTTCTCTGTGGCAAATCTTCTCCTTGGCAAGTGTTCAGTCTTCTCTGTGACAAATCTTCTCCTGGCAAGTGTTCAGTCTTTCTCTGTGGCAAATCTTCTCCTTGGCAAGTGTTCAGTCTTCTCTGTGGCAAATCTTCTCCTTGGCAAGTCTTCAGTCTTCTCTGTGGCAAATCTTCTCCGTGGCAAGTGTTCAGTCTTCTCTGTGACAAATCTCCTTTGCAAGTGTTCAGTCTTCTCTGTGGCAAATCTTCTCCGTGGCAAGTCTTCAGTCTTCTCTGTGGCAAATCTTCTCCGTGGCAAGTCTTCAGTCTTCTCTGTGGCAAATCTTCTCCGTGGCAAGTGTTCAGTCTTCTCTGTGACAAATCTTCTCCTTGGCAAGTCTTCAGTCTTCTCTGTGACAAATCTTCTCCGTGGCAAGTCTTCAGTCTTCTCTGTGCAAATCTTCTCCGTGGCAAGTGTTCAGTCTTCTCTGTGGCAAATCTTCTCCGTGGCAAGTCTTCAGTCTTCTCTGTGGCAAATCTTCTCCTTGGCAGGTCTTCAGTCTTCTCTGTAACAAATCTTCTCCGTGGCAAGTGTTCAGTCTTCTCTGTGACAAATCTTCTCCGTGGCAAGTCTTCTCTGTGACAAATCTTCTCCGTGGCAAGTGTTCAGTCTTCTCTGTGCCAATCTTCTCCGTGGCATGTTCAGTCTTCTCTGTGCCAAATCTTCTCCGTGGCAAGTCTTCAGTCTTCTCTGTGGCAAATCTTCTCCTTGGCAAGTGTTCAGTCTTCTCCGTGGCAAGTCTTCAGTCTTCTCTGTGACAAATCTTCTCCGTGGCAAGTGTTCAGTCTTCTCTGTGACAAATCTTCTCCGTGGCAAGTCTTCAGTCTTCTCTGTGACAAATCTTCTCCGTGGCAAGTGTTCAGTCTTCTCTGTGACAAATCTTCTTGGTGGCAAGTCTTCTCTGTGACAAATCTTCTCCGTGGCAAGTGTTCAGTCTTCTCTGTGACAAATCTTCTCCGTGGCAAGTGTTCAGTCTTCTCTGTGCCAAATCTTCTCCGTGGCAAGTGTTCAGTCTTCTCTGTGCCAAATCTTCTCCGTGGCAAGTCTTCAGTCTTCTCTGTGGCAAATCTTCTCCGTGGCAAGTGTTCAGTCTTCTCTGTGACAAATCTTCTCCTTGGCAAGTGTTCAGTCTTCTCTGTGACAAATCTTCTCCGTGGCAAGTCTTCAGTCTTCTCTGTGCCAAATCTTCTCCTTGGCAAGTCTTCAGTCTTCTCTGTGCCAAATCTTCTCCTTGGCAAGTCTTCAGTCTTCTCTGTGCCAAATCTTCTCCGTGGCAAGTGTTCAGTTTTCTCTGTGGCAAGTCGTCTCCTTGGCAATCTCCTCCGTGGCAATTGTCTTCAGTCTTCTCTGTGGCAAATCTTCTCCTTGACAAGTCTTCTCCGTGGCAAGTCTTCAGTCTTCTCTGTGGCAAATCTTCTCCTTGACAGTCTTCTCCGTGGCAAGTCTTCAGTCTTCTCTGTGGCAAATCTTCTCCGTGGCAAGTCTTCAGTCTTCTCTGTGGCAAGTCTCTCCTGGACAAGTCTTCTCCGTGGCAAGTCTTCAGTCTTCTCTGTGGCAATCTTCTCTTGACAAGTCTTCTCCGTGGCAAGTCTTCAGTCTTCTCTGTGCAAATCTTCTCCGTGGCAAGTCTTCAGTCTTCTCTGTGCCAAATCTTCTCCGTGGCAAGTTTCAGTTTTCTCTGTGGCAAATCTTCTCCGTGGCAAGTCTTCAGTCTTCTTGGCAAATCTTCTCCGTGGCAAGTGTTCAGTCTTCTCTGTGGCAAATCTTCTCCGTGGCAAGTCTTCAGTCTTCTCTGTGCAAAATCTTCTCCGTGGCAAGTCTTCAGTCTTCTCTGTGCCAAATCTTCTCCGTTGCAAGTGTTCAGTCTTCTCTGTGGCAAATCTTCTCCGTGGTAAGTCTTCAGTCTTCTCTGTGCCAAATCTTCTCCGTGGCAAGTGTTCAGTCTTCTCTGTGGCAAATCTTCTCCGTGGCAAGTCTTCAGTCTTCTCTGTGACAAATCTTCTCCGTGGCAAGTGTTCAGTCTTCTCTGTGACAAATCTTCTCCGTGGCAAGTGTTCAGTCTTCTCTGTGACAATCTTCTCCGTGGCAAGTTTCAGTCTTCTCTGTGACAAATCTTCTCCGTGGCAAGTGTTCAGTCTTCTCTGTGACAAATCTTCTCCGTGGCAAGTCTTCAGTCTTCTCTGTGACAAATCTTCTCCGTGGCAAGTGTTCAGTCTTCTCTGTGACAAATCTTCTCCGTGGCAAGTCTTCTCTGTGACAAATCTTCTCCGTGGCAAGTGTTCAGTCTTCTCTGTGACAAATCTTCTCCGTGGCAAGTGTTCAGTCTTCTCTGTGCCAAATCTTCTCCGTGGCAAATGTTCAGTCTTCTCTGTGCCAAATCTTCTCCTTGGCAAGTGTTCAGTCTTCTCTCTCTGTGGCAAATCTTCTCCTTGGCAAGTCTTCAGTCTTCTCTGTGCCAAATCTTCTCCTTGGCAAGTGTTCAGTCTTCTCTGTGCCAAATCTTCTCCTTGACAAGTCTTCAGTCTTCTCTGTGCAAATCTTCTCCTTGGCAAGTGTTCAGTCTTCTCTGTGCAAATCTTCTCCTTGGCAAGTCTTCAGTCTTCTCTGTGCCAAATCTTCTCCGTGGCAAGTGTTCAGTCTTCTCTGTGCAAATCTTCTCCTTGGCAAGTCTTCAGTCTTCTCTGTGCCAAATCTTCTCCGTGGCAAGTGTTCAGTCTTCTCTGTGCAAATCTTCTCCTTGGCAAGTCTTCAGTCTTCTCTGTGCCAAATCTTCTCCGTGGCAAGTGTTCAGTCTTCTCTGTGGCAAATCTTCTCCGTGGCAAGTCTTCAGTCTTCTCTGTGCCAAATCTTCTCCGTGGCAAGTCTTCATCTTCTCTGTGCCAAATCTTCTTCGTTGCAAGTGTTCAGTCTTCTCTGTGGCAAATCTTCTCCGTGGCAAGTCTTCAGTCTTCTCTGTGCCAAATCTTCTCCGTGGCAAGTGTTCAGTCTTCTCTGTGGCAAATCTTCTCCGTGGCAAGTCTTCAGTCTTCTCTGTGAAAATCTTCTCCGTGGCAAGTTTCAGTCTTCTCTGTGACAAATCTTCTCCGTGGCAAGTGTTCAGTCTTCTCTGTGGCAAATCTTCTCCGTGGCAAGTCTTCAGTCTTCTCTGTGACAAATCTTCTCCGTGGCAAGTGTTCAGTCTTCTCTGTGACAAATCTTCTCCGTGGCAAGTCTTCAGTCTTCTCTGTGACAAATCTTCTCCGTGGCAAGTGTTCAGTCTTCTCTGTAACAAATCTTCTCCGTGGCAAGTCTTCTCTGTGACAAATCTTCTCCGTGGCAAGTGTTCAGTCTTCTCTGTGACAAATCTTCTCCGTGGCAATGTTTCAGTCTTCTCTGTGCCAATCTTCTCCGTGGCAATGTTCATCTTCTCTGTGCCAAATCTTCTCCTTGGCAAGTGTTCAGTCTTCTCTGTGCCAAATCTTCTCCTTGGCAAGTCTTCAGTCTTCTCTGTGCCAAATCTTCTCCTTGGCAAGTGTTCAGTCTTCTCTGTGCCAAATCTTCTCCGTGGCAAGTCTTCAGTCTTCTCTGTGCAAATCTTCTCCTTGGCAAGTGTTCAGTCTTCTCTGTGCCAAATCTTCTCCTGGGCAAGTCTTCAGTCTTCTCTGTGCCAAATCTTCTCCTGGCAAGTGTTCAGTCTTCTCTGTGCCAAATCTTCTCCGTGGCAAGTCTTCAGTCTTCTCTGTGCCAAATCTTCTCCTTGGCAAGTGTTCAGTCTTCTCTGTGCCAAATCTTCTCCTTGGCAAGTCTTCAGTCTTCTCTGTGCCAAATCTTCTCCTTGGCAAGTGTTCAGTCTTCTCTGTGCCAAATCTTCTCCGTGGCAAGTCTTCAGTCTTCTCTGTGCCAAATCTTCTCCTTGGCAAGTGTTCAGTCTTCTCTGTGCCAAATCTTCTCCTTGGCAAGTCTTCAGTCTTCTCTGTGCAAATCTTCTCCTTGGCAAGTCTTCAGTCTTCTCTGTGACAAATCTTCTCCTTGGCAAGTCTTCAGTCTTCTCTGTGCCAAATCTTCTCCTTGGCAAGTGTTCAGTCTTCTCTGTGGCAAGTCGTCTCCCTGGCAAATCTCTCCGTGGCAATTGTCTTCAGTCTTCTCTGTGGCAAATCTTCTCTTGACAAGTCTTCTCCGTGGCAAGTTTCAGTCTTCTCTGTGCAAATCTTCTCCTGACAAGTCTTCTCCGTGGCAAGTCTTCAGTCTTCTCTGTGGCAAATCTTCTCCGTGGCAAGTCTTCAGTCTTCTCTGTGGCAAGTCTTCTCCTTGACAAGTCTTCTCCGTGGCAAGTCTTCAGTCTTCTCTGTGGCAAATCTTCTCTTGACAAGTCTTCTCCGTTGCAAGTCTTCAGTCTTCTCTGTGGCAAATCTTCTCCGTGGCAAGTCTTCATTCTTCTCTGTGCCAAATCTTCTCCGTGGCAAGTGTTCAGTCTTCTCTGTGGCAAATCTTCTCCGTGGCAAGTCTTCAGTCTTCTCTGTGGCAAATCTTCTCCTTGGCAAGTCTTCAGTCTTCTCTGTGGCAAATCTTCTCCGTGGCAAGTGTTCAGTCTTCTCTGTGACAAATCTTCTCCGTGGCAAGTCTTCTCTGTGACAAATCTTCTCCGTGGCAAGTGTTCAGTCTTCTCTGTGCCAAATCTTCTCCGTGGCAAGTTTCAGTCTTCTCTGTGCCAAATCTTCTCCGTGGCAAGTCTTCAGTCTTCTCTGTGGCAAATCTTCTCCTTGGCAAGTGTTCAGTCTTCTCCGTGGCAAGTCTTCAGTCTTCTCTGTGACAAATCTTCTCCGTGGCAAGTGTTCAGTCTTCTCTGTGACAAATCTTCTCCGTGGCAAGTCTTCAGTCTTCTCTGTGACAAATCTTCTCCGTGGCAAGTGTTCAGTCTTCTCTGTGACAAATCTTCTCCGTGGCAAGTCTTCTCTGTGACAAATCTTCTCCGTGGCAAGTGTTCAGTCTTCTCTGTGACAAATCTTCTCCGTGGCAAGTGTTCAGTCTTCTCTGTGCCAAATCTTCTCCGTGGCAAGTGTTCAGTCTTCTCTGTGCCAAATCTTCTCCGTGGCAAGTCTTCAGTCTTCTCTGTGGCAAATCTTCTCCGTGGCAAGTGTTCAGTCTTCTCTGTGACAAATCTTCTCCTTGGCAAGTGTTCAGTCTTCTCTGTGACAAATCTTCTCCGTGGCAAGTCTTCAGTCTTCTCTGTGCCAAATCTTCTCCTTGGCAAGTCTTCAGTCTTCTCTGTGCCAAATCTTCTCCTTGAAAAGTCTTCAGTCTTCTCTGTGCCAAATCTTCTCCTTGGCAAGTGTTCAGTCTTCTCTGTGGCAAATCTTCTCCTGGGCAAATCTTCTCCTGGCAAATTGTCTCAGTCTTCTCTGTGGCAAATCTTCTCCTGACAAGTCTTCTCCGTGGCAAGTCTTCAGTCTTCTCTGTGGCAATCTTCTCCTGACAAGTCTTCTCCGTGGCAAGTCTTCAGTCTTCTCTGTGGCAAATCTTCTCCGTGGCAAGTCTTCAGTCTTCTCTGTGGCAAATCTTCTCCTTGGCAAGTCTTCTCCGTGGCAAGTCTTCAGTCTTCTCTGTGGCAAATCTTCTCCTTGACAAGTCTTCTCCGTGGCAAGTGTTCAGTCTTCTCTGTGGCAAATCTTCTCCGTGGCAAGTCTTCAGTCTTCTCTGTGCCAAATCTTCTCCGTGGCAAGTGTTCAGTCTTCTCTGTGGCAAATCTTTCTGTGGCAAGTCTTCAGTCTTCTCTGTGCAAATCTTCTCCGTGGCAAGTGTTCAGTCTTCTCTGTGGCAAATCTTCTCCGTGGCAAGTCTTCAGTCTTCTCTGTGCAAATCTTCTCCGTGGCAAGTCTTCAGTCTTCTCTGTGCCAAATCTTCTCCGTTGCAAGTGTTCAGTCTTCTCTGTGGCAAATCTTCTCCGTGGCAAGTCTTCAGTCTTCTCTGTGCCAAATCTTCTCCGTGGCAAGTGTTCAGTCTTCTCTGTGGCAAATCTTCTCCGTGGCAAGTCTTCAGTCTTCTCTGTGACAAATCTTCTCCGTGGCAAGTGTTCAGTCTTCTCTGTGACAAATCTTCTCCGTGGCAAGTGTTCAGTCTTCTCTGTGACAAATCTTCTCCGTGGCAAGTTTTCAGTCTTCTCTGTGACAAATCTTCTCCGTGGCAAGTGTTCAGTCTTCTCTGTGACAAATCTTCTCCGTGGCAAGTCTTCAGTCTTCTCTGTGACAAATCTTCTCCGTGGCAAGTGTTCAGTCTTCTCTGTGACAAATCTTCTCCGTGGCAAGTCTTCTCTGTGACAAATCTTCTCCGTGGCAAGTGTTCAGTCTTCTCTGTGACAAATCTTCTCCGTGGCAAGTGTTCAGTCTTCTCTGTGCCAAATCTTCTCCGTGGCAAGTGTTCAGTCTTCTCTGTGCCAAATCTTCTCCTTGGCAAGTGTTCAGTCTTCTCTGTGCCAAATCTTCTCCTTGGCAAGTCTTCAGTCTTCTCTGTGCCAAATCTTCTCCTTGGCAAGTGTTCAGTCTTCTCTGTGCCAAATCTTCTCCTTGGCAAGTCTTCAGTCTTCTCTGTGCCAAATCTTCTCCTTGGCAAGTGTTCAGTCTTCTCTGTGCCAAATCTTCTCCGTGGCAAGTCTTCAGTCTTCTCTGTGCCAAATCTTCTCCTTGGCAAGTGTTCAGTCTTCTCTGTGCCAAATCTTCTCCTTGGCAAGTCTTCAGTCTTCTCTGTGCCAAATCTTCTCCGTGGCAAGTGTTCAGTCTTCTCTGTGCAAATCTTCTCCTTGGCAAGTCTTCAGTCTTCTCTGTGCCAAATCTTCTCCGTGGCAAGTGTTCAGTCTTCTCTGTGGCAAATCTTCTCCGTGGCAAGTCTTCAGTCTTCTCTGTGCCAAATCTTCTCCGTGGCAAGTCTTCATTCTTCTCTGTGCCAAATCTTCTCCGTTGCAAGTGTTCAGTCTTCTCTGTGGCAAATCTTCTCCGTGGCAAGTCTTCAGTCTTCTCTGTGCCAAATCTTCTCCGTGGCAAGTGTTCAGTCTTCTCTGTGGCAAATCTCTCCGTGGCAAGTCTTCAGTCTTCTCTGTGAAAAATCTTCTCCGTGGCAAGTGTTCAGTCTTCTCTGTGACAAATCTTCTCCGTGGCAAGTGTTCAGTCTTCTCTGTGGCAAATCTTCTCCGTGGCAAGTCTTCAGTCTTCTCTGTGACAAATCTTCTCCGTGGCAAGTGTTCAGTCTTCTCTGTGACAAATCTTCTCCGTGGCAAGTCTTCAGTCTTCTCTGTGACAAATCTTCTCCGTGGCAAGTGTTCAGTCTTCTCTGTGACAAATCTTCTCCGTGGCAAGTCTTCTCTGTGACAAATCTTCTCCGTGGCAAGTGTTCAGTCTTCTCTGTGACAAATCTTCTCGTGGCAAGTGTTCAGTCTTCTCTGTGCCACATCTTCTCCGTGGCAAATGTTCAGTCTTCTCTGTGCCAAATCTTCTCCTTGGCAAGTGTTCAGTCTTCTCTGTGCCAAATCTTCTCCTTGGCAAGTCTTCAGTCTTCTCTGTGCCAAATCTTCTCCTTGGCAAGTGTTCAGTCTTCTCTGTGCCAAATCTTCTCCTTGGCAAGTCTTCAGTCTTCTCTGTGACAAATCTTCTCCTTGGCAAGTGTTCAGTCTTCTCTGTGCCAAATCTTCTCCGTGGCAAGTCTTCAGTCTTCTCTGTGCCAAATCTTCTCCTGGCAAGTGTTCAGTCTTCTCTGTGCCAAATCTTCTCCTTGGCAAGTCTTCAGTCTTCTCTGTGCAAATCTTCTCCTTGGCAAGTGTTCAGTCTTCTCTGTGCAAAATCTTCTCCTTGGCAAGTCTTCAGTCTTCTCTGTGCCAAATCTTCTCCTTGGCAAGTGTTCAGTCTTCTCTGTGCCAAATCTTCTCCTGGCAAGTCTTCAGTCTTCTCTGTGCCAAATCTTCTCCTTGGCAAGTGTTCAGTCTTCTCTGTGCCAAATCTTCTCCGTGGCAAGTCTTCAGTCTTCTCTGTGCCAAATCTTCTCCTTGGCAAGTCTTCAGTCTTCTCTGTGACAAATCTTCTCCTTGGCAAGTCTTCAGTCTTCTCTGTGCCAAATCTTCTCCTTGGCAAGTGTTCAGTTTTCTCTGTGGCAAGTCGTCTCCTGGCAAATCTTCTCCGTGGCAAGTTGTCTTCAGTCTTCTCTGTGGCAAATCTTCTCCTTGACAAGTCTTCTCCGTGGCAAGTCTTCAGTCTTCTCTGTGGCAAATCTTCTCCTTGACAAGTCTTCTCCGTGGCAAGTCTTCAGTCTTCTCTGTGGCAAATCTTCTCCGTGGCAAGTCTTCAGTCTTCTCTGTGGCAAGTCGTCTCCTTGACAAGTCTTCTCCGTGGCAAGTCTTCAGTCTTCTCTGTGGCAAATCTTCTCCTTGACAAGTCTTCTCCGTTGCAAGTCTTCAGTCTTCTCTGTGGCAAATCTTCTCCGTGGCAAGTCTTCAGTCTTCTCTGTGCAAATCTTCTCCGTGGCAAGTGTTCAGTCTTCTCTGTGGCAAATCTTCTCCGTGGCAAGTCTTCAGTCTTCTCGTGGCAAATCTTCTCCGTGGCAAGTGTTCAGTCTTCTCTGTGGCAAATCTTCTCCGTGGCAAGTCTTCAGTCTTCTCTGTGCAAATCTTCTCCTTGGCAAGTGTTCAGTCTTCTCTGTGGCAAATCTTCTCCGTGGCAAGTCTTCAGTCTTCTCTGTGACAAATCTTCTCCGTGGCAAGTCTTCAGTCTTCTCTGTGCCAAATCTTCTCCGTGCAAGTGTTCAGTCTTCTCTGTGGCAAATCTTCTCCGTGGCAAGTCTTCAGTCTTCTCTGTGGCAAATCTTCTCCGTGGCAAGTGTTCAGTCTTCTCTGTGGCAAATCTTCTCCGTGGCAAGTCTTCAGTCTTCTCTGTGACAAATCTTCTCCGTGGCAAGTGTTCAGTCTTCTCTGTGACAAATCTTCTCCGTGGCAAGTCTTCAGTCTTCTCTGTGACAAATCTTCTCCGTGGCAAGTCTTCAGTCTTCTCTGTGACAAATCTTCTCCTGGCAAGTCTTCAGTCTTCTCTGTGACAAATCTTCTCCGTGGCAAGTGTTCAGTCTTCTCTGTGACAAATCTTCTCCGTGGCAAGTCTTCAGTCTTCTCTGTGATAAATCTTCTCCGTGGCAAGTGTTCAGTCTTCTCTGTGACAAATCTTCTCCGTGGCAAGTCTTCTCTGTGACAAATCTTCTCCGTGGCAAGTGTTCAGTCTTCTCTGTGACAAATCTTCTCCGTGGCAAGTGTTCAGTCTTCTCTGTGCCACATCTTCTCCGTGGCAAATGTTCAGTCTTCTCTGTGCCAAATCTTCTTCGTTGCAAGTCTTCAGTCTTCTCTGTGGCAAATCTTCTCCGTGGCAAGTGTTCAGTCTTCTCTGTGACAAATCTTCTCCTTGGCAAGTGTTCAGTCTTCTCTGTGACAAATTTCTCCGTGGCAAGTCTTCAGTCTTCTCTGTGACAAATCTTCTCCTTGGCAAGTGTTCAGTCTTCTCTGTGACAAATCTTCTCCTTGGCAAGTGTTCAGTCTTCTCTGTGACAAATCTTCTCCGTGGCAAGTCTTCAGTCTTCTCTGTGGCAAATCTTCTCCTTGGCAAGTCTTCAGTCTTCTCTGTGGCAAATCTTCTCCTTGGCAAGTCTTCAGTCTTCTCTGTGGCAAATCTTCTCCTTGGCAAGTGTTCAGTCTTCTCTGTGGCAAATCTTCTCCTTGGCAAGTCTTCAGTCTTCTCTGTGCTAAATCTTCTCCGTGGCAAGTCTTCAGTCTTCTCTGTGACAAATCTTCTCCTTGGCAAGTGTTCAGTCTTCTCTGTGCCAAATCTTCTCCTTGGCAAGTGTTCAGTCTTCTCTGTGACAAATCTTCTCCGTGGCAAGTCTTCAGTCTTCTCTGTGACAAATCTTCTCCGTGGCAAGTCTTCAGTCTTCTCTGTGGCAAATCTTCTCCGTGGCAAGTCTTCAGTCTTCTCTGTGGCAAATCTTCTCCTTGGCAAGTCTTCAGTCTTCTCTGTAACAAATCTTCTCCGTGGCAAGTGTTCAGTCTTCTCTGTGACAAATCTTCTCCGTGGCAAGTCTTCTCTGTGACAAATCTTCTCCGTGGCAAGTGTTCAGTCTTCTCTGTGCCACATCTTCTCCGTGGCAAATGTTCAGTCTTCTCTGTGCCAAATCTTCTCCGTGGCAAGTGTTCAGTCTTCTCTGTGGCAAGTCGTCTCCTTGACAAGTCTTCTCCGTGGCAAGTCTTCAGTCTTCTCTGTGGCAAATCTTCTCCTTGACAAGTCTTCTCCGTGGCAAGTCTTCAGTCTTCTCTGTGGCAAATCTTCTCCGTGGCAAGACTTCAGTCTTCTCTGTGGCAAGTCGTCTCCTTGACAAGTCTTCTCCGTGGCAAGTCTTCAGTCTTCTCTGTGGCAAATCTTCTCCTTGACAAGTCTTCTCCGTGGCAAGTCTTCAGTCTTCTCTGCGCCAAATCTTCTCCGTGGCAAGTGTTCAGTCTTCTCTGTGGCAAATCTTCTCCTTGGCAAGTCTTCAGTCTTCTCTGTGCTAATCTTCTCCGTGGCAAGTCTTCATTCTTCTCTGTGCCAAATCTTCTCCGTGGCAAGTGTTCAGTCTTCTCTGTGGCAAATCTTCTCCGTGGCAAGTCTTCAGTCTTCTCATTGCAAATCTTCTCCGTGGCAAGTGTTCAGTCTTCTCTGTGGCAAATCTTCTCCGTGGCAAGTCTTCATTCTTCTCTGTGCCAAATCTTCTCCGTGGCAAGTCTTCAGTCTTCTCTGTGGCAAATCTTCTCCGTGGCAAGTGTTCAGTCTTCTCTGTGACAAATCTTCTCCTTGGCAAGTCTTCAGTCTTCTCTGTGACAAATCTTCTCCTTGGCAAGTGTTCAGTCTTCTCTGTGACAAATCTTCTCCTTGGCAAGTCTTCAGTCTTCTCTGTGGCAAATCTTCTCCTTGGCAAGTCTTCAGTCTTCTCTGTGGCAAATCTTCTCCTTGGCAAGTGTTCAGTCTTCTCTGTGGCAAATCTTCTCCTTGGCAAGTCTTCAGTCTTCTCTGTGCAAATCTTCTCCGTGGCAAGTCTTCAGTCTTCTCTGTGACAAATCTTCTCCTTGGCAAGTCTTCAGTCTTCTCTGTGACAAATCTTCTCCTTGGCAAGTGTTCAGTCTTCTCTGTGACAAATCTTCTCCGTGGCAAGTCTTCAGTCTTCTCTGTGACAAATCTTCTCCGTGGCATGTCATCAGTCTTCTCTGTGGCAAATCTTCTCCGTGGCAAGTCTTCTGTCTTCTCTGTGGAAATCTTCTCCTTGGCAAGGTCTTCAGTCTTCTCTGTAACAAATCTTCTCCGTGGCAAGTGTTCAGTCTTCTCTGTGACAAATCTTCTCCGTGGCAAGTCTTCTCTGTGACAAATCTTCTCCGTGGCAAGTGTTCAGTCTTCTCTGTGCCACATCTTCTCCGTGGCAAATGTTCAGTCTTCTCTGTGCCAAATCTTCTCCGTGGCAAGTCTTCAGTCTTCTCTGTGGCAAATCTTCTCCTTGGCAAGTGTTCAGTCTTCTCCGTGGCAAGTCTTCAGTCTTCTCTGTGACAAATCTTCTCCGTGGCAAGTGTTCAGTCTTCTCTGTGACAAATCTTCTCCGTGGCAAGTCTTCAGTCTTCTCTGTGACAAATCTTCTCCGTGGCAAGTGTTCAGTCTTCTCTGTGACAAATCTTCTCCGTGGCAAGTCTTCTCTGTGACAAGTCTTCTCCGTGGCAAGTGTTCAGTCTTCTCTGTGACAAATCTTCTCCGTGGCAAGTGTTCAGTCTTCTCTGTGCCACATCTTCTCCGTGGCAAATGTTCAGTCTTCTCTGTGCCAAATCTTCTCCGTGGCAAGTCTTCAGTCTTCTCTGTGGCAAATCTTCTCCGTGGCAAGTGTTCAGTCTTCTCTGTGACAAATCTTCTCCTTGGCAAGTGTTCAGTCTTCTCTGTGACAAATCTTCTCCGTGGCAAGTCTTCAGTTTTCTTCTCTGTGCAAATCTTCTCCTTGGCAAGTCTTCAGTCTTCTCTGTGGCAAATCTTCTCCTGGCAAGTCTTCAGTCTTCTCTGTGGCAAATCTTCTCCGTGGCAAGTGTTCAGTCTTCTCTGTGGCAAATCTTCTCCGTGGCAAGTCTTCAGTCTTCTCTGTGCAAATCTTCTCCGTGGCAAGTCTTCAGTCTTCTCTGTGACAAATCTTCTCCTTGGCAAGTCTTCAGTCTTCTCTGTGACAAATCTTCTCCTTGGCAAGTGTTCAGTCTTCTCTGTGGCAAATCTTCTCCGTGGCAAGTGTTCAGTCTTCTCTGTGACAAATCTTCTCCGTGGCAAGTCTTCTCTGTGGCAAATCTTCTCCGTGGCAAGTGTTCAGTCTTCTCTGTGACAAATCTTCTCCGTGGCAAGTCTTCAGTCTTCTCTGTGGCCAATCTTCTCCGTGGCAAGTCTTCAGTCTTCTCTGTGCAAATCTTCTCCGTGGCAAGTCTTCAGTCTTCTCTGTGGCAAATCTTCTCCTTGGCAAGTGTTCAGTCTTCTCTGTGGCAAATCTTCTCCTTGGCAAGTCTTCAGTCTTCTCTGTGCAAATCTTCTCCGTGGCAAGTCTTCAGTCTTCTCTGTGACAAATCTTCTCCGTGGCAAGTCTTCAGTCTTCTCTGTGACAAATCTTCTCCTTGGCAAGTGTTCAGTCTTCTCTGTAACAAATCTTCTCCGTGGCAAGTGTTCAGTCTTCTCTGTGACAAATCTTCTCCGTGGCAAGTCTTCTCTGTGACAAATCTTCTCCGTGGCAAGTGTTCAGTCTTCTCTGTGACAAATCTTCTCCGTGGCAAGTCTTCAGTCTTCTCTGTGGCCAATCTTCTCCTTGGCAAGTCTTCAGTCTTCTCTGTAGCAAATCTTCTCCTTGGCAAGTCTTCAGTCTTCTCTGTGGCAAATCTTCTCCTTGGCAAGTCTTCAGTCTTCTCTGTGACAAATCTTCTCCTTGGCAAGTCTTCAGTCTTCTCTGTGACAAATCTTCTCCTTGGCAAGTGTTCAGTCTTCTCTGTGACAAATCTTCTCCTTGGCAAGTCTTCAGTCTTCTCTGTGACAAATCTTCTCCTTGGCAAGTGTTCAGTCTTCTCTGTGACAAATCTTCTCCGTGGCAAGTCTTCTCTGTGACAAATCTTCTCCGTGGCAAGTGTTCAGTCTTCTCTGTGCCACATCTTCTCCGTGGCAAGTGTTCAGTCTTCTCTGTGCCAAATCTTCTCCGTGGCAAGTCTTCAGTCTTCTCTGTGGCAAATCTTCTCCTTGGCAAGTGTTCAGTCTTCTCCGTGGCAAGTCTTCAGTCTTCTCTGTGACAAATCTTCTCCGTGGCAAGTGTTCAGTCTTCTCTGTGACAAATCTTCTCCGTGGCAAGTCTTCAGTCTTCTCTGTGACAAATCTTCTCCGTGGCAAGTGTTCAGTCTTCTCTGTGACAAATCTTCTTGGTAGCAAGTCTTCTCTGTGACAAATCTTCTCCGTGGCAAGTGTTCAGTCTTCTCTGTGACAAATCTTCTCCGTGGCAAGTGTTCAGTCTTCTCTGTGCCAAATCTTCTCCGTGGCAAGTGTTCAGTCTTCTCTGTGCCAAATCTTCTCCGTGGCAAGTCTTCAGTCTTCTCTGTGGCAAATCTTCTCCGTGGCAAGTCTTCAGTCTTCTCTGTACAAATCTTCTCCTTGGCAAGTGTTCAGTCTTCTCTGTGACAAATCTTCTCCGTGGCAAGTCTTCAGTCTTCTCTGTGCCAAATCTTCTCCTTGGCAAGTGTTCAGTCTTCTCTGTGACAAATCTTCTCCGTGGCAAGTGTTCAGTCTTCTCTGTGACAAATCTTCTCCGTGGCAAGTCTTCAGTCTTCTCTGTGGCCAATCTTCTCCTTGGCAAGTCTTCAGTCTTCTCTGTGCAAATCTTCTCCTTGGCAAGTCTTCAGTCTTCTCTGTGGCAAATCTTCTCCTTGGCAAGTGTTCAGTCTTCTCTGTGGCAAATCTTCTCCTTGGCAAGTCTTCAGTCTTCTCTGTGCAAATCTTCTCCGTGGCAAGTCTTCAGTCTTCTCTGTGACAAATCTTCTCCGTGGCAAGTCTTCAGTCTTCTCTGTGACAAATCTTCTCCTTGGCAAGTGTTCAGTCTTCTCTGTGACAAATCTTCTCCGTGGCAAGTCTTCAGTCTTCTCTGTGACAAATCTTCTCCGTGGCAAGTCTTCAGTCTTCTCTGTGGCAAATCTTCTCCGTGGCAAGTCTTCAGTCTTCTCTGTGGCAAATCTTCTCCTTGGCAGGTCTTCAGTCTTCTCTGTAACAAATCTTCTCCGTGGCAAGTGTTCAGTCTTCTCTGTGACAAATCTTCTCCGTGGCAAGTCTTCTCTGTGATACATCTTCTCCTTGGCAAGTGTTCAGTCTTCTCTGTGACAAATCTTCTCCTTGGCAAGTGTTCAGTCTTCTCTGTGGCAAATCTTCTCCTTGGCAAGTGTTCAGTCTTCTCTGTGGCAAATCTTCTCCGTGGCAAGTCCTCAGTCTTCTCTGTGGCAAATCTTCTCCGTGGCAAGTGTTCAGTCTTCTCTGTGACAAATCTCCTTTGCAAGTGTTCATTCTTCTCTGTGGCAAATCTTCTCCTTGGCAAGTCTTCAGTCTTCTCTTTAGCAAATCTTCTCCTTGGCAAGTGTTCAGTCTCCTCTGTGGCAAATCTTCTCCTTGGCAAGTCTTCAGTCTTCTCTGTGGCAAATCTTCTCCTTGACAAGTCTTCTCCGTGGCAAGTCTTCAGTCTTCTCTGTGCCAAATCTTCTCCGTGGCAAGTGTTCAGTCTTCTCTGTGGCAAATCTTCTCCTTGGCAAGTCTTCAGTCTTCTCTGTGCAAATCTTCTCCGTGGCAAGTCTTCATTCTTCACTGTGCCAAATCTTCTCCGTGGCAAGTGTTCAGTCTTCTCTGTGACAAATCTTCTCCGTGGCAAGTCTTCAGTCTTCTCTGTGGCAAATCTTCTCCTTGGCAGGTCTTCAGTCTTCTCTGTGACAAATCTTCTCCGTGGCAAGTGTTCAGTCTTCTCTGTGACAAATCTTCTCCGTGGCAAGTCTTCTCTGTGACAAATCTTCTCCGTGGCAAGTGTTCAGTCTTCTCTGTGCCACATCTTCTCCGTGGCAAATGTTCAGTCTTCTCTGTGCCAAATCTTCTCCGTGGCAAGTCTTCAGTCTTCTCTGTGGCAAATCTTCTCCTTGGCAAGTGTTCAGTCTTCTCCGTGGCAAGTCTTCAGTCTTCTCTGTGACAAATCTTCTCCGTGGCAAGTGTTCAGTCTTCTCTGTGACAAATCTTCTCCGTGGCAAGTCTTCAGTCTTCTCTGTGGCAAATCTTCTCCTTGGCAAGTCTTCAGTCTTCTCTGTGCTAAATCTTCTCCGTGGCAAGTCTTCAGTCTTCTCTGTGACAAATCTTCTCCTTGGCAAGTGTTCAGTCTTCTCTGTGCCAAATCTTCTCCTTGGCAAGTGTTCAGTCCTCTCTGTGACAAATCTTCTCCGTGGCAAGTCTTCAGTCTTCTCTGTGACAAATCTTCTCCGTGGCAAGTCTTCAGTCTTCTCTGTGGCAAATCTTCTCCGTGGCAAGTCTTCAGTCTTCTCTGTGGCAAATCTTCTCCTTGGCAGGTCTTCAGTCTTCTCTGTAACAAATCTTCTCCGTGGCAAGTGTTCAGTCTTCTCTGTGACAAATCTTCTCCGTGGCAAGTCTTCTCTGTGACAAATCTTCTCCGTGGCAAGTGTTCAGTCTTCTCTGTGCCACATCTTCTCCGTGGCAAATGTTCAGTCTTCTCTGTGCCAAATCTTCTCCGTGGCAAGTGTTCAGTCTTCTCTGTGGCAAGTCGTCTCCTTGACAAGTCTTCTCCGTGGCAAGTCTTCAGTCTTCTCTGTGGCAAATCTTCTCCTTGACAAGTCTTCTCCGTGGCAAGTCTTCAGTCTTCTCTGTGGCAAATCTTCGCCGTGGCAAGACTTCAGTCTTCTCTGTGGCAAGTCGTCTCCTTGACAAGTCTTCTCCGTGGCAAGTCTTCAGTCTTCTCTGTGGCAAATCTTCTCCTTGACAAGTCTTCTCCGTGGCAAGTCTTCAGTCTTCTCTGCGCCAAATCTTCTCCGTGGCAAGTGTTCAGTCTTCTCTGTGGCAAATCTTCTCCTTGGCAAGTCTTCAGTCTTCTCTGTGCTAAATCTTCTCCGTGGCAAGTCTTCATTCTTCTCTGTGCCAAATCTTCTCCGTGGCAAGTGTTCTGTCTTCTCTGTGGCAAATCTTCTCCGTGGCAAGTCTTCAGTCTTCTCATTGGCAAATCTTCTCCGTGGCAAGTGTTCAGTCTTCTCTGTGGCAAATCTTCTCCGTGGCAAGTCTTCATTCTTCTCTGTGCCAAATCTTCTCCGTGGCAAGTCTTCAGTCTTCTCTGTGGCAAATCTTCTCCGTGGCAAGTGTTCAGTCTTCTTTGTGACAAATCTTCTCCTTACCAAGTCTTCAGTCTTCTCTGTGACAAATCTTCTCCTTGGCAAGTGTTCAGTCTTCTCTGTGACAAATCTTCTCCTTGGCAAGAGTTCAGTCTTCTCTGTGACAAATCTTCTCCGTGGCAAGTCTTCAGTCTTCTCTGTGGCAAATCTTCTCCTTGGCAAGTCTTCAGTCTTCTCTGTGGCAAATCTTCTCCTTGGCAAGTCTTCAGTCTTCTCTGTGGCAAATCTTCTCCTTGGCAAGAGTTCAGTCTTCTCTGTGGCAAATCTCCTCCTTGGCAAGTCTTCAGTCTTCTCTGTGCTAAATCTTCTCCGTGGCAAGTCTTCAGTCTTCTCTGTGACAAATCTTCTCCTTGGCAAGTCTTCAGTCTTCTCTGTGACAAATCTTCTCCTTGGCAAGTGTTCAGTCTTCTCTGTGACAAATCTTCTCCGTGGCAAGTCTTCAGTCTTCTCTGTGACAAATCTTCTCCGTGGCATGTCATCAGTCTTCTCTGTGGCAAATCTTCTCCGTGGCAAGTCTTCTGTCTTCTCTGTGGGAAATCTTCTCCTTGGCAGGTCTTCAGTCTTCTCCGTAACAAATCTTCTCCGTGGCAAGTGTTCAGTCTTCTCTGTGACAAATCTTCTCCGTGGCAAGTCTTCTCTGTGACAAATCTTCTCCGTGGCAAGTGTTCAGTCTTCTTTGTGCCACATCTTCTCCTTGGCAAATGTTCAGTCTTCTCTGTGCCAAATCTTCTCCGTGGCAAGTCTTCAGTCTTCTCTGTGGCAAATCTTCTCCTTGGCAAGTGTTCAGTCTTCTCCGTGGCAAGTCTTCAGTCTTCTCTGTGACAAATCTTCTCCGTGGCAAGTGTTCAGTCTTCTCTGTGACAAATCTTCTCCGTGGCAAGTCTTCAGTCTTCTCTGTGACAAATCTTCTCCGTGGCAAGTGTTCAGTCTTCTCTGTGACAAATCTTCTCCGTGGCAAGTCTTCTCTGTGACAAGTCTTCTCCGTGGCAAGTGTTCAGTCTTCTCTGTGACAAATCTTCTCCGTGGCAAGTGTTCAGTCTTCTCTGTGCCACATCTTCTCCGTGGCAAATGTTCAGTCTTCTCTGTGCCAAATCTTCTCCGAGGCAAGTCTTCAGTCTTCTCTGTGGCAAATCTTCTCCGTGGCAAGTGTTCAGTCTTCTCTGTGACAAATCTTCTCCTTGGCAAGTGTTCAGTCTTCTCTGTGACAAATCTTCTCCTTGGCAAGTCTTCAGTCTTCTCTGTGCCAAATCTTCTCCTTGGCAAGTGTTCAGTCTTCTCTGTGACAAATCTTCTCCTTGGCAAGTGTTCAGTCTTCTCTGTGACAAATCTTCTCCGTGGCAAGTCTTCAGTTTTCTCTGTGGCAAATCTTCTCCTTGGCAAGTCTTCAGTCTTCTCTGTGGCAAATCTTCTCCTTGGCAAGTCTTCAGTCTTCTCTGTGGCAAATCTTCTCCTTGGCAAGTGTTCAGTCTTCTCTGTGGCAAATCTTCTCCTTGGCAAGTCTTCAGTCTTCTCTGTGCTAAATCTTCTCCGTGGCAAGTCTTCAGTCTTCTCTGTGACAAATCTTCTCCTTGGCAAGTCTTCAGTCTTCTCTGTAACAAATCTTCTCCGTGGCAAGTGTTCAGTCTTCTCTGTGACAAATCTTCTCCGTGGCAAGTCTTCTCTGTGACAAATTTCCGTGGCAAATGTTCAGTCTTCTCTGTGCCACATCTTCTCCGTGGCAAATGTTCAGTCTTCTCTGTGCCAAATCTTCTCCGTGGCAAGTCTTCAGTCTTCTCTGTGGCAAATCTTCTCCGTGGCAAGTCTTCAGTCTTCTCTGTGACAAATCTTCTCCGTGGCAAGTGTTCAGTCTTCTCTGTGACAAATCTTCTCCTTGGCAAGTGTTCAGTCTTCTCTGTGGCAAATCTTCTCCTTGGCAAGTGTTCAGTCTTCTCTGTGGCAAATCTTCTCCTTGGCAAGTGTTCAGTCTTCTCTGTGACAAATCTTCTCCTTGGCAAGTGTTCAGTCTTCTCTGTGGCAAATCTTCTCCTTGGCAAGTGTTCAGTCTTCTCTGTGGCAAATCTTCTCCTTGGCAAGTCCTCAGTCTTCTCTGTGACAAATCTTCTCCGTGGCATGTGTTCAGTCTTCTCTGTGACAAATCTTCTCCGTGGCAAGTCTTCTCTGTGACAAATCTACTCCGTGGCAAGTGTTCAGTCTTCTCTGTGACAAATCTTCTCCGTGGCAAGTGTTCAGTCTTCTCTGTGCCACATCTTCTCCGTGGCAATGTTCAGTCTTCTCTGTGCCAAATCTTCTCCGTGGCAAGTCTTCAGTCTTCTCTGTGGCAAATCTTCTCCGTGGCAAGTGTTCAGTCTTCTCTGTGACAAATCTTCTCCTTGGCAAGTGTTCAGTCTTCTCTGTGACAAATATTCTCCGTGGCAAGTCTTCAGTCTTCTCTGTGCCAAATCTTCTCCTTGGCAAGTGTTCAGTCTTCTCTGTGACAAATCTTCTCCTTGGCAAGTGTTCAGTCTTCTCTGTGCCAAATCTTCTCCTTGGCAAGTGTTCAGTCCTCTCTGTGACAAATCTTCTCCTTGGCAAGTCTTCAGTCTTCTCTTTAGCAAATCTTCTCCTTGGCAAGTCTTCAGTCTTCTCTGTGGCAAATCTTCTCCATGGCAAGTCTTCAGTCTTCTCTGTGGCAAATCTTCTCCTTGGCAGGTCTTCAGTCTTCTCTGTAACAAATCTTCTCCGTGGCAAGTGTTCAGTCTTCTCTGTGACAAATCTTCTCCGTGGCAAGTCTTCTCTGTGACAAATCTTCTCCGTGGCAAGTGTTCAGTCTTCTCTGTGCCACATCTTCTCCGTGGCAAATGTTCAGTCTTCTCTGTGCCAAATCTTCTCCGTGGCAAGTGTTCAGTCTTCTCTGTGGCAAGTCGTCTCCTTGACAAGTCTTCTCCGTGGCAAGTCTTCAGTCTTCTCTGTGGCAAATCTTCTCCTTGACAAGTCTTTTCCGTGGCAAGTCTTCAGTCTTCTCTTTGGCAAATCTTCGCCGTGGCGAGACTTCAGTCTTCTCTGTGGCAAGTCGTCTCCTTGACAAGTCTTCTCCGTGGCAAGTCTTCAGTCTTCTCTGTGGCAAATCTTCTCCTTGACAAGTCTTCTCCGTGGCAAGTCTTCAGTCTTCTCTGCGCCAAATCTTCTCCGTGGCAAGTGTTCAGTCTTCTCTGTGGCAAATCTTCTCCTTGGCAAGTCTTCAGTCTTCTCTGTGCTAAATCTTCTCCGTGGCAAGTCTTCATTCTTCTCTGTGCCAAATCTTCTCCGTGGCAAGTGTTCTGTCTTCTCTGTGGCAAATCTTCTCCGTGGCAAGTCTTCAGTCTTCTCATTGGCAAATCTTCTCCGTGGCAAGTGTTCAGTCTTCTCTGCGGCAAATCTTCTCCGTGGCAAGTCTTCATTCTTCTCTGTGCCAAATCTTCTCCGTGGCAAGTCTTCAGTCTTCTCTGTGGCAAATCTTCTCCGTGGCAAGTGTTCAGTCTTCTTTGTGACAAATCTTCTCCTTACCAAGTCTTCAGTCTTCTCTGTGACAAATCTTCTCCTTGGCAAGTGTTCAGTCTTCTCTGTGACAAATCTTCTCCTTGGCAAGAGTTCAGTCTTCTCTGTGACAAATCTTCTCCGTGGCAAGTGTTCAGTCTTCTCTGTGGCAAATCTTCTCCTTGGCAAGTCTTCAGTCTTCTCTGTGGCAAATCTTCTCCTTGGCAAGTCTTCAGTCTTCTCTGTGGCAAATCTTCTCCTTGGCAAGAGTTCAGTCTTCTCTGTGGCAAATCTCCTCCTTGGCAAGTCTTCAGTCTTCTCTGTGCTAAATCTTCTCCGTGGCAAGTCTTCAGTCTTCTCTGTGACAAATCTTCTCCTTGGCAAGTCTTCAGTCTTCTCTGTGACAAATCTTCTCCTTGGCAAGTGTTCAGTCTTCTCTGTGACAAATCTTCTCCGTGGCAAGTCTTCAGTCTTCTCTGTGACAAATCTTCTCCGTGGCATGTCATCAGTCTTCTCTGTGGCAAATCTTCTCCGTGGCAAGTCTTCTGTCTTCTCTGTGGGAAATCTTCTCCTTGGCAGGTCTTCAGTCTTCTCCGTAACAAATCTTCTCCGTGGCAAGTGTTCAGTCTTCTCTGTGACAAATCTTCTCCGTGGCAAGTCTTCTCTGTGACAAATCTTCTCCGTGGCAAGTGTTCAGTCTTCTTTGTGCCACATCTTCTCCGTGGCAAATGTTCAGTCTTCTCTGTGCCAAATCTTCTCCGTGGCAAGTCTTCAGTCTTCTCTGTGGCAAATCTTCTCCTTGGCAAGTGTTCAGTCTTCTCCGTGGCAAGTCTTCAGTCTTCTCTGTGACAAATCTTCTCCGTGGCAAGTGTTCAGTCTTCTCTGTGACAAATCTTCTCCGTGGCAAGTCTTCAGTCTTCTCTGTGACAAATCTTCTCCGTGGCAAGTGTTCAGTCTTCTCTGTGACAAATCTTCTCCGTGGCAAGTCTTCTCTGTGACAAGTCTTCTCCGTGGCAAGTGTTCAGTCTTCTCTGTGACAAATCTTCTCCGTGGCAAGTGTTCAGTCTTCTCTGTGCCACATCTTCTCCGTGGCAAATGTTCAGTCTTCTCTGTGCCAAATCTTCTCCGAGGCAAGTCTTCAGTCTTCTCTGTGGCAAATCTTCTCCGTGGCAAGTGTTCAGTCTTCTCTGTGACAAATCTTCTCCTTGGCAAGTGTTCAGTCTTCTCTGTGACAAATCTTCTCCGTGGCAAGTCTTCAGTCTTCTCTGTGCCAAATCTTCTCCTTGGCAAGTGTTCAGTCTTCTCTGTGACAAATCTTCTCCTTGGCAAGTGTTCAGTCTTCTCTGTGACAAATCTTCTCCGTGGCAAGTCTTCAGTTTTCTCTGTGGCAAATCTTCTCCTTGGCAAGTCTTCAGTCTTCTCTGTGGCAAATCTTCTCCTTGGCAAGTCTTCAGTCTTCTCTGTGGCAAATCTTCTCCTTGGCAAGTGTTCAGTCTTCTCTGTGGCAAATCTTCTCCTTGGCAAGTCTTCAGTCTTCTCTGTGCTAAATCTTCTCCGTGGCAAGTCTTCAGTCTTCTCTGTGACAAATCTTCTCCTTGGCAAGTCTTCAGTCTTCTCTGTGACAAATCTTCTCCTTGGCAAGTGTTCAGTCTTCTCTGTAACAAATCTTCTCCGTGGCAAGTGTTCAGTCTTCTCTGTGACAAATCTTCTCCGTGGCAAGTCTTCTCTGTGACAAATCTCCGTGGCAAATGTTCAGTCTTCTCTGTGCCACATCTTCTCCGTGGCAAATGTTCAGTCTTCTCTGTGCCAAATCTTCTCCGTGGCAAGTCTTCAGTCTTCTCTGTGGCAAATCTTCTCCGTGGCAAGTCTTCAGTCTTCTCTGTGACAAATCTTCTCCGTGGCAAGTGTTCAGTCTTCTCTGTGACAAATCTTCTCCTTGGCAAGTGTTCAGTCTTCTCTGTGGCAAATCTTCTCCTTGGCAAGTGTTCAGTCTTCTCTGTGGCAAATCTTCTCCTTGGCAAGTGTTCAGTCTTCTCTGTGACAAATCTTCTCCTTGGCAAGTGTTCAGTCTTCTCTGTGGCAAATCTTCTCCTTGGCAAGTGTTCAGTCTTCTCTGTGGCAAATCTTCTCCTTGGCAAGTCCTCAGTCTTCTCTGTGACAAATCTTCTCCGTGGCATGTGTTCAGTCTTCTCTGTGACAAATCTTCTCCGTGGCAAGTCTTCTCTGTGACAAATCTACTCCGTGGCAAGTGTTCAGTCTTCTCTGTGACAAATCTTCTCCGTGGCAAGTGTTCAGTCTTCTCTGTGCCACATCTTCTCCGTGGCAAATGTTCAGTCTTCTCTGTGCCAAATCTTCTCCGTGGCAAGTCTTCAGTCTTCTCTGTGGCAAATCTTCTCCGTGGCAAGTGTTCAGTCTTCTCTGTGACAAATCTTCTCCTTGGCAAGTGTTCAGTCTTCTCTGTGACAAATATTCTCCGTGGCAAGTCTTCAGTCTTCTCTGTGCCAAATCTTCTCCTTGGCAAGTGTTCAGTCTTCTCTGTGACAAATCTTCTCCTTGGCAAGTGTTCAGTCTTCTCTGTGACAAATCTTCTCCGTGGCAAGTCTTCAGTCTTCTCTGTGGCCAATCTTCTCCTTGGCAAGTCTTCAGTCTTCTCTTTAGCAAATCTTCTCCTTGGCAAGTCTTCAGTCTTCTCAGTGGCAAATCTTCTCCTTGGCAAGTCTTCAGTCTTCTCTGTGACAAATCTTCTCCTTGGCAAGTCTTCAGTCTTCTCTGTGACAAATCTTCTCCTTGGCAAGTGTTCAGTCTTCTCTGTGACAAATCTTCTCCTTGGCAAGACTTCAGTCTTCTCTGTGACAAATCTTCTCCTTGGCAACTGTTCAGTCTTCTCTGTGACAAATCTCCTCCGTGGCATATCTTCTCTGTGACAAATCTTCTCCGTGGCAAGTGTTCAGTCTTCTCTGTGCCACATCTTCTCCGTGGCAAATGTTCAGTCTTCTCTGTGCCAAATCTTCTCCGTGGCAAGTCTTCAGTCTTCTCTGTGGCAAATCTTCTCCTTGGCAAGTGTTCAGTCTTCTCCGTGGCAAGTCTTCAGTCTTCTCTGTGACAAATCTTCTCCGTGGCAAGTGTTCAGTCTTCTCTGTGACAAATCTTCTCCGTGGCAAGTCTTCAGTCTTCTCTGTGACAAATCTTCTCCGTGGCAAGTGTTCAGTCTTCTCTGTGACAAATCTTCTTGGTAGCAAGTCTTCTCTGTGACAAATCTTCTCCGTGGCAAGTGTTCAGTCTTCTCTGTGACAAATCTTCTCCGTGGCAAGTGTTCAGTCTTCTCTGTGCCACATCTTCTCCGTGGCAAATGTTCAGTCTTCTCTGTGCCAAATCTTCTCCGTGGCAAGTCTTCAGTCTTCTCTGTGGCAAATCTTCTCCGTGGCAAGTCTTCAGTCTTCTCTGTGCCAAATCTTCTCCTTGGCAAGTGTTCAGTCTTCTCTGTGACAAATCTTCTCCGTGGCAAGTCTTCAGTCTTCTCTGTGCCAAATCTTCTCCTTGGCAAGTGTTCTGTCTTCTCTGTGACAAATCTTCTCCGTGGCAAGTGTTCAGTCTTCTCTGTGACAAATCTTCTCCGTGGCAAGTCTTCAGTCTTCTCTGTGGCCAATCTTCTCCTTGGCAAGTCTTCAGTCTTCTCTTTAGCAAATCTTCTCCTTGGCAAGTCTTCAGTCTTCTCTGTGGCAAATCTTCTCCTTGGCAAGTGTTCAGTCTTCTCTGTGGCAAATCTTCTCCTTGGCAAGTCTTCAGTCTTCTCTGTGCTAAATCTTCTCCGTGGCAAGTCTTCAGTCTTCTCTGTGACAAATCTTCTCCGTGGCAAGTCTTCAGTCTTCTCTGTGACAAATCTTCTCCTTGGCAAGTGTTCAGTCTTCTCTGTGACAAATCTCCTCCGTGGCAAGTCTTCAGTCTTCTCTGTGACAAATCTTCTCCGTGGCAAGTCTTCAGTCTTCTCTGTGGCAAATCTTCTCCGTGGCAAGTCTTCAGTCTTCTCTGTGGCAAATCTTCTCCTTGGCAGGTCTTCAGTCTTCTCTGTAACAAATCTTCTCCGTGGCAAGTGTTCAGTCTTCTCTGTGACAAATCTTCTCCGTGGCAAGTCTTCTCTGTGATACATCTTCTCCTTGGCAAGTGTTCAGTCTTCTCTGTGACAAATCTTCTCCTTGGCAAGTGTTCAGTCTTCTCTGTGGCAAATCTTCTCCTTGGCAAGTGTTCAGTCTTCTCTGTGGCAAATCTTCTCCTTGGCAAGTCCTCAGTCTTCTCTGTGGCAAATCTTCTCCGTGGCAAGTGTTCAGTCTTCTCTGTGACAAATCTCCTTTGCAAGTGTTCATTCTTCTCTGTGGCAAATCTTCTCCTTGGCAAGTCTTCAGTCTTCTCTTTAGCAAATCTTCTCCTTGGCAATTGTTCAGTCTTCTCTGTGGCAAATCTTCTCCTTGGCAAGTCTTCAGTCTTCTCTGTGGCAAATCTTCTCCTTGACAAGTCTTCTCCGTGGCAAGTCTTCAGTCTTCTCTGTGCCAAATCTTCTCCGTGGCAAGTGTTCAGTCTTCTCTGTGGCAGATCTTCTCCTTGGCAAGTCTTCAGTCTTCTCTGTGCTAAATCTTCTCCGTGGCAAGTCTTCATTCTTCACTGTGCCAAATCTTCTCCGTGGCAAGTGTTCAGTCTTCTCTGTGGCAAATCTTCTCAGTGGCAAGTCTTCAGTCTTCTCTGTGGCAAATCTTCTCCTTGGCAGGTCTTCAGTCTTCTCTGTGACAAATCTTCTCCGTGGCAAGTGTTCAGTCTTCTCTGTGACAAATCTTCTCCGTGGCAAGTCTTCTCTGTGACAAATCTTCTCCGTGGCAAGTGTTCAGTCTTATCTGTGCCACATCTTCTCCGTGGCAAATGTTCAGTCTTCTCTGTGCCAAATCTTCTCCGTGGCAAGTCTTCAGTCTTCTCTGTGGCAAATCTTCTCCTTGGCAAGTGTTCAGTCTTCTCCGTGGCAAGTCTTCAGTCTTCTCTGTGACAAATCTTCTCCGTGGCAAGTGTTCAGTCTTCTCTGTGACAAATCTTCTCCGTGGCAAGTCTTCAGTCTTCTCTGTGACAAATCTTCTCCGTGGCATGTGTTCAGTCTTCTCTGTGGCAAATCTTCTCCGTGGCAAGTCTTCTCTGTGACAAATCTTCTCCGTGGCAAGTGTTCTGTCTTCTCTGTGACAAATCTTCTCCGTGGCAAGTGTTCAGTCTTCTCTGTGCCACATCTTCTCCGTGGCAAATGTTCAGTCTTCTCTGTGCCAAATCTTCTCCGTGGCAAGTCTTCAGTCTTCTCTGTGGCAAATCTTCTCCGTGGCAAGTGTTCAGTCTTCTCTGTGACAAATCTTCTCCTTGGCAAGTGTTCAGTCTTCTCTGTGACAAATCTTCTCCGTGGCAAGTCTTCAGTCTTCTCTGTGCCAAATCTTCTCCTTGGCAAGTGTTCAGTCTTCTCTGTGACAAATCTTCTCCTTGGCAAGTGTTCAGTCTTCTCTGTGACAAATCTTCTCCGTGGCAAGTCTTCAGTCTTCTCTGTGGCCAATCTTCTCCTTGGCAAGTCTTCAGTCTTCTCTTTAGCAAATCTTCTCCTTGGCAAGTCTTCAGTCTTCTCTGTGGCAAATCTTCTCCTTGGCAAGTCTTCAGTCTTCTCTGTGCTAAATCTTCTCCGTGGCAAGTCTTCTGTCTTCTCTGTGACAAATCTTCTCCTTGGCAAGTCTTCAGTCTTCTCTGTGACAAATCTTCTCCTTGGCAAGTGTTCAGTCTTCTCTGTGACAAATCTCCTCCGTGGCAAGTCTTCAGTCTTCTCTGTGGCAAATCTTCTCCTTGGCAAGTCTTCAGTCTTCTCTTTAGCAAATCTTCTCCTTGGCAAGTCTTCAGTCTTCTCTTTAGCAAATCTTCTCCTTGGCAAGTCTTCAGTCTTCTCCGTGGCAAGTCTTCTCCGTGTAAGTTTCTGCACTAGACCCTCTCAATGTTCATTTGATCTCTGCCATAATTACCGCTCATTATTTGTGAATGTTATTGATTTTATTTGTTCATTTGATTCTAGAGATAGAAATAATTGAGAAAAAGAACATGAGTGTGAAGGAAATGATTAGAAATAGGATTAGGAGAAATAGTATTATGAGAAATAGGATTAGGAGAAAAGGGTTTAGGAAAAACACAGTAATAGTAAGATGACGAAAAAGCAGAAGTAGAAGATGAAGAAATATTTCTCAGATATTTGTTCACAAATTGCAAACCCCCCCCCCCCCCCCCCCGCCCCCCAAATAAAAAAAGTGTCCAGAGTTCAAAGGTCGGCAGTGAACTGCGAGACAGGAAATGGGAAATTTCGACAAGGTCAGAACGTGACGTCAGACCGTCGACGAGACTTCACCGCTTCACGTATTAGAGATGTCACCACCAACCAGCATTTCTGCCTTGCCCAGTTTCTTCCCCTCTTTTATTTACGACCTATATTATTTACGACCTATGTTATTTACGACCTATGTTATTTACGACCTATGTTATTTACGACCTATATTATTTACGACCTATGTTATTTACGACCTATATTATTTACGACCTATGTTATTTACGACCTATATTATTTACGACCTATGTTATTTACGACCTATGTTATTTACGACCTATGTTATTTACGACCTATGTTATTTACGACCTATGAGTTAACATTTCCGGCCGTGTTGGAAGAACCTCTTGGCGCTAACTTGTCAACCCAGCTCCATACCGTGGCTATGTTCTTCTAGTATTCCTCCCTATGTCTTCTTTATTTTTTGTCCTTTCTTCCGTCCTTTAGTGAAAGGGATATATCTATACAGAGTGTCCGAAAACAAAGTACCTTTTTCTTTATTTTTTCCAGATGACCGGTGTGTGCAGAGATTTGTTAGAAGCACGGATTGTAGCTGAAGCACGGATTGTAGCTGAAGCAGAAAAGTTGAAGTTCAAATACCAGCCATATTCATACACACAGATTTTCCAAGATGGCACCCACAGAACAACCGGAAAGAATGTTGTGATGTAGAATAGGCGTCAAGTATGAGAGGAAATGGACCATCGACTAGATATCTCACGTGTTACGACAAGCGCCACCATATTGAATCTTTGTAAGTTTTGATACAAAAACTTTGAGATATTGCTTTGCCCTTGGTATAAATGAAGACCCTCACATAATGGCGGGTGCCGACAATAATTTATTGGAAAAGGTACATTCACTAACGGACACCCTGTATATGTATATATATTATGCAATAACTGGGTGTCAGCAGGACCGTAGCAGTAATTGTCCAATGTGGCATAGCATAGCTATTTCGGTTGATGTGGTCTTTTGTGTTACTAGTTACTCATTTCCAAGGAAATTATCACACACACACATATGTGATCCATCTAACATTCGTTTCTATTGATTATACTCAACTTTCTTATCCTCCGTGTCAACTCCTTAATGATATTCAACTTTCTTATCCTCCCTGTCTATTCCTTGAATCTACTCAGCTTTTTTTAAATTATCCATGTCTATTCCTTGAATCAACTCAACGTTTGTATCTTCCATGTCAATTTGTTGAATCTATTCAATTCCCATGCCATCTTGTGTGTCTCCTTCTCCTAGTCAGTGGTTGTCTGATGACATTTTGAAGAAGACACCAGAAATGGATGTTTCAACTAGTGAAGGTGTCTCGAATGTTGTCCATGCCCGGAAAAGCCACACAAACACACAAAAGATGGCGCATTATCCAGCCAATCGCTGAAAAGGATACAAAAAATAAACGTCTGGGAACAGATTCAAAAGACGGACTCTTGTCCGAGAAATCAAAACAGCGGCTCAAACACGCCCATTTCAGGATTCTCCGTTTTTATTTGTTAAAAGCATTACTCTCAAAGAATGGACCATAGAAATCATTGTTGTCAATATTTTGTGAAATGCTTCGTTGGAATCATTTGTTTTTGTGGAGGATTTGCATGCGCAGCTCGAAATGTTTGGTGTTAGTTTTTTGGTTTTTTTTTCTGTGAAAATTTGAAGAATTGGTACCGAGAACGCTCGCACTAAATTGTGATCAATGGTCCAGGTTTCACGCTAAATATTATTATATGGGGAACTTCCGAGGCGATAATAGGGAATAATAGAACAAAGAAGTATGTGTTAGCACTCGGAAAAATTGACAGACAAACAACAATAGAAAAAAACGAAGAACAATATATAGTCCGAAGTGGGATCGAACCCGTACTCAGTAGCACCGCGCCTTGCCACGAGAAGCCGAACGCTTGGCACACTACCACGCAGCCAACTAAAAAATTGGCTATTGCAGTAGTGTCTTACACGATGACGTTCTCAATGACTATAGCATAGGGTAACGATCACAGACCGGAAATAAATTGTATATTTGTACTTTCCTATTAATGCAAGTATCTCCCAGTAGGGCTGAATACTTGTGTTGTAGACAAACATTTATTGGACGAAACAGCACGAATAGTAGTTCCCAGTGTTTATATACTGGGTACAAATAATAATACATAAATATTATTATATGGGGAACTTCCCATATAACACATACTTCTTTGTTCTATTATTCCCTATTATCGCCTCGGAAGTTCCCCATATAATAATATTTATGTATTATTATTTGTACCCAGTATATAAACACTGGGAACTACTATTCGTGCTGTTTCGTCCAATAAATGTTTGTCTACAACACAAGTATTCAGCCCTACTGGGAGATACTTGCATTAATAGGAAAGTACAAATATACAATTTATTTCCGGTCTGTGATCGTTACCCTATGCTATAGTCATTGAGAACGTCATCGTGTAAGACACTACTGCAATAGCCAATTTTTTAGTTGGCTGCGTGGTAGTGTGCCAAGCGTTCGGCTTCTCGTGGCAAGGCGCGGTGCCACTGAGTACGGGTTCGATCCCACTTCGGACTATATATTGTTCTTCGTTTTTTTCTATTGTTGTTTGTCTGTCAATTTTTCCGAGTGCTAACACATACTTCTTTGTTCTATTATTCCCTTTCACGCTAAAGTTCGTTCACAAATAGACCTGATGTCAGTAGAACATTATTTAATCTTGTTTCTTTCTTTCTCGGTGTGTTTAACCTATCGTTGATAGGCCAATGTCTGTTCGCGGTTCGACAGGCAAACATCTATTTGGACAACAATGTCACATACTAGGAATGTCGTCATATACGCTATATTACGAATGATCCGGTCCCATTCACCTCATTACAAAGTCTACACGGTTGTGACGCGAGGCACGGAGATTCGTGCAGCAGAAAACTGAACATTGATTGGAACGTCACCAGGCCTCTGTTTTGCCCAGGGATAGAAGTGTGATCTGCGTTCGACTGTAAATTTGCTACAAACTGGACTTTGGTCGGATCAAGTGTTTCACCGAAGTGCGGGCCTAACTTCATGTGTTGCGACAGCGGTTCTTGGAACGCACTAACTGATCACAAAGTCTACACGGATTAGGCGCCGACGCATGAAAGTTATGTAGCCGGCGACGACCGTTACAGCGATCAGGAAATGTGCATTATGAGCTGCGCACGTTTCCTCCCCCAGAACGCGACACGCTCACCAGAACAGAATGAACGATCAGGGTGAAGACTTTATTAGTTGCAGGAACAGTGACGTAACAGACAAGAATGCCCCGCCTGCAGTGACGTCAATCCGTTCTAGAGTCACCATCTCAGTAGCAAGGCCAAGATAAGACACTTGATTTATATCATTTCAGTTAATGGAAACAATTTGTGGTCAACACAATAAGTGTTTAAGTTGTTGTGAACCCTGCATGGACATCTAACTCGGTGGGTCATTGTTATGTCCAATGTCCGAGGACCCTATCCCCACAGACGCTTTCATTTTCTCATTTTCATTCTGTTGCATGGAAAATTCCATGGACTCTAAACTCTCCTCGTGTCGTCCACAATACTGGTCATCACCACCTCTTGGTGGGTGTCTACTACCCCTACGTGAACTTACTCTCTCACTCTGACTAACTGTTATTCCTGGAAAAGTACCATAGTTAAAATCTGCTGGTCGCCACTACATAATACTGCTATCTGTCTCTTCAAAGAGCGGTAGCGACTAAATTACCTGCTCTCTCTAAGCTTTCTTAGCTAACTCTATAACACCTACACTATACTCTCTAACTATACTTTCTACACTATACTTCCTACACTATACTTCCTACACTATACTTTCTAAACTATACTTCCTACACTATACTTCCTACACTAAACTTTCTAAACTATACTTCCTACACTATACTACCTACACTATACTGCCTACACTATACTTCCTACACTATACTTCATACACTATACTCCCTAAACTATACTTCCTACACTATACTTTCTAAACTATACTTTCTACATTATACTTCCTACACTATACTGCCTACACTATACTTCCTACACTATACTCCCTAAACTATACATCCTACACTGTACTTCCTACACTATACTTCCTACACTATACTCCCTACACTATACTTCCTACACTATACTCCCTACACTATACTTCCTAAACTATACTTCCTACACTATACTTTCTAAACGTTACTTCCTGCATTATACTTCCTATAGTATACTCCCTACACTATACTTCCTACACTATACTCCCTACACTATACTCCCTACGCTATACTTCCTACACTATACTCCCTGCACTATACTCCCTACACTATACTCCCTACACAATACTCCCTACACTATACTCCCTACACTATACTCCCTACACTATACTCCCCACACAATACTTTCTACGCAATACTCCGTACACTATACTCCCTACACAATAATCCCTACACTATACTTCCTACACTGTCCTCCCTAGACTATACTTTCTACCCTATGCTCCATACACTATACTCCCTACACTATACTCCCTACACTATACTCCCTACACTATACTCCCTACACTACATGAATCATGTCCGCGGATTATCGCATATCTCTGGCGTCTTCTGGTTGTGGGGAATGAGAGATGGAGCGGAGAAAGTGGAAGAGTTAGTGGGGCATTGACTAAGTGGGGAGGCATGAAGGAGTGAGTGGGGCATTGACTAAGTGGGGAGGCATGAAGGAGTGAGTGATCGGAGGCATGAAGGAGTGAGTGATCGGAGGCATGAAGGAGTGAGTGATCGGAGGCATGAAGGAGTGAGTGATTGGAGGCATGAAGGAGTGAGTGATCGGAGGCATGATGGAGTGAGTGATCGGAGGCATGAAGGAGTGAGTGATCGGAGGCATGAAGGAGTGAGTGATCGGAGGCATGAAGGAGTGAGTGATCGGAGACATGAAGGAGTGAGAAAGAAAAGGAAAGCGGAGGAGGTGAAAATAGGGAATAAGAGGAAGAAGAGGAAAACGGAGGCGGTGAAAATAGGGAATAAGAGGAAGAAGAGGAAAGCGGAGGCGGTGAAAATAGGGAATAAGAGGAAGAAGAGGAAAGCGGAGGAGGTGAAAATAGGGAATAAGAGGAAGAAGAGGAAAGCGGAGGAGGTGAAAATAGGGAATAAGAGGAAGAAGAGGAAAGCGGAGGAGGTGAAAATAGGGAATAAGAGGAAGAAGAGGAAAGCGGAGGAGGTGTAAATAGGGAATAAGAGGAAGAAGAGGAAAGCGGAGGCGGTGAAAATAGGGAATAAGAGGAAGAAGAGGAAAGCGGAGGAGGTGAAAATAGGGAATAAGAGGAAGAAGAGGAAAGCGGAGGCGGTGAAAATAGGGAATAAGAGGAAGAAGAGGAAAGCGGAGGAGGTGAAAATAGGGAATAAGAGGAAGAAGAGGAAAGCGGAGGCGGTGAAAATAGGGAATAAGAGGAAGAAAAGGAAAGCGGAGGCGGTGAAAATAGGGAATAAGAGGAAGAAGAGGAAAGCGGAGGAGGTGAAAATAGGGAATAAGAGGAAGAATGAAAAAAGGAGGAGGAAGAAGTAGACAGGAGTAGAAGAAAAATGAGGAAAAAAGAAAAAAATTAGGAAGAAGAAAGAAGAAAGAAGAAAATAGAAGGGGATGACGTAGTAGAAAAATGAAGATGGATAAGAAGGAGAGAAGAAAGTAAAGAAAAGAAAATGAAGGTGAGTGTAGAGAAAAGATAGAGAGACGAAAAAAGTAGAAGAAAAAGGAAAGAAAGAATCACAGAAGAATAAATAGAAAGAAACAAAGAAAGAAAGAAGGGGGAGGGGGGAATCGTTTGCTCATGTGTGTTTGGAAATGTAATGTTTGGACACGTTACAGTAATGAGACTACAATAATGAGATTGCAATAATTTAGATTCAAGAAAGAGAAAAGTAGGCTGAATGTCTCTGCCCGGGACATTTTAAAATAAAGAAAAGTCACTGTGAAGTTAGCCTCGTGGCTCTCGCAGCTCGTGCTCTGTGGTCAAGATTTCATGTTTCCAGAAAACAGGAATTTCCTAAAGAACGTTGTCCGGTTATAGCAACATTGTCCGAATATAGCAAAGTTATCCGGATATAGCAAAGTTATCCGGATATAGTAACGTTGTCCGGATATAGCAACGTTGCGCGGATATAGTATCGTTGTCCGGATATAGCAAAGTTGTCCGGATATAGCAACGTTGCGCGGATACAGCAAAGTTGTCCGGATATAGCAACGTTGCGCGGATACAGCAAAGTTGTCCGGATATAGTAACGTTGCGCGGATACAGCAAAGTTGTCCGGATATAGCAACGTTGCGCGGATACAGCAAAGTTGTCCGGATATAGCAACAGCGACACCAACACGAAGAATTAAAAGGTGACCTGTCGAACCACCATATTTGTACGAAAGACGTCATCTATTCTAGACCACGTGACGGTAAGGTTAACTAGAAAAACGGACCTTAAATGGACCAGCTCTGATAACGAGGCTGAAAAAAAACCAGAAGAAACTAGAATTAAAGAGCAAAATCAATCAGGAACTCGTAAAATAGTTTCGTGGACAGAGCCCCGACGAGATATTCTTGCCAGAACTTTTACTTTGCTTGTTTACTTCCGGCGATACAGAAATAATGGCCTCTGAGTCTAAAAGATGACATCTCTCGAGGTTTGATTCCTTCCTTTAAGGGGCTGAGAGATATCAACGGGACGAAAGAAGGACGGATTGGATGGATCCGTGTCAACCTGGAGGACTGCACTGTCGTCTTGTCTTCTGTTGTATAATAGAGTCTCGTACTTTGAACGATTATAGCTTCGAATGTTCCAGAGTTCGAACGCTAAATTAAAGAGAAGTTTGAGCTGCATTTTGGAACGATGCTTTCTCAGTTTGAGCTGCGCGTGCACCCGTCTTCTCTTAGTTACTCTTGCGTGTCTCAATTCTTTGTTTCCCTTCATTTTTAGCGCGTTTGAAAGAAAGTGAAACATGGTTGAGCATTGCCGATGTTGGCGTGAAGGGAATCCACCCAGTGTTGATTTGTAGCTCTCTATCACGGCAGTGGTGGCATTGACTTGTTCAACAACTTTGTGATGGTCTATTTTAGAAACGTCTAGATAGGTCAACACCAGACTATAAACTAGGCGACTTTGGAATGTTTCTTGTCTGTAGACAAGAGGGAAGTGAGCCAGAATTCTCTTGTTGGTAGACGAGTGAAGTGAGCCAGAATTCTCTTGTTGGTAGACAAGAGTGAAGTGAGCCAGAATTCTCTTGTTGGTAGACAAGAGTGAAGTGAGCCAGAATTCTCTTGTTGGTAGACAAGAGTGAAGTGAGCCAGAATTCTCTTGTTGGTAGACAAGAGTGAAGTGAGCCAGAATTCTCTTGTTGGTAGACAAGAGTGAAGTGAGTCAGAATTCTCTTGTTGGTAAACAAGAGGGAAGTGAGCCAGAATTCTCTTGTTGGTAGACAAGAGTGAAGTGAGCCAGAATTCTCTTGTCCTTAGACAAGAGTGAAGTGAGCCAGAATTCTCTTGTTGGTAGACAAGAGTGAAGTGAGCCAGAATTCTCTTGTTGGTAAACAAGAGGGAAGTGAGCCAGAATTCTCTTGTTGGTAGACAAGAGTGAAGTGAGCCAGAATTCTCTTGTTGGTAAACAAGAGTGAAGTGAGCCAGAATTCTCTTGTTGGTAGACAAGAGTGAAGTGAGCCAGAATTCTCTTGTTGGTAGACAAGAGTGAAGTGAGCAAGAATTCTTTTGTTGATAAACAAGAGTGAAGTGAGCCAGAATTCTCTTGTTGGTAGACAAGAGTGAAGTGAGCCAGAATTCTCTTGTTGGTAGACAAGAGTGAAGTGAGCCAGAATTCTCTTGTTGGTAGACAAGAGTGAAGTGAGCCAGAATGCTCTTGTTGGTAGACAAGAGTGAAGTGAGCCAGAATTCTCTTGTTGGTAGACAAGAGTGAAGTGAGCCAGAATGCTCTTGTTGGTAGACAAGAGTGAAGTGAGCCAGAATTCTCTTGTTGGTAGACAAGAGTGAAGTGAGCCAGAATTCTCTTGTCCTTAGACATGAGTGAAGTGAGCCAGAATTCTCTTGTCCTTAGACAAGAGTGAAGTGAGCCAGAATGCTCTTGTCCTTAGACAAGAGTGAAGTGAGCCAGAATTCTCTTGTCCTTAGACAAGAGTGAAGTGAGCCAGAATTCTCTTGTCCTTAGACAAGAGTGAAGTGAGCCAGAATGCTCTTGTCCTTAGACAAGAGTGAAGTGAGCCAGAATGCTCTTGTCCTTAGACAAGAGTGAAGTGAGCCAGAATGCTCTTGTCCTTAGACAAGAGTGAAGTGAGCCAGAATTCTCTTGTCCTTAGACAAGAGTGAAGTGAGCCAGAATTCTCTTGTCCTTAGACAAGAGTGAAGTGAGCCAGAATGCTCTTGTCCTTAGACAAGAGTGAAGTGAGCCAGAATGCTCTTGTCCTTAGACAAGAGTGAAGTGAGCCAGAATTCTCTTGCCGAAAAAACTTCACAAACATGAACAAGTCAAAGAAAGATAAAGTAAATCCGTCAACCAGGAAAGAGAAGGGCTCTCTGTCTAAGAGACGTATGACGCAATCCTGAGAAAGCCATAAGGAGTCCGGGTTGCCGACTCACCCTTTGTCTACCAGGAAATCATCCAGAATTGGCACCTGGAATGTTCGTACCCTTAACGAACAGGGAAAGCGGCACAAGTGGCAGCAGAAATGAACAACTACAAGATAGATATTCTGGGAATGTGTGAAACAAGATGGCTGGGAGCGGAGAGAATAAAATTGAATACAGGGGAGATGATTTTATCATCAGGACACCAGGAACCAGGAGCACAACATAGCGAAGGGGTAGCTATAATGCTATCAAAGAATGCACAGAAGACACTAATAGAATGGGAGGCAGTGGGACCAAGACTGGTGAGAGCAACATTTAGAACAACCAAAAACAAAATAAAATTACACATTATACAATGCTATGCACCAACCAACGATAAAGATGACTCAGTTAAAGATGATTTTTATAAACAGCTACAATGCCAGATGGATGCAAGACGAGCCAAGGATATTATAATCTTGATGGGAGACCTAAATGCTATGGTAGGATCAGACAACAGAGGCTTTGAAGAGATTATGGGAAAACATGGACTTGGAGATATAAACGAGAATGGAGAGATATTTGTGAATTTCTGCGCCCTTAATCAAATGAGCCTAGGAGGAACAATATTCCAACATAAAAGAATACACAAAGCTACATGGGTGTCACCAGATCATAGAACGGAAAATCAAATTGATCACATATGTATTAATAATAAGTTTAAGTCATCCTTACAGGATGTAAAAGTATATAGAGGGGCAGATATAGCTTCTGATCATCATCTGCTGTTAGCCAAACTTAAAATTAAATTAAAAAGGTATACTACAACGAATAAGGGCAGAACGTATTTCAATGTAGGGTTTCTTAAAGAACAAGGAATTAAAGATAAATTCGCAGTCACAATATCAAACAAATACCAAGTCCTCCAACAACTAGAAAATACAATAAATATAGAAGATCATTGGAAACAGGTAAAAAATATATGGAAAGAGACATGCGAAGAAACACTGGGGAAAAGAGAACGCCAGAATAAGGCATGGATGACAGCAGAGACCCTGGATAAAATTAAAGAAAGAAAGAACAAGAAAGCAGACATAAATAAAAGCAAAACAAGAAGTAATAAAGCCAAGACACAGGAAGCTTACACCGAGGTGAACAAAGAAGTGAGAAGATGCATTAAAAGGGATAAGAGGAAATATATAGATGAATTAGCTAAAGAGGCAGAAGAAGCAGCAAATAAAGGGAATATGAAAGAACTATACAACAGCACAAAGAAATTAGGTGGAAAATACAAACAGATCAACGCCTTTATCAAAGATAAGAAAGGAAATCTGCTTAGTAATATAAAGGAACAAATGGAGAGATGGAAGGAGCACTTTGAAGAACTTTTGAACAGACCTGGCTCAAATAATCCTCCAGATATACTACCAGCAGAAGAAGAATTACACGTTAACTGCGGAAAACCAAGCAAAGAAGAAATAATGAAAGCCATCAAACTGTTAAAAGATGGTAAAGCCACAGGACCAGATGAAATTCCTTCGGAAGCCATCAAAGCAGATATTATCACCTCTACCAAGATGTTACATAATCTATTGGATAAAATTTGGGAGAGGGAAGAAATACCTAAAGACTGGAGAGAAGGTTATATGATCAAACTACCAAAGAAAGGAAGTTTACAGGAGTGCACAAATTATAGGGGAATTATGCTACTATCAGTGCCAGGAAAAATATTAGGCAGAATCATTCTGGAGAGACTAAAAGAGGCTATAGAGAAACACTTGAGAGATGAACAAGCAGGTTTTAGGAAGAACAGATCATGTGCTGATCAAATAACTACTCTACGTATAATAGTTGAACAAAGTTTAGAACTAAAATCCCCACTTTATATTGGATTCATAGATTACGAAAAGGCATTTGATAGTTTAGACAGAAGAATGCTTTGGAAGTTGCTGAGTCATTATGGAATCCCCATAAAGTTTATTAACCTGATAAAAACAATGTATGAAGGAACAAAATGTAGTGTGGTGCATGAAGGACAGCTTACAGAAGCATTTGAAATAAGAACAGGAGTAAGGCAAGGATGCCTTCTGTCTCCATTTCTCTTTCTACTGGCCATAGATTGGATTATGAAAATAACTCAAAACAACAGAAATGGGATCCAGTGGTCACTGACCAAACAACTTGATGATTTAGACTTTGCTGATGACATAGCTCTCCTATCACACAGCCACCAACAGATGCAAGATAAAATGAGTATATTAGATGAGAGATCACAACAGCTAGGACTAAAGATTAATAGAGATAAGACCAACATTATGAGAATTAATGCAGTTGGCAATAACCAAATAAAACTAGGAGAAATACCTCTACTAGACGTACAATCTTATATATATCTGGGCAGTAATATAGATAAAGAGGGAGGAACAGAAAACGATACCAAAATAAGGATATCAAAAGCAAGAGGAGCTTTCATTGCACTGGGAAACATATGGAAATCCAAAGAAATTAGGCTAAATACAAAAATACAAATTTTCAACTCCAATGTTAAGTCGGTTCTATTATATGGCTGTGAAACATGGAGAATAACAAAATTGACAATCACGAAGGTACAGACTTTCATTAATGGATGCTTGCGCAGAATAAAGGGATGGAAATGGCAGGACAAAGTCACAAACGTGGAATTATAGAAATGTACCGGTCAAATACCAGTGGATAAAGAAATACAGCGAAGACGATGGCGATGGATAGGACACACACTACGGAAACCAACTGAGAGTATTACACAACAGGCCCTTTTTTGGAATCCCCAGGGGAAAAGACAAAGAGGAAGACCAAGGAATTCTTGGAGAAGACAGATTGAAGCAGAGATGAAGATGATGGGGAAGACATGGAATGATCTTAAAAGAATTGCAAAAAACAGAACGACTTGGAAAGTGTTTGTTGAAGACCTATGCTCCACTGGGAGCTAAAAGGTAGAAGAAGAAGAATAATTTAGATTCAAGAAAGAGAAAAGTAGGCTGAATGTCTCTGCCCGGGACATTTTAAAATAAAGAAAAGTCACTGTGAAGTTAGCCTCGTGGCTCTCGCAGCTCGTGCTCTGTGGTCAAGATTTCATGTTTCCAGAAAACAGGAATTTCCTAAAGAACGTTGTCCGGTTATAGCAACATTGTCCGAATATAGCAAAGTTATCCGGATATAGCAAAGTTATCCGGATATAGTAACGTTGTCCGGATATAGCAACGTTGCGCGGATATAGTATCGTTGTCCGGATATAGCAAAGTTGTCCGGATATAGCAACGTTGCGCGGATACAGCAAAGTTGTCCGGATATAGCAACGTTGCGCGGATACAGCAAAGTTGTCCGGATATAGTAACGTTGCGCGGATACAGCAAAGTTGTCCGGATATAGCAACGTTGCGCGGATACAGCAAAGTTGTCCGGATATAGCAACAGCGACACCAACACGAAGAATTAAAAGGTGACCTGTCGAACCACCATATTTGTACGAAAGACGTCATCTATTCTAGACCACGTGACGGTAAGGTTAACTAGAAAAACGGACCTTAAATGGACCAGCTCTGATAACGAGGCTGAAAAAAAACCAGAAGAAACTAGAATTAAAGAGCAAAATCAATCAGGAACTCGTAAAATAGTTTCGTGGACAGAGCCCCGACGAGATATTCTTGCCAGAACTTTTACTTTGCTTGTTTACTTCCGGCGATACAGAAATAATGGCCTCTGAGTCTAAAAGATGACATCTCTCGAGGTTTGATTCCTTCCTTTAAGGGGCTGAGAGATATCAACGGGACGAAAGAAGGACGGATTGGATGGATCCGTGTCAACCTGGAGGACTGCACTGTCGTCTTGTCTTCTGTTGTATAATAGAGTCTCGTACTTTGAACGATTATAGCTTCGAATGTTCCAGAGTTCGAACGCTAAATTAAAGAGAAGTTTGAGCTGCATTTTGGAACGATGCTTTCTCAGTTTGAGCTGCGCGTGCACCCGTCTTCTCTTAGTTACTCTTGCGTGTTTCAATTCTTTGTTTCCCTTCATTTTTAGCGCGTTTGAAAGAAAGTGAAACATGGTTGAGCATTGCCGATGTTGGTGTGAAGGGAATCCACCCAGTGTTGATTTGTAGCTCTCTATCACGGCAATGGTGGCATTGACTTGTTCAACAACTTTGTGATGGTCTATTTTAGAAACGTCTAGATAGGTCAACACCAGACTATAAACTAGGCGACTTTGGAATGTTTCTTGTCTGTGGACAAGAGGGAAGTGAGCCAGAATTCTCTTGTTGGTAGACGAGTGAAGTGAGCCAGAATTCTCTTGTTGGTAGACAAGAGTGAAGTGAGCCAGAATTCTCTTGTTGGTAGACAAGAGTGAAGTGAGCCAGAATTCTCTTGTTGGTAAACAAGAGGTAAGTGAGCCAGAATTCTCTTGTTGGTAGACAAGAGGGAAGTGAGCCAGAATTCTCTTGTTGGTAGACAAGAGTGAAGTGAGCCAGAATTCTCTTGTTGGTAGACAAGAGTGAAGTGAGCCAGAATTCTCTTGTTGGTAGACAAGAGTGAAGTGAGTCAGAATTCTCTTGTTGGTAAACAAGAGGGAAGTGAGCCAGAATTCTCTTGTTGGTAGACAAGAGTGAAGTGAGCCAGAATTCTCTTGTCCTTAGACAAGAGTGAAGTGAGCCAGAATTCTCTTGTTGGTAGACAAGAGTGAAGTGAGCCAGAATTCTCTTGTTGGTAAACAAGAGGGAAGTGAGCCAGAATTCTCTTGTTGGTAGACAAGAGTGAAGTGAGCCAGAATTCTCTTGTTGGTAAATAAGAGTGAAGTGAGCCAGAATTCTTTTGTTGATAAACAAGAGTGAAGTGAGCCAGAATTCTCTTGTTGGTAGACAAGAGTGAAGTGAGCCAGAATTCTCTTGTTGGTAAACAAGAGTGAAGTGAGCAAGAATTCTTTTGTTGATAAACAAGAGTGAAGTGAGCCAGAATTCTCTTGTTGGTAGACAAGAGGGAAGTGAGCCAGAATTCTCTTGTTGGTAGACAAGAGTGAAGTGAGCCAGAATTCTCTTGTTGGTAGACAAGAGTGAAGTGAGCCAGAATTCTCTTGTTGGTAGACAAGAGTGAAGTGAGCCAGAATTCTCTTGTTGGTAGACAAGAGTGAAGTGAGCCAGAATTCTCTTGTTGGTAAACAAGAGGTAAGTGAGCCAGAATTCTCTTGTTGGTAAACAAGAGTGAAGTGAGCCAGAATTCTCTTGTTGGTAAACAAGAGGTAAGTGAGCCAGAATTCTCTTGTTGGTAAACAAGAGGGAAGTGAGCCAGAATTCTCTTGTTGGTAAACAAGAGGTAAGTGAGCCAGAATTCTCTTGTTGGTAAACAAGAGGGAAGTGAGCCAGAATTCTCTTGTTGGTAGACAAGAGTGAAGTGAGCCAGAATTCTCTTGTTGGTAAACAAGAGGTAAGTGAGCCAGAATTCTCTTGTTGGTAAACAAGAGGGAAGTGAGCCAGAATTCTCTTGTTGGTAGACAAGAGTGAAGTGAGCCAGAATTCTCTTGTTGGTAGACAAGAGTGAAGTGAGCCAGAATTCTCTTGTCCTTAGACAAGAGTGAAGTGAGCCAGAATTCTCTTGTTGGTAAACAAGAGTGAAGTGAGCAAGAATTCTTTTGTTGATAAACAAGAGTGAAGTGAGCCAGAATTCTCTTGTTGGTAGACAAGAGGGAAGTGAGCCAGAATTCTCTTGTTGGTAGACAAGAGGGAAGTGAGCCAGAATTCTCTTGTTGGTAGACAAGAGTGAAGTGAGCCAGAATTCTTTTGTTGATAAACAAGAGTGAAGTGAGCCAGAATTCTCTTGTTGGTAGACAAGAGGGAAGTGAGCCAGAATTCTCTTGTTGGTAGACAAGAGTGAAGTGAGCCAGAATTCTCTTGTTGGTAAACAAGAGGTAAGTGAGCCAGAATTCTCTTGTTGGTAGACAATAGTGAAGTGAGCCAGAATTCTCTTGTTGGTAGACAAGAGTGAAGTGAGCCAGAATTCTCTTGTTGGTAGACAAGAGGGAAGTGAGCCAGAAATCTCTTGTTGGTAGACAAGAGTGAAGTGAGCCAGAATTCTCTTGTTGGTAAACAAGAGGCAAGTGAGCCAGAATTCTCTTGTTGGTAGACAAGAGGGAAGTGAGCCAGAATTCTCTTGTTGGTAGACAAGAGTGAAGTGAGCCAGAATTCTCTTGTTGGTAGACAAGAGTGAAGTGAGCCAGAATTCTCTTGTTGGTAAACAAGAGGGAAGTGAGCCAGAATTATCTTGTTGGTAAACAAGAGGTAAGTGAGCCAGAATTCTCTTGTTGGTAGACAAGAGTGAAGTGAGCCAGAATTCTCTTGTTGGTAGACAAGAGTGAAGTGAGCCAGAAATCTCTTGTTGGTAGACAAGAGTGAAGTGAGCCAGAATTCTCTTGTTGGTAGACAAGAGTGAAGTGAGCCAGAATTCTCTTGTTGGTAGACAAGAGTGAACTGAGCCAGAATTCTCTTGTCCTTAGACAAGAGTGAAGTGAGCCAGAATTCTCTTGTTGGTAGACAAGAGTGAAGTGAGCCAGAATTCTCTTGTTGGTAGACAAGAGTGAAGTGAGCCAGAATTCTCTTGTTGGTAGACAAGAGTGAAGTGAGCCAGAATTCTCTTGTTGGTAAACAAGAGGTAAGTGAGCCAGAATTCTCTTGTTGGTAGACAAGAGTGAAGTGAGCCAGAATTCTCTTGTCCTTAGACAAGAGTGAAGTGAGCCAGAATTCTCTTGTCCGTAGACAAAAGGGAAGTGAGCCAGAATTCTCCTGTCCGTAGACAAGAGTGAAGTGAGTCAGAATTCTCTTGTCCGTAGACAAGGGGGAGGTGAGCCAGAATTCTCTTGTTAGTAGACAAGAGGGAAGTGAGCCAGAATTCTCTTTTTGGTAGACAAGAGGGAAGTGAGCCAGAATTCTCTTTTTGGTAGACAAGAGGTAAGTGAGCCAGAATTCTCTTTTTGGTAGACAAGAGGTAAGTGAGCCAGAATTCTCTTTTTGGTAGACAAGAGGTAAGTGAGCCAGAATTCTCTTTTGGTAGACAAGAGGTAAGTGAGCCAGAATTCTCTTTTTGGTAGACAAGAGGGAAGTGAGCCAGAATTCTCTTTTTGGTAGACAAGAGGTAAGTGAGCCAGAATTCTCTTTTTGGTAGACAAGAGGTAAGTGAGCCAGAATTCTCTTTTTGGTAGACAAGAGGTAAGTGAGCCAGAATTCTCTTTTTGGTAGACAAGAGGGAAGTGAGCCAGAATTCTCTTTTTGGTAGACAAGAGGGAAGTGAGCCAGAATTCTCTTTTTGGTAGACAAGAGGGAAGTGAGCCAGAATTCTCTTGTTGATAAACAAGAGGGAAGTGAGCCAGAATTCTCTTGTTGGTAGAAAAGAGGGATGTGAGCCAGAATTCTCTTGTTGGTAGACAAGAGGGAAGTGAGCCAGAATACTCTTGTTGGTAGACAAGAGGGAAGTGAGCCAGAATACTCTTGTTGGTAGACAAGAGGGAGGTGAGCCAGAATTCTCTTGTTGGTAGACAAGAGGGAAGTGAGCCAGAATTCTCTTGTTGGTAGACAAGAGGGAAGTGAGCCAGAATACTCTTGTTGGTAGACAAGAGGTAAGTGAGCCAGAATTCTCTTGTTGATAAACATGAGGGAAGTGAGCCAGAATTCTCTTTTTTGTAGACAAGAGGGAAGTGAGCCAGAATTCTCTTGTCAGAATTGCTACAGTCAATACATCACACATGACATCACTCACTCCAAGCTACAGTCAATACATCACACATGAAATCACTCACTCAAAGCTACAATCAATACATCACACATGACATCACTCACTCCAAGCTACAGTCAATACATCACACAGGACATCACTCACCCCAAGCTACAGTCAATACATCACACAGGACATCACTCACTCCAAGCTACAGTCAGTACATCACACATGACATCACTCACACCTACCTACATTCAATACATCACACAGGACATTACTCACCCCAACCTACAGTCAATAAATGACACAGGGCATCACTCATTCCAAGCTACAGTCAATGCATCACACATGACATCACTCACTACAATCTACAGTCAATACGTCACACATGACATCACCCACCCCAACATACAGTCAATACATCACACAGGACATAACTCACTCCAAGCTACAGTCAATACATCACACAGGACACCACCCACCCGAAGATACAGTCAATACATCACACAGAACATCACTCACTCCAATCTATACTCAATACATCACACATGACATCACTCACCCCCAAGATACAGTCAATACATCACACAGGACACCACCCACCCCAAGATACAGTCATTACATCACACAGGACATCACCCACCCCAAGATAGAGTCAATACATCACACAGGACATGAATACAGTAGTAGCCTCTGTCAGACATAGTTGACTATAGTAGCCTCTGTCAGTCATAGTTGACTATAGTAGCCTCTGTCAGACATAGTTGACTATAGTAGCTTCTGTCAGTCATAGTTGACTATAGTAGCCTCTGTCAGACATAGTTGACTATAGTAGCTTCTGTCAGTCATAGTTGACTATAGTAGCCTCTGTCAGACATAGTTGACTATAGTAGCTTCTGTCAGTCATAGTTGACTATAGTAGCCTCTGTCAGACATAGCTGACTATAGTAGCCTCTGTCAGTCATAGTTGACTATAGTAGCCTCTGTCAGACATAGTTGACTATAGTAGCCTCTGTCAGACATAGTTGACTATAGTAGCCTCTGTCAGTCATAGTTGACTATAGTAGCCTCTGTCAGACATAGTTGACTATAGTAGCCTCTGTCAGACATAGATGACTATAGTAGCCTCTGTCAGACATAGTTGGCTATAGTAGCCTCTGTCAGCCATAGATGACTTTAGTAGCCTCTGTCAGACATAGTTGACTGTAGTAGCCTCTGTCAGACATAGTTGACTATAGTAGCCTCTGTCAGACATAGTTGACTATAGTAGCCTCTGTCAGTCATAGTTGGCTATAATAGCCTCTGTCATTCATACTTGGCTATAGTAGCCTCTGTCAGTCATAGTTGGCTATAGTAGCCTATGTCAGACATAGCTGGCTATAGTAGCCTCTGTCAGTCATAGTTGGCTATAGTAGCCTCCGTCAGACATAGTTGGCTATAGTAGCCTCTGTCAGTCATAGTTGGCTGTAGTAGCCTCCGTCAGAGATAGTTGGCTATAGTAGCCTCTGTCAGTCATAGTTGGCTACAGTAGCCTCTGTCAGACCTAGTTGGCTATAGTAGCCTCTGTCAGTCATAGTTGGCTATAGTAGCCTCTGCCAGTCATAGTTGGCTACAGTAGCCTCTGTCAGTCATAGTTGGCTACAGTAGCCTCTGTCAGTCATAGTTGGCTACAGTAGCCTCTGTCAGACATAGTTGGCTACAGTAGCCTCTGTCAGACATAGTTGGCTACAGTAGCATCTGTCAGTCATAGTTGGCTACAGTAGCCTCTGTCAGACATGGTTGGCTACAGTAGCTTCTGTTTAACATAGTTGGCTAGAGTAGTCTCTGTCAGACATAGTTGGCTACAGTAGCCTCTGTCAGTCATAGTTGGCTACAGTATCCTTTGTCAGACATAGTTGGCTATAGTAGCCTCTGTCAGTCATAGTTGGCTATAGTAGCCTCTGACAGACATAGTTGGCTATAGTAGCCTCTGTCATTCATAGTTGACTATCATAGCTTCTGTCAGACATAATTGGTTATAGTAGCCTCTGTCATACATAATTGGTTATAGTAGCCCCTGTCAGACATAGTTGGTTATAGTAGCCTCTGTCAGTCATAGTAGCCTACGTCAGTCACAGTTGACTATAGTAGCCTCCATCAGTCATAGTTGACTATAGTAGCCCCCATCAGTCATAGTTGACTATAGTAGCCTCCATCAGTCATAGTTGACTATAGTAGCCTACGTCAGTCACAGTTTACTATAGTAGCCTCCGTCAGTTATAGTTGACTAAAGTAGCCTCCGTCAATCATAAGTTGGCTATAGTTGACTATAGTAGCTTCCGTCAGTCATAGTTGACTATAGTAGCTTCCGTCCGTCATAGTTGACTATAGTAGCCTTCCGTCCGTCATAGTTGACTATAGTAGCCTTCCGTCCGTCATAGTTGACTATAGTAAAAAAAACGCACCAAGATGGCGCCCTGTTAACTGGCCTTTTCATAAGCCTCACAGATAAGTGCTGTTTTCCAGTGAAATTTCCTGTTTATTTGTTTGTTTTTATTTATTTTTTAAGAGATCATGTGATTGTACGCGCTTTCTATTTGATGTAATTCACTTTGCTTCTTTTGATTCATTGCATTTTGTTATAAGTTCCTTATCTCATCATTTACCTTGCTGCACTATTGAACGCGTCAAAATGGCGGTTTGTTTACGCCGGTCTGTCGTCAAGGACGCGTAAGTCATTTAATTTGTAGAAAGCTCACAGTGTTTCCGCGTGCTGCTGAGCAAGTTACTGGAGCTGGCCAGTTTATAACGTGGAACGGGTTCTGGGCCGTGCGACTGAGCAAGTGCACGTGAGTCTAGGCCATCCAAAGCAACAACGTTCAGCGACGTTCATCAAAGACGACGGTAAGTGTAAGTTGCAACCCAAACTACATCATCGAAGAAGGAAAACACGACGGGGCAAGAGGGGTGGCACTAAACTGTCAAAGTGTGAGAGGCTAGGCCTAAAGTATGTGCGCGTTACTTATTGGAATTGTGGGTCCATTAATCAACGACGGCCCATTCTTGATAAGCTACTGTGCGGCGCCGACATAATGGTTTTGCAAGAAACTCTTCTTGGTGACAGGACAGTAAGTACTCCTGGCTTTCATTGCTTTTACAATAGACGACACCTTGGGCAGGCCATCCTTGTGCGCAACAATATGGTGGCAGCTGAGGTTGATATGTCTGTGTGGAACAATGCAGAATTGCAGGTACATGCCGCTAGGGTGCAGACCCCAGTTCATTTCGTGATTGTTAATGTGTATGCCTGTAATGGGAAAGTAAACACACAACAATGGCAGAATCTCTTCGAATTCGATGAAGAGAACGTCATTTTCTGTGGAGACTTTAATGCTAGAGGAAACCAGTGGGTAACGTCATAACCAACAAGCAGGGAGAAGACCTAGAGAACGCACTAGTGTCAGTCGATATAGTGTGCTTGAATGATGGAAGGGCAACAAGAATGGCCACTCGAACAGGGGACTCTGATAGTGTCATAGACCTGGCACTGGTGTCTTCCACCTTCGCACCGGTTTGCAGGTGGAGTGCACTAGGGTTCCACGGAAGTTATCACTATCCATGTGTCCTCCTAATTGAGAAAGGCGGAAATAAAAGCCAGAGAAGAAAGCTCCACACATTCAACTACGAGAAAACAGACCAGGACATCATTAGCAAAATCAGACATAGGAAACGCCCCTCGTAGGAGGCAGGAGAGATGGACGCAGCCACCCTGGTGGAATGTAGATGTCGAGGAAGCTTGGCGGAGCAAGAGACAAACGGTCAAGACATGGCAGAAAGCCAGAAGGTATGGTAGAACACAACCTGAGCTCTTGAAGTATCTGAAAGTAGAGGTCGACCAAAAAATGATGCACTTTAAACTATGCGCTAAGCAGGCTAAGGATGCCAAATGGGATGACTTCTGTAAAAAAGTGTGCTCAGAAAAATCGCTCGCCACATTCTGGCGCCTTCATCAGTGCATGAATGGCACACCACGACATAGAGGTATACCAGACTTTCAGAGCACAGGCCAGATATGTCACAAATCTGATGAGAGCAAAGGGAAGGCCCTGCTTGCCCGCTACATTGAGCAGACGGACCAAAGAAATGAGGCTGTAAGAATGAGGATACGGGGATCTTTGTCAAATTTGTGTAAGGATGTAGGGCTGGAAGAAGATCTCACAATCACAACCGATACCATTCGCACGACACTTAAAAGGTCACACAACACTGCTCCTGGTCCAGATGGTGTTCGGTATGATGACATAGGCGATTTAGTTGATGACGACTTGACAACACTGGCCAATGAGTTTAATGCTAGTATTCGGAGTGGCCAGATTAAGGAGGAGTGGCTACACAGCTACTTACTACCGCTACCGAAGCCAAACAAGGACCATTCTCAGATCAGTGCCTACAGAATCATCACAATGAGGAACACTGCGGGCAAGCTGCTGGAGAAAATAGTTGCCCGTGTCCTCACCTGTCGCCTTGAACAGAAACGCGTATTCCCTTCCACACTCGGAGGTTATAGATATAACAAAGAGACATGGCTTAATGCGGCAGTATTTGCCATATGATGTCTTCGAAGGCTTCCACAGACGAGAGGAGACATGTGCTGCTGCTAAAGATCTGGAGGATGCATACAACAGGGTACCATTTGAATATCTCATGCATATGCTTCTCAAACTGGCGGTGAACCCCTTCCTCATTAAATGGATCGCCGCGGCACTGTTTCAGAGGAAGGTGATACTCAGATGTTGAAGTTGGTCTTCCGAGCCAACATCCATTTGTCCAGGGTTGCCACAAGGCTCACCATTGTCACCAGTTCTATTTAACATGTACACAATAACGATCACGGAACAACAGCTGGATGGGAGGGGAAGAACTATGACTTTTGCTGATGATATTCTGGTATATCGACAGGGAAGAGACAGACGGGGAATCGCCTCCACAATGCAAGACGAACTCGATCGCATTTTCTTCCTGGTGTGGGGTTTCAGGTGCCTTGGTTAATCCTAATAAAGCATCAGTTTCATGGTTCTCCCTTAACAATCATATCGTTAATACAACCACACCGGTAGTACGAATGGGAGCTGATGAGGTGACCAGGGACAAGTTGATGACATACCTCGGAGTTAAGTTTGATCGCAGCCTGTGTTTTCGGGACCACGTCGACCATGTGATAACAAAATCCCGCAAAGGATTAGCCGCCTTGAAGGTCATGGCAGCTGCCAACATCGAGCAGAGGCTACTTATTCTTCTGTTCCAGGGATTAGTCCTCGCACCAATCGAGTATGCCCTGGCCATTCTTACTGTCAGTACGACTCAAATTGATAGGGAGAAAATACAAAATGAAGCCATGCGCATTATCCTGGGATGTACGAGGGACACTCCCTGTGTAGCAATGAGGTATCTTCTTGACTTTCCAACCATGGATGACAGAATTAAGATTTGGAGAGCACGAGCATACCTGAAGATTAGTACAGATACAGAGCATCCATTGCACCACGTGCTCAACACAGGGAAAGGTACCAGGCTAAATAGAGGCAAATCATGGGTGGGCCGGGCAGAAGATGTCATCAAACAGGTCTGTGGGCTTACCAATATCAGCGTTGGTGAGGAGTGGATACCGGTGCCCACGTCATTCAAGGGAACTTTCTCATGTATTGTCACACTCGACAGGAAAAGTAGGGAACAGAACCCGGTCGTGGTTAATGCTGAGGTCAACGGTCTCATCTGCGATAACACCGATGAGAAAGATGCAGTCATCTATACAGACGGATCTGTAAGACGACACGAATGAAGTGCATGGGCATTTACAGCACGTTCGGCAGGCAGAATGGCCAAGGAAGACAGTGGTGCATACGCCATGACCACGAGTAGCATGACAATGGAGGTGATGGCAGTGACCAAGGCATTCAAATGGTTAGAGTCACAAGACTACATCCACGCATGTATACTGAGTGATTCGATGAGCATGATAAAAAAAGTGGAGGCGGGCTCTGTACGCATGCAATGGGTAGAGTCGTTGCAGAAATCCAAAATACGTAAGGTCACCGTTGTCTATGTCCCTGGACATGCGGGAGTACGGGGAAATGAGAGAGCGGACAGGTTGGCTAGCTGCGCTGTCGTTGAGGAAGGGCAACCGATGGATCGGGCGGACATCATCAATGCCCTTCGAGATGTGGGAAGAGCACAGGACTTCGACAAACACAGATCAACGTCACTTCTTCGGATGATGGAAATGGGAGTTAAGATAGGCACAGCCAGAAATGAGAAACTTGGTGGCCGTGTAAGAAGACTTATCAACCAACATAGAACTGGAGTCGTCAGTCGCTGGACACTGAGGGAATTGCTGAGGAGGGGATCTGAGCACCTATGGACATGTTCGGAGTGCAATGATGATGACCCGCAAATAACTCAATAACTCAATAACTCAATGGAACATTTAAATCATGGATACAAGTGCTATAGGATTTGAGCACACAATAAACTGTCATGATAAATTTAATGTTATTCTTCTGTAGGTTCTTCATCTGAACATGTTCTTTTCTCCATAAATACATCTGTTCAACGACAGAAATGTCCGTACAATCATCCTTGTCGCCATCTTCTTCGTTTTCTCCTCACTTTTTTTGCATCTTCGTCCTCCGCGATGATGATAATGACGACGATAATGTCAGCAATGATAACACTTGTAGTTAGTCGAAAGCCCCGGTATCACTGCAAACAAATTGAAATCCATACTCGCACAACCGCCCGTGCCAGTGGAATCATCAGATTTAAAAGTCATCTCATTGAATGATCCAAAAAAGAAAGGTAGCTGCAGTCCCCATCATAGCAGCAAAACGGTACGCCAAAAGATATAAGGCGTAACGGCACCGAAAGTGAACGCAACTGAACTGTCCTTAAAAGTCAAGTACCCCCGTCACGCCAAGTGGCGTATAGGGAAATATGGTGTTAGTGACTCTATATTTTACAGACCTTCAGCACATTATTTTTGGGGTAATGTGGTCAGTATTACGCCCGTGCTGTTTACTTTCCCAGAAAAAAATCTTTAAGGCTGGGTGAACCCGGAAGCCGTCGGTTGGGATCGAACCCTACCCCTTGTCCGTGGTAGTCCAGTTCACTAACCACTGAGCTATCGCGGCTCTGAACTGTCCTTAGTCATACGATATTATCATTCATCGTAATCCATGAGGTGCGCGTGGCCGTGCGGCTAAAACCACTGCTCCGCTAGCTGGAAAGCCGGCGTATGGTGTTCGAAGCCCGCAGTAGACAGAAAGGATTTTTTCTATCGGGGGTGAAATAAAAATCCTGAGTTTCACGTCGTGGCGACTGCTTAACCAAGCGGCCTTTATCCCGCGGGTTCTATCGTTGCCCCCCCGACATACACCAGCAATGGTACTATGTGTCGTCAAGATGGTAATCCATCAGAATATTGAAACGCACAGCTGACGGTGTACACAGAGCACTAGACTCAGTAGCTTCAATGTCAAGCCGGACTTGGAATATAAGGAAACTGCAACATGGATCACTTTTTGGACAGAGCCTCAACGGTTCCTGTCGCCTATCCACCATATTGACCGGAAGTGCATATCATGATAGTACTTGTTAATACTAACGACAATAATGAAAGAAACGATATTCAAAAACCAAAAAATGGATAGGTCAGAACGGGATATGAGCCGACAGATAGTTGTCATTCATTGTTCTTATGTTGTCATTCATTGTTCTTAAGTTGTCATTTTTCGACAAATAATGACCTTCACAATTCTGAGACAATAGAGCAGCTGTCTACCACAATGGCACGATAGATACTTGAATAAATCTCTCAAATAGATCTGTCTGGGGCGCGGGAAACAGCGGGGACAATGTCCGCTTTTTTGGATAAAAATAAAAAAAAAACATGATTTCAATAGAAGCTTTCTGTGTCTGTGTGTGTTTGTGTGTTTGTGTGTCAGTGTTTGTGTGTGATTGTGAAGAACACAAAGTGGATGAGGGGAAGCGAAGGAGCAGAGCAACCAGAGTAAACTTAATTATGCCCCTTACCCTGCCGGCATCTTGTTGAAGGGAGATAATAACTGTCGGGTTTGCTCTCCCACGTGTTTGCCATCACGTTGCCACGGACGCCATATTTATCACAGAAAACATGAGGCAGCTCCAGCCGTTGCTATGAGCTATTTGGGAGGTTAGGAATATGAAGGGAGACGGATGTTTACAATATCTGACGTGGATGAACACGGATCTTTGCACAGGCCTGTAGAAATATAAAATAAAATCTATTGATGCTGCCAATGCTGTTCTACCTTTTGGAAAATTACTGGCCGTTTATAGAAACTTCAGAGCCTGTCACGTCGGTCAAGGTCACCGACAACTTGACGATTTTTTACATTATTTTTTTGTTGTCCGGCCAATAATCCTGAAAGCTCTTTCTTGTAGAAGAGAAATAAACAAACAGGTAAAGAGACAAGTAAAGAGGTTCAATTGAACTAATAAATTAGATGGAGAGACAAGTACCGACATTTATAGAAATGTACAAGAGGACAAATGAAAGAAAATGGATATGATAATAGATAAATACGACATTTTGAGAATCTCAAATAGCGAGAGAAAAAAAGAAATAAAGAATGAAAGAATGGGGATAAATAATTTTATAGGAAGGAAGGAAATATGGAAAGAAGGAAAGAAGGAAGGACGGGATGAAGGAAGGAAGGAAGAAAGGAAGGAAGGAAGGAAGGAAGGAAGGAAGGGAGGAAGGAAGGGAGGGAGGGAGGAAGGGAGGGAGGGAGGGAGGGAGGGAGGAAGGAAGGAAGGGAGGGAGGGAGGAAGAAAGGAAGGAAGGGAGGGAGGGAGGGAGGAGGAGGAAGGAAGGAAGGAAGGAAGGAAGGAAGGAAGGAAGGAAGGAAGGAAGGAAGGAAGGAAGGAAGGAGGAAGGAAGGAAGGAAGGAAGGAAGGAAGGAAGGAAGGAAGGAAGGAAGGAAGGAAGGAAGGAAGGAAGGAAGGAAGGAAGGAAGGAAGGAAGGAAGGAAGGAAGGAAGGAAGGAAGGAATATAATTTCTCTTGTCTGATTTTTTTTTTAAACCGTCTGCTTGAGATTGTTCATCTTTGTCTTCCTCTATATCTCTTGCCAAGAGTATTCTCCGTTTTCACTGATTGTTTACTACAACTCTTACAACAGCAGGACAATTCATCAACAAAATGTCTAAACTCTTGTCTCATTGCTGAAGTTTACGATCGAAATGAAGTCACGAGAACGGTACATTGATATGTGACCTGAAAATGTTCCGGTTGCTTGCTGGTTACGCACACCAGATGCAGACCTTCCAGTCGAAGTGGTGTGTGTCCAGTTGATCTCAATTCTAGCACCTCTTCATGAATCTTCACCATTGTACTTGGTGTCCATTAGTACCTGGTGTCCATTAGTACTTGGTGTCCATTAGTACTTGGTGTCCATTAGTACTTGGTGTCCATTAGTATTTGGTGTCCATTAGTATTTGGTGTCCATTAGTACTTGGTGTCCATTAGTACTTGGTGTCCATTAGTATTTGGTGTCCATTAGTACTTGGTGTCCATTAGTATTTGGTGTCCATTAGTACCTGGTGTCCATTAGTACTTGGTGTCCATTAGTACTTGGTGTCCATTAGTACTTGGTGTCCATTAGTATTTGGTGTCCATTAGTACTTGGTGTCCATTAGTACTTGGTGTCCATTAGTACTTGGTGTCCATTAGTACTTGGTGTCCATTAGTATTTGGTGTCCATTAGTACTTGGTGTCCATTAGTATTTGGTGTCCATTAGTACTTGGTGTCCATTAGTACTTGGTTTCCATTAGTATTTGGTGTCCATTAGTACTTGGTGTCCATTAGTAATGGGTGTCCATTAGTACTTGGATCTCTCGACTGACACCACAGAAAGATCTCAGCACAGAGCACGACATCCACAGTACCGGCGAAGAGTGAAGCAATTTCAGACAAACCAGCTAATAACATTTCGATGTGATCGAGGGATATATAACGGCTGGGCAGTCTAGGGGTAGGGCGTTGGCCCCTGGGCAGGAAGGACCCGTGATCAAAGACCACAACAGGCGATAGTGATTTTTTAAATATGGGGAAACATGAGTTCTTGGTTTCTACGTGCAGTTACCCTCTCGGATAACGGCAATAATCAGAAGGTCCCGTGTGCAGTCGCGCACGTTAAAGAGCCCAATGGCGGTTAAAATAAAAAAAAAAACAAGGCCAAAAAGATCTAGCAGTTACTGAGGCAAAATAGTCACCAAATCCAACACAAACTGTCGTTGTACGGAGTTCGTGCACGCGAGTCAGAGTTCTCGTCAGAATTTTGCGAGATTCTCGTGGGGGATGTCTGAGAACCTGTAGATTCGTCCTGTGTGCAGTGATGACGATTCTAACAACACAACCAACCGGTGCCTACGTCATTCAAGGGGACTTTCTCGTGTATTGTCACACTCGACAGGAAAAGTTGGGAACAGAACCCGGTCGTGGTTAATGCTGAGGTCAACGGTCTCATCTGCGATAACACCGATGAGAAAGATGCAGTCATCTATACAGACGGATCTGTAAGACGACACCAAAGAAGTGCATGGGCATTTACAGCACGCTCGGCAGACAGAATAGTCTACGAAGACAGTGGTGCATACGTCATGTACAAGAGTAGCATGACAATGGAAGCGATGGCAGTGACCAAGGCATTCAAATAGTTAGAGTCACAAGACTACACCCACGCATGTATACTGAGTGATTCGATGAGCATGATAAAAAAAAGTGGAGGCGGGCTCTGTACGTATGCAATGGGTAGAGTCGTTGCAGAAATCCAAAATACGTAAGGTTACCTTTGTCTATGTCCCTGGACATGCGGGAGTGCGGGAAAATGAAAGGGCGGACAGGTTGGCTAGCTGCGCTGTTGTTGAGGACGGGCAACCAATGGATCAGGCGGACATCATCAATGCCCTCCGAGATGTGGGAAGAGCACAGGACTTCGACAAACACAGATCCACGTCACTTCTTCGGATGATGGAAATGGGAGTTAAGATGGGCACAGTCAGAAATGAAAAACTTAGTGGCCGTGTAAGAAGACTTATCAACCAACATAGAACTGGAGTCGTCAGTCGCTGGACACTGAAGGAATTACTGAGGAGGGGATCTGAGCACCTATGGACATGTTCGGAGTGCAATGATGATGACCCGCTAATAACTCAATAACTGAGGAGGGGATCTGAGCACCTATGGACGTGTTCGGAGTGCAATGATGATGACCCGCTAATAACTCAATAACTGAGGAGGGGATCTGAGCACCTATGGACGTGTTCGGAGTGCAATGATGATGACCCGCTAATAACTCAATAACTGAGGAGGGGATCTGAGCACCTATGGACATGTTCGGAGTGCAATGATGATGACCCGCTAATAACTCAATAACTGAGGAGGGGATCTGAGCACCTATGGGCATGTTCGGAGTGCAATGATGATGACCCGCTAATAACTCAATAACTCAATAACTCAATAACAACCAAGAGGATAGGTTTTTTCCAATAACTTTTTCCCGTGCTACGGCATACAACCTGCATTTTTTTAAATTTTTCATCGCCAGATTTATTTACTTTCTCATGTTAAAAATGGACGCACTGAACTATCGTCAGTCTCAGATTGGACTAGCCTCTCTACATGTTACCTTGAGGTCAGGAATCGCTGATTGTTTGACATGGACGTGAAGGGGCAATGTGAACTAGAGCGGGGCAACTTACACAGACCGTGACATGGAGGAGAGCATCTTACATAGACCGTGACTTGGAGGAGAGCATCTTACATAGACCATGACATGGAGGAGAGCATCTTACACAGAACGTGACTTGGGGGAGAGCATCTTACACAGAACGTGACTTGGAGGAGAGCATCTTACATAGACCGTGACGTGGAGGAGAGCATCTTACATAGACCGTGACTTGGAGGAGAGCATCTTACATAGACCGTGACTTAGAGGAGAGCATCTTACATAGACCGTGACTTGGAGGAGAGCATCTTACATAGACCGTGACTTGGAGGAGAGCATCTTACATAGACCGTGACTTGGAGGAGAGCATCTTACATAGACCGTGACTTGGAGGAGAGCATCTTACATAGACCGTGACTTGGAGGAGAGCATCTTACACAGAACGTGACATGGAGGAGAGCATCTTACATAGACCGTGACTTGGAGGAGAGCATCTTACATAGACCGTGACTTGGAGGAGAGCATCTTACATAGACCGTGACTTGGAGGAGAGCATCTTACACAGAACGTGACTTGGAGGAGAGCATCTTACATAGACCGTCACTTGGAGGAGAGCATCTTACATAGAACGTGACTTGGAGGAGAGCATCTTACACAGACCATGACATGGAGGAGAGCATCTTACACAGAACGTGACTTGGAGGAGAGCATCTTACACAGACCATGACATGGAGGAGAGCATCTTACACAGAACGTGACTTGGAGGAGAGCATCTTACACAGAACGTGACTTGGAGGAGATCATCTTACACAGACCATGACATGGAGGAGAGCATCTTCCACATGCCGTGACTTGGAGGAGAGCATCTTACACAGAACGTGACTTGGAGGAGAGCATCTTACACAGAACGTGACTTGGAGGAGAGCATCTTACACAGAACGTGACTTGGAGGAGAGCATCTTACACAGACCATGACATGGAGGAGAGCATCTTACACAGACCATGACATGGAGGAGAGCATCTTACACAGACCATGACATGGAGGAGAGCATCTTACACAGAACGTGACTTGGAGGAGAGCATCTTACACAGACCATGACTTGGAGGAGAGCATCTTACACAGAACGTGACTTGGAGGAGAGCATCTTACATAGACCGTGACTTGGAGGAGAGCATCTTACACAGAACGTGACATGGAGGAGAGCATCTTACACAGAACGTGACTTGGAGGAGAGCATCTTACAAAGACCGTGGCATGGAGGAGAGCATCTTACACAGACCGTGACGTGGAGGAGAGCATCTTACACAGACAATGACATGGAGGAGAGCATCTTACACAGACCATGACATGGAGGAGAGCATCTTACACAGAACGTGACATGGAGGAGAGCATCTTACACAGAACGTGACTTGGAGGAGAGCATCTTACATAGACCGTGACTTGGAGGAGAGCATCTTACACAGAACGTGACATGGAGGAGAGCATCTTACACATGCCGTGACGTGGAGAACAGCATCTTACACATGCCGTGACGTGGAGGAGAGCATCTTACATAGACCGTGACATGGAGGAGAGCATCTTACATAGACCGTGACATGGAGAAGAGCATCTTACACAGACCATGACATGGAGGAGAGCATCTTACAAAGACCGTGGCATGGAGGAGAGCATCTTACACAGACCGTGACATGGAGGAGAGCATCTTACACAGACCGTGACTTGGAGGAGAGCATCTTACACAGACCGTGACTTGGAGGAGAGCATCTTACACAGACCGTGACATGGAGGAGAGCATCTTACACAGACCGTGACTTGGAGGAGAGCATCTTACACATGCCGTGACGTGGAGGAGAGAATCTTACACATGCCGTGACGTGGAGGAGAGCATCTTACACATGCCGTGACATGGAGGAGAGCATCTAACACAGACAGTGACATGGAGGAGAGCATCTTACACAGACAGTGACATGGAGGAGAGCATCTTACATAGACCGTGACTTGGAGGAGAGCATCTTACACATGCCGTGACATGGAGGAGAGCATCTTACACATGCCGTGACATGGAGGAGAGCATCTAACATAGACAGTGACATGGAGGAGAGCATCTTACACATGCCATGACGTGGAGGAGAGCACCTTACACATGCCGTGACGTGGAGGAGAGCATCTTACACATGCCGTGACATGGAGGAGAGCATCTTACACATGCCGTGACATGGAGGAGAGCATCTAACATAGACAGTGACATGGAGGAGAGCATCTTACACATGCCATGACGTGGAGGAGAGCACCTTACACATGCCGTGACGTGGAGGAGAGCATCTTACACATGCCGTGACGTGGAGGAGAGCATCTTACACAGACCGTGACATGGAGGAGAGCATCTTACACATGCCGTGACATGGAGGAGATCATCTTACACAGACCGTGACATGGAGGAGAGCATCTTACACATGCCGTGACATGGAGGAGAGCATCTTACATAGACCGTGACATGGAGGAGAGCATCTTACACAGACAGTGACATGGAGGAGAGCATCTTACATAGACCGTGACATGGAGGAGAGCATCTTACACATGCCGTGACGTGGAGGAGAGCATCTTACATAGACCGTGACATGGAGGAGAGCATCTTACACATGCCGTGACATGGAGGAGAGCATCTTACACAGACAGTGACATGGAGGAGAGCATCTTACATAGACCGTGACATGGAGGAGAGCATCTTACACATGCCGTGACGTGGAGGAGAGCATCTTACATAGACCGTGACATGGAGGAGAGCATCTTACACATGCCGTGACATGGAGGAGAGCATCTTACACATGCCGTGACATGGAGGAGAGCATCTTACACAGACAGTAACATGGAGGAGAGCATCTTACATAGACCGTGACATGGAGAAGAGCATCTTACACATGCCGTGAAATGGAGGAGAGCATCTTACACATGCCGTGACATGGAGGAGAGCATCTTACACAGACAGTGACATGGAGGAGAGCATCTTATATATGCCGTGACATGGAGGAGAGCATTTTACACAGACAGTGACATGGAGGAGAGCATCTTACACAGACAGTGACATGGAGGAGAGCATCTTACACATGCCGTGACATGGAGGAGAGCATCTTACACAGACAGTGACATGGAGGAGAGCATCTTACATAGACCGTGACATGGAGGAGAGCATCTTACACATGCCGTGACGTGGAGGAGAGCATCTTACATAGACCGTGACATGGAGGAGAGCATCTTACACATGCCGTGACATGGAGGAGAGCATCTAACACATGCCGTGACATGGAGGAGAGCATCTAACACATGCCGTGACATGGAGGAGAGCATCTTACACATGCCGTGACATGGAGGAGAGCATCTTACACGTGCCGTGACATGGAGGAGAGCATCTTACACAGACAGTGACATGGAGGAGAGCATCTTACACATGCCGTGACATGGAGGAGAGCATCTTACATAGACCGTGACATGGAGGAGAGCATCTTGCACATGCCGTGACATGGAGGAGAGCATCTTACACAGACCGTGACATGGAGGAGAGCATCTTACACAGACCGTGACATGGAGGAGAGCATCTTACACAGACCGTGACATGGAGGAGAGCATCTTACACAGACCGTGACATGGAGGAGAGCATCTTACACAGACCGTGACATGGAGGAGAGCATCTAACACAGACAGTGACATGGAGGAGAGCATCTTACACAGACAGTGACATGGAGGAGAGCATCTTACACAGACAGTGACATGGAGGAGAGCATCTTACACAGACAGTGACATGGAGGAGAGCATCTTACACAGACAGTGACATGGAGGAGAGCATCTTACACAGACAGTGACATGGAGGAGAGCATCTTACACAGACAGTGACATGGAGGAGAGCATCTTACACAGACCGTGACATGGAGGAGAGCATCTTACACATGCCGTGACATGGAGGAGATCATCTTACACAGACCGTGACATGGAGGAGAGCATCTTACACATGCCGTGACATGGAGGAGAGCATCTTACATAGACCGTGACATGGAGGAGAGCATCTTACACAGACAGTGACATGGAGGAGAGCATCTTACATAGACCGTGACATGGAGGAGAGCATCTTACACATGCCGTGACATGGAGGAGAGCATCTTACACAGACAGTGACATGGAGGAGAGCATCTTACATAGACCGTGACATGGAGGAGAGCATCTTACACATGCCGTGACGTGGAGGAGAGCATCTTACATAGACCGTGACATGGAGGAGAGCATCTTACACATGCCGTGACATGGAGGAGAGCATCTTACACATGCCGTGACATGGAGGAGAGCATCTTACACAGACAGTAACATGGAGGAGAGCATCTTACATAGACCGTGACATGGAGAAGAGCATCTTACACATGCCGTGAAATGGAGGAGAGCATCTTACACATGCCGTGACATGGAGGAGAGCATCTTACACAGACAGTGACATGGAGGAGAGCATCTTATATATGCCGTGACATGGAGGAGAGCATTTTACACAGACAGTGACATGGAGGAGAGCATCTTACACAGACAGTGACATGGAGGAGAGCATCTTACACATGCCGTGACATGGAGGAGAGCATCTTACACAGACAGTGACATGGAGGAGAGCATCTTACATAGACCGTGACATGGAGGAGAGCATCTTACACATGCCGTGACGTGGAGGAGAGCATCTTACATAGACCGTGACATGGAGGAGAGCATCTTACACATGCCGTGACATGGAGGAGAGCATCTAACACATGCCGTGACATGGAGGAGAGCATCTAACACATGCCGTGACATGGAGGAGAGCATCTTACACATGCCGTGACATGGAGGAGAGCATCTTACACGTGCCGTGACATGGAGGAGAGCATCTTACACAGACAGTGACATGGAGGAGAGCATCTTACACATGCCGTGACATGGAGGAGAGCATCTTACATAGACCGTGACATGGAGGAGAGCATCTTGCACATGCCGTGACATGGAGGAGAGCATCTTACACAGACCGTGACATGGAGGAGAGCATCTTACACAGACCGTGACATGGAGGAGAGCATCTTACACAGACCGTGACATGGAGGAGAGCATCTTACACAGACCGTGACATGGAGGAGAGCATCTTACACAGACCGTGACATGGAGGAGAGCATCTAACACAGACAGTGACATGGAGGAGAGCATCTTACACAGACAGTGACATGGAGGAGAGCATCTTACACAGACAGTGACATGGAGGAGAGCATCTTACACAGACAGTGACATGGAGGAGAGCATCTTACACAGACAGTGACATGGAGGAGAGCATCTTACACAGACAGTGACATGGAGGAGAGCATCTTACACAGACAGTGACATGGAGGAGAGCATCTTACACAGACCGTGACATGGAGGAGAGCATCTTACACATGCCGTGACATGGAGGAGATCATCTTACACAGACCGTGACATGGAGGAGAGCATCTTACACATGCCGTGACATGGAGGAGAGCATCTTACATAGACCGTGACATGGAGGAGAGCATCTTACACAGACAGTGACATGGAGGAGAGCATCTTACATAGACCGTGACATGGAGGAGAGCATCTTACACATGCCGTGACGTGGAGGAGAGCATCTTACATAGACCGTGACATGGAGGAGAGCATCTTACACATGCCGTGACATGGAGGAGAGCATCTTACACAGACAGTGACATGGAGGAGAGCATCTTACATAGACCGTGACATGGAGGAGAGCATCTTACACATGCCGTGACGTGGAGGAGAGCATCTTACATAGACCGTGACATGGAGGAGAGCATCTTACACATGCCGTGACATGGAGGAGAGCATCTTACACATGCCGTGACATGGAGGAGAGCATCTTACACAGACAGTAACATGGAGGAGAGCATCTTACATAGACCGTGACATGGAGAAGAGCATCTTACACATGCCGTGAAATGGAGGAGAGCATCTTACACATGCCGTGACATGGAGGAGAGCATCTTACACAGACAGTGACATGGAGGAGAGCATCTTATATATGCCGTGACATGGAGGAGAGCATTTTACACAGACAGTGACATGGAGGAGAGCATCTTACACAGACAGTGACATGGAGGAGAGCATCTTACACATGCCGTGACATGGAGGAGAGCATCTTACACAGACAGTGACATGGAGGAGAGCATCTTACATAGACCGTGACATGGAGGAGAGCATCTTACACATGCCGTGACGTGGAGGAGAGCATCTTACATAGACCGTGACATGGAGGAGAGCATCTTACACATGCCGTGACATGGAGGAGAGCATCTAACACATGCCGTGACATGGAGGAGAGCATCTAACACATGCCGTGACATGGAGGAGAGCATCTTACACATGCCGTGACATGGAGGAGAGCATCTTACACATGCCGTGACATGGAGGAGAGCATCTTACACAGACAGTGACATGGAGGAGAGCATCTTACACATGCCGTGACATGGAGGAGAGCATCTTACATAGACCGTGACATGGAGGAGAGCATCTTGCACATGCCGTGACATGGAGGAGAGCATCTTACACAGACCGTGACATGGAGGAGAGCATCTTACACAGACCGTGACATGGAGGAGAGCATCTTACACAGACCGTGACATGGAGGAGAGCATCTTACACAGACCGTGACATGGAGGAGAGCATCTTACACAGACCGTGACATGGAGGAGAGCATCTAACACAGACAGTGACATGGAGGAGAGCATCTTACACAGACAGTGACATGGAGGAGAGCATCTTACACAGACAGTGACATGGAGGAGAGCATCTTACACAGACAGTGACATGGAGGAGAGCATCTTACACAGACAGTGACATGGAGGAGAGCATCTTACACAGACAGTGACATGGAGGAGAGCATCTTACACAGACAGTGACATGGAGGAGAGCATCTTACACAGACCGTGACATGGAGGAGAGCATCTTACACAGACAGTGACATGGAGGAGAGCATCTTACACAGACCGTGACATGGAGGAGAGCATCTTACACAGACAGTGACATGGAGGAGAGCATCTTACACAGACCGTGACATGGAGGAGAGCATCTTACACAGACAGTGACATGGAGGAGAGCATCTTACACAGACAGTGACATGGAGGAGAGCATCTTACACAGACCGTGACATGGAGGAGAGCATCTTACACAGACAGTGACATGGAGGAGAGCATCTTACACAGACCGTGACATGTAGGAGAGCATCTTACACAGACCGTGACGTGGAGGAGAGCATCTTACACAGACCGTGACGTGGAGGAGAGCATCTTACACAGACCGTGACATGGAGGAGAGCATCTTACATAGACCGTGACTTGGAGGAGAGCATCTTACATAGACCGTGTCATGGAGGAGAGCATCTTACACAGACCGTGACATGGGGGAGAGCATCTTACATAGACCGTGACTTGGAGGAGAGCATCTTACATAGACCGTGACATGGAGGAGAGCATCTTACACATGCCGTGACATGGAGGAGAGCATCTTACATAGACCGTGACGTGGAGGAGAGCATCTTACATAGACCGTGACGTGGAGGAGAGCATCTTACACATGCCGTGACGTGTAGGAGAGCATCTTACACATGCCGTGACGTGGAGGAGAGCATCTTACATAGACCGTGACGTGGAGGAGAGCATCTTACATAGACCGTGACGTGGAGGAGAGCATCTTACACAGACCGTGACGTGGAGGAGAGCATCTTACATAGACCGTGACGTGGAGGAGAGCATCTTACACATGCCGTGACGTGTAGGAGAGCATCTTACACATGCCGTGACGTGGAGGAGAGCATCTTACATAGACCGTGACATGGAGGAGAGCATCTTACACATGTCATGACATGGAGGAGAGCATCTTACATAGACCGTGACATGGAGGAGAGCATCTTACATAGACCGTGACATGGAGGAGAGCATCTTACACATGCCGTGACGTGGAGGAGAGCATCTTACATAGACCGTGACGTGGAGGAGAGCATCTTACATAGACCGTGACGTGGAGGAGAGCATCTTACACATGCCGTGACGTGTAGGAGAGCATCTTACACATGCCGTGACGTGGAGGAGAGCATCTTACACATGCCGTGACGTGTAGGAGAGCATCTTACACAGACCGTGACGTGTAGGAGAGCATCTTACATAGACCGTGGCATGGAGGAGAGCATCTTACACATGCCGTGACGTGGAGGAGAGCATCTTACACAGACCGTGACTTGTAGGAGAGCATCTTACATAGACCGTGACATGGAGGAGAGCATCTTACATAGACCGTGACATGGAGGAGAGCATCTTACATAGACCGTGACATGGAGGAGAGCATCTTACACATGCCGTGACGTGGAGGAGAGCATCTTACATAGACCGTGACGTGGAGGAGAGCATCTTACATAGACCGTGACGTGGAGGAGAGCATCTTACACATGCCGTGACGTGTAGGAGAGCATCTTACACATGCCGTGACGTGGAGGAGAGCATCTTACACATGCCGTGACGTGTAGGAGAGCATCTTACACAGACCGTGACGAGTAGGAGAGCATCTTACATAGACCGTGACATGGAGGAGAGCATCTTACACATGCCGTGACGTGGAGGAGAGCATCTTACACAGACCGTGACGTGTAGGAGAGCATCTTACATAGACCGTGACATGGAGGAGAGCATCTTACACATGCCGTGACGTGGAGGAGAGCATCTTACACATGCCGTGACGTGTAGGAGAGCATCTTACACAGACCGTGACGTGTAGGAGAGCATCTTACACATGCCGTGACGTGGAGGAGAGCATCTTACACATGCCGTGACGTGTAGGAGAGCATCTTACACAGACCGTGACGTGTAGGAGAGCATCTTACACAGACCGTGACGTGTAGGAGAGCATTTTACACATGCCGTGACGTGTAGGAGAGTATCTTACACATGCCGTGACATGGAGGAGAGCATCTTACACAGACCGTGACGTAGTCGTGACGTAACTTGAGTGTTTACTGATTCTGGTGTTTACACACTGTTTTGATTTATGTTTTAGTAGAAAGTTCACCTACTTCTATATCTACTACTCGCAGCCCAGGCATTCAGTCGAAGCATTTGGAGATCAGCTGGTCTCCATCTTAGCACCAAATTTAGAATTGACATGTCAAATGGGCAGTCCATACTCCTATATGCAGAGGTAATGTGGAAAATGAAGCATAAGATAGAAGGTTGGCTAAGAGGATCATGCATTCGCACCCAGCATTAACATGGACACCAGCTGGCAAATGAAGAAGGGGCGATAATTGGGGACATGGCGACGAACCAAACTTGATGAAATGATAGAGACTGGCAGGTCCTGGCGAGAGTTGTCCATGCTTGCTGCAGACTGGATTGAGTGGACATCTCTTGTGGGTGCCCTATGATGGGTGGAGATCTCTTGTGTGTGCCCTTTGATGGGTGGAGATCTCTTGTGAAAGCCCTATGATGGGTGGAGATCTCTTGTGAGTGCCCTATGATGAGTGGAGATCTCTTGTGAGTGCCCTTTGATGGGTGGAGATCTCATGTTAGTGCCCTATGATAGGTGGAGATCTCATGTTAGTGCCCTATGATGGGTGAAAATCTCTTGTGAGTGCCCTTTGATGGGTGGAGATCTCATGTTAGTGCCCTATGATAGGTGGAGATCTTTTGTGAGTGCCCTTTGATGGGTGGAGATCTCTTGTGAGTGCCCTTTGATGGGTGGAGATTTCTTGTGAGTGCCCTATGATTGATGGAGATCTCTTATGAGTGCCTTTTGATGGGTGGAGATCTCTTATGTGTGCTCTATGATGGATAGAGATCTCTTGTGTGTGCTCTATGATGGATAGAGATCTCTTGTGTGTGCTCTATGATGGATAGAGATCTCTTGTGAGTGCTCTATGATGGATAGAGATCTCTTGTGTGTGCTCTATTATGGATAGAGATCTCTTGTGTGTGCTCTATGATGGATAGAGATCTCTTGTGAGTGCTCTATGATGGATAGAGATCTCTTGTGTGTGCTCTATGATGGGTGGAGATCTCTTGTGTGTGCTCTATGATGGATAGAGATCTCTTGTGAGTGCTCTATGATGGGTGGAGATCTCTTGTGAGTGCTCTATGATGGATAGAGATCTCTTGTGAGTGCTCTATGATGGGTGGAGATCTCTTGTGTGTGCTCTATGATGGATAGAGATCTCTTGTGAGTGTTCTATGATGGATAGAGATCTCTTGTGAGTGCTCTATGATGGATAGAGATCTCTTGTGTGTGCTCTATGATGGATAGAGATCTCTTGTGTGTGCTCTATGATGGATAGAGATCTCTTGTGAGTGCTCTATGATGGATAGAGATCTCTTGTGAGTGCTCTATGATGGATAGAGATCTCTTGTGAGTGCTCTATGATGGATAGAGATCTCTTGTGAGTGCTCTATGATGGATAGAGATCTCTTGTGAGTGCTCTATGATGGATAGAGATCTCTTGTGAGTGCTCTATGATGGATAGAGATCTCTTGTGTGTGCTCTATGATGGATAGAGATCTCTTGTGAGTGCTCTATGATGGATAGAGATCTCTTGTGAGTGCTCTATGATGGGTGGAGATCTCTTGTGAGTGCTCTATGATGGGTAGAGATCTGTTGTGAGTGCTCTATGATGGGTGGAGATCTCTTGTGTGTGCTCTATGATGGGTGGAGATCTCTTGTGAGTGCTCTATGATGGGTGGAGATCTCTTGTGTGTGCTCTATGATGGATAGAGATCTCTTGTGAGTGCTCTATGATGGATAGAGATCTCTTGTGTGTGCTCTATGATGGATAGAGATCTCTTGTGTGTGCTCTATGATGGATGGAGATCTCTTGTGTGTGCTCTATGATGGATAGAGATCTCTTGTGAGTGCTCTATGATGGGTGGAGATCTCTTGTGTGTGCTCTATGATGGGTAGAGATCTCTTGTGTGTGCTCTATGATGGGTGGAGATCTCTTGTGTGTGCTCTATGATGGGTGGAGATCTCTTGTGTGTGCTCTATGATGGGTGGAGATCTCTTGTGTGTGCTCTATGATGGTGGAGATCTCTTGTGTGTGCTCTATGATGGGTGGAGATCTCTTGTGTGTGCTCTATGATGGGTGGAGATCTCTTGTGAGTGCTCTATGATGGTGGAGATCTCTTGTGAGTGCTCTATGATGGATAGAGATCTCTTGTGAGTGCTCTATGATGGGTGGAGATCTCTTGTGAGTGCTCTATGATGGGTAGAGATCTCTTGTGAGTGCTCTATGATGGGTAGAGATCTCTTGTGAGTGCTCTATGATGGATAGAGATCTCTTGTGAGTGCTCTATGATGGGTGGAGATCTCTTGTGAGTGCCTTATGCTCAGACCGGGCTTCAGTGGATTAAGAATAAGAAGAATGGACTACTCTGAACATGTTGAAAGCTTGAGCATTCTTCTGTTTGTTACTAGCGTTTTTTTTGCTGTGTCGATGGTTTTTGCTTATCTCAATATTTGTATAAATGCTCTGAACAGAATGGTAGTATCTTTTCGTCTTGCAACGCCTGCCAGGCTTATCTTAGCGCCTAGCTGAGTTTTCTTGAACGTGTCCCTAGGGGGTAGGCGAGATGTGTGTGGGATTCATTTACTGCCGTATAGATCGGTTCTATCTGAAGTGCTAATTTGTTCTAGATCTGGGTGTCACATACTTGTTGGCACAATTGGGTATCACTTTAAACACTTTTTGAAACACTTTTTGAAAAGCTTCATCCGCACTTGGTGGAAATAACACAACGATATCTTTGAAACTGTAAACACTGGACTGTCCAGGTTTCGAAAGATTGTACAATTTTTGCTTGTAATCGTTTAAATTGTTATATAGGTACAAACATAACATTTTACTGTACGACCACATCGTATATAAGCCCACTTAACGACGCCCTTCTAAGGGCGGACGATGAAAAGGTGCCGTCGTTTGGTTAACGCAAAAGAATCAAAATGTGAATCCTAATCTGGTTATTGAAATCAAGACCAATTTTTGTAAAAGGGGATCGTTTGGTGACGAGAGTATATGTCGTTGAAGATGTTTGCTTTCTGTGGGGGGGGGGGGGGAGACACACAAACACACACAAACAGACAAACACACACAAACAGACAAACACACAAACACACAAACACACACAAACAGACAAACACACACAAACAGACAAACACACAAACACACACAAACAGACAAACACACAAACAGACAAACACACAAACAGACAAACACACAAACAGACAAACAGACAAACACACAAACAGACAAACACACAAACAGACAAACACACAAACAGACAAACACACAAACAGACAAACACACACAAACAGACAAACACACACAAACAGACAAACACACACAAACAGACAAACACACACAAACAGACAAACACACAAACACACACAAACAGACAAACACACACAAACAGACAAACACACAAACAGACACAAACACACAAACAGACAAACACACACACACACACAAACAGACAAACACACACATACACAAGCAGACAAACACACACATACACAAACAGACACAAACACACACATACACAAACAGACACATATACAATCTGCAAACTGTGGATGATGAAAAAGTAAAATACAATGAACTAATCAGCTAATTCCTTAATTCATCCTTTGTTAGCCAATGAAATTATTTCCCTAATTTCAGCAACAAATTGAAATTCTCCGCTGCTTTGTGGCCGAGCCAATCAACTTGATTGAAAGCGAAGTGTGTAAAACAAATCCTTTAAAATAATCAATTTCAGGAATGAAATCGAGATTTCTGTGAACATCACGACGATAACTGCCTGGAAAGATAACAAGCTTTAACGTGTAAATACTTGTGTCGAATGTTGAACAAACCTAGTTATTTACGGGTTGAAGATACATCAACTGTGTTTGTGACGTCATGTGACGCGCAGATGTCGCTACTGTCGATGGCGGAATGCCACAGACAGTTCCAGTGTAACGATTCTGAGACCACAGAATGAATAAGTCTTTATTTAAAATAAGTAAGGATGACTACTTAATGGTTGGTTGGTTTGGGAAGTTGAATTGAGCGTCATTTTATCATCATCATCAAGTGCTCTGTCTACTGGCGTAGGTGATCATGACTTCACATAACATTCCGTCTTCTTTCCTTCTTCATTTGCCTTTGATCGTCACATTCCGCCTGAATCGTTTATCATTTCACTTGCTGACTTCATCTGAACCCGAGTAATTTCCTCTTTGTCTCGTTTTTTTGATGAGTCACAATCGGCTGCAGTTGCTCCCGCATGTTTCTACATGACCAGAACATAAGTGTCGCCGCCTACTGGTTATCGGCTTCTCGCTTTGACCTTCAGTAGAACAACCTCGTACCGTCTTCAGCTCTCTGCTTGTTCTCGACAACCTCTCTTGAACCACGTTGATGACTGTCGTGAAAAACGTGCGACCCAACGCAATAACTGCAGCTTTACGACAACTAGTGAGGCACCAGCAGCTTTACAACTAGTGAGACACCAGCAGCTTTACGACAACTTGTGAGACACCATCAGCTTTACGACAACTTGTGAGACACCAGCAGCTTTACAACAACTTGTTAGACACCAGCAGCTTTACAACAACTAGTGAGACACCAGCAGCTTTACAACTAGTGAGACACCAGCAGCTTTACAACAACTTGTTAGACACCAGCAGCTTTACGACTAGTGAGACACCAGCAGCTTTACAACAACTTGTTAGACACCAGCAGCTTTACAACTAGTGAGACACCAGCAGCTTTACAACAACTTGTTAGACACCAGCAGCTTTACGACAACTAGTGAGGCACCAGCAGCTTTACAACTAGTGAGACACCAGCAGCTTTACGACAACTAGTGAGACACCATCAGCTTTACGACAACTAGTGAGGCACCAGCAGCTTTACAACTAGTGAGACACCAGCAGCTTTACGACAACTAGTGAGACACCTGCAGCTTTACAACAACTTGTGAGACACCTGCAGCTTTACAACAACTTGTGAGACACCTGCAGCTTTACAACAACTTGTGAGACACCTGCAGCTTTACAACAACTAGTGAGACACCTGCAGCTTTACAACAACTTGTGAGACACCTGCAGCTTTACAACAACTTGTGAGACACCTGCAGCTTTACAACAACTTGTGAGACACCTGCAGCTTTACAACAACTAGTGAGACACCTGCAGCTTTACGCCAACTTGTGAGACACCTGAAGCTTTACAACAACTTGTGAGACACCTGCAGCTTTACAACAACTAGTGAGACACCTGCAGCTTTACAACAACTTGTGAGACACCTGCAGCTTTACAACAACTAGTGAGACACCTGCAGCTTTACGCCAACTTGTGAGACACCTGAAGCTTTACAACAACTTGTGAGACACCTGCAGCTTTACAACAACTAGTGAGACACCTGCAGCTTTACAACAACTTGTGAGACACCTGCAGCTTTACAACAACTTGTGAGACACCAGCAGCTTTACGCCAACTTGTGAGACACCTGCAGCTTTACAACGAGACATCGCAGTAACTGTATCTTTACGACATCTTGTGAGTCCCACATCAGAACTTCCAGCCATGTTTAGTAAAGGTCATCAAGAGCGCCTTCACTATCAACGTGGATGAGACATTTAATCAGAACATGAACGTTTTGGGACTTGCTTAGATCCAGCATCCTGGCCACTGGAAGCTACCAACGTGGATGAGACATTTAATCAGAACATCAACGTTTTGGGACTTGCTTAGATCCTGCATCCTGACCACTGGAAGCTACCAACGTGGATGAGACATTTAATCAGAACATCAACGTTTTGGGACTTGCTTAGATCCTGCATCCTGGCCACTGGAAGCTACCAACGTGGATGAGACATTTAGTCAGAACATCAACGTTTTGGGACTTGCTTAGATCCAGCATCCTGACCACTGGAAGCTACCAACGTGGATGAGACATTTAATCAGAACATCAACGTTTTGGGACTTGCTTAGATCCTGCATCCTGACCACTGGAAGCTACCAACGTGGATGAGACATTTAGTCAGAACATCAACGTTTTGGGACTTGCTTAGATCCTGCATCCTGGCCACTGGAAGCTACCAACGTGGATGAGACATTTAGTCAGAACATCAACGTTTTGGGACTTGCTTAGATCCAGCATCCTGGCCACTGGAAGCTACCAACGTGGATGAGACATTTAGTCAGAACATCAACGTTTTGGGACTTGCTTAGATCCAGCATCCTGGCCACTGGAAGCTACCAACGTGGATGAGACATTTAGTCAGAACATCAACGTTTTGGGACTTGCTTAGATCCAGCATCCTGACCACTGGAAGCTACCAACGTGGATGAGACATTTAGTCAGAACATCAACGTTTTGGGACTTGCTTAGATCCAGCATCCTGACCACTGGAAGCTACCAACGTGGATGAGACATTTAGTCAGAACATCAACGTTTTGGGACTTGCTTAGATCCAGCATCCTGACCACTGGAAGCTACCAGCAACTCCAATGAAAGAGTTAGCATATTTGTTCCGAAGGCTCACGTGTAACAATACCCAATATATGAGCTTGGCGTAGGCGATCAAGATTTTCAAAACCCTTCTATCCGCTGCATTTTGTTTAACACTGGTGTGTTCTACCAGGCAACAACGTCAGGATGTCTTGTGAGAGGGAACCAATAGCGCGTTTGCTGGCGCTCTTGTATGACGTTAGAAGTGACCTGGAGTCAATAATCGTCCAGATTCAACCCAACAAAAAATAGAATGGTTATCTGTCCAACTGAGCTGACGTTATCCTGTCTCATATTTTTGGTAGAACGTTGCATTCACTACAGCCCGTCTGAAAGAATCTCTGTCTCTAGCCAGATCTCCCACAGAACGTTGCTTTCACCACACCCCGTCTGAAAGAATCTCTGTCTCTAGCCAGATCTCCCACAGAACGTTGCTTTCACCACAGCCCGTCTGAAAGAATCTCTGTCTCTAGCCAGATCTCCCACAGAACGTTACATTCACCACATCCCGTCTGAAAGAATCTCTGTCTCTAGCCAGATCTCCCACAGAACGTTACATTCACCATATCCCGTCTGAAAGAATCTCTGTCTCTAGCCAGATCTCCCACAGAACGTTACATTCACCACATCCCGTCTGAAAGAATCTCTGTCTCTAGCCAGATCTCCCACAGAACGTTACATTCACCACACCCCGTCTGAAAGAATCTCTGTCTCTAGCCAGATCTCCCACAGAACGTTACATTCACCACATCCCGTCTGAAAGAATCTCTGTCTCTAGCCAGATCTCCCACAGAACGTTACATTCACCACATCCCGTCTGAAAGAATCTCTGTCTCTAGCCAGATCTCCCACAGAACGTTACATTCACCACATCCCGTCTGAAAGAATCTCTGTCTCTAGCCAGATCCCCCACAGAACGTTACATTCACCACATCCCGTCTGAAAGAATCTCTGTCTCTAGCCAGATCCCCCACAGAACGTTACATTCACCACATCCCGTCTGAAAGAATCTCTGTCTCTAGCCAGATCTCCCACAGAACGTTACATTCACCACATCCCGTCTGAAAGAATCTCTGTCTCTAGCCAGATCTCCCACAGAACGTTACATTCACCACATTCCGTCTGAAAGAATCTCTGTCTCTAGCCAGATCTCCAACTTCTGTTGTCATGTGCAAGGTCTCTCTGACATAATGAAACCATCCTTTTCTTGATCTGCCCAACTGCGCTGTGGCCGATATTAACAGCGAGGAAATGCACTAGCCGCCTTGCTTCCAAACGCTGCAGTCTGATACGGGAACTTTAATAATCTGTTTCCCTGAAATAATGGAGCTATAATCAACCATTAATAAATAACAGATGCACAAATACAACAATAATAATGGAAGCACTGACAGAAGGCTAACAGAAGGGCTAACAGAAGGGCTAACAGATGCAGTAACAAGCACTAACAGAAGAACTAACAGAAGGACTAACAGAAGGGCTAACAGATGCAATGCCTGAGGAACTAACAGAAGGGCTAACAGATGCAGTAACAAGCACTAACAGAAGAACTAACAGAAGGGCTAACAGAAGGGCTAACAGATGCAGTAACAAGCACTAACAGAAGAACTAACAGAATGGCTAACAGATGCAGTAACAAGCACTAACAGAAGAACTAACAGAAGGACTAACAGAAGCAATGCCTGAGGAACTAACAGAAGCACTTACAGATGCACTAACAGAAGCACTAACAGAAGTACTAACAGAAGTAATAACAGATGCACTAACAGACGTACTAACAGACGTACTAACAGAAGGACTAACAGAAGGGCTAACAGATGCAATGCCTGAGGAACTAACAGAAGGGCTAACAGATGCAGTAACAAGCACTAACAGAAGAACTAACAGAAGGGCTAACAGAAGGGCTAACAGATGCAGTAACAAGCACTAACAGAAGAACTAACAGAAGGGCTAACAGATGCAGTAACAAGCACTAACAGAAGAACTAACAGAAGGACTAACAGAAGCAATGCCTGAGGAACTAACAGAAGCACTAACAGAAGCACTAACAGAAGTACTAACAGATGCACTAACAGACGTACTAACAGACGTACTAACAGATGCACTAACAGATACACTAACAGATGCACTAACAGAAGCACTAACAGAAGCACTAACAGATGCACTAACAGAAGCACTAACAGATGCACTAACAGATGCACTAACAGAAGCACTAACAGATGCACTAACAGAAGCACTAACAGATGCACTAACAGAAGCACTAACAGATGCACTAACAGAATCACTAACAGATGCACTAACAGATGCACTAACAGAAGCACTAACAGATGCACTAACAGAAGCACTAACAGATGCACTAACAGAAGCACTAACAGAAGCACTAACAGAAGCACTAACAGATGCACTAACATACGCACTAACAGAAGCACTAACAGATGCACTAACAAAAGCACTAACAGATGCACTAACAGATGCACTAACAGAAGCACTAACAGATGCACTAACAGACGTACTAACAGATGCACTAACAGAATACTACAAGAAGAATTAACAGAAGCACTAACGGATGCACTAGCAGAATACTACAAGAAGAATTAACAGAAGCACTAACGGATGCACTAGCAGAAGCACTAACAGAAGCACTAACGGATGCACTAGCAGAATACTACAAGAAGAATTAACAGAAGCACTAACGGATGCACTAGCAGAAGCACTAACAGAAGCACTAACGGATGCACTAGCAGAAGCACTAAAAGAAGCACTAACGGATGCACTAGCAGAAGTACTAGCAGAAGCACTAACAGAAGCACTAACGGATGCACTAGCAGAAGCACTAACAGAAGTACTAGCAGAAGCACTAACAGAAGTACTAACAGATGCAGTAGCAGAAGTACTAGCAGAAGTACTAACAGAAGCACTAACGGATGCACTAGCAGAAGCACTAACAGAAGCACTAACAGAAGCACTAACAGATGCACTAACAGAAGCACTAACAGAAGCACTAACAGATGTACTAACAGAAGCACTAACAGAAGCACTAGCAGAAGTACTAACAGAAGCACTAACAGAAGCACTAGCAGAAGTACTAGCAGAAGTACTGGCAGAAGTACTAACAGAAGCACTAACAGATGTACTAACAGAAGCACTAACAGAAGCACTAGCAGAAGTACTAGCAGAAGTACTGGCAGAAGTACTAACAGAAGCACTAACAGATGTACTAACAGAAGCACTAACAGAAGCACTAGCAGAAGTACTAGCAGAAGTACTAACAGAAGCACTAACGGATGCACTAACAGAAGCACTAACAGAAGCACTAACAGAAGCACTAACAGATGCACTAACAGAAGCACTAACAGATGCACTAACAGAAGCACTAACAGAAGCACTAACAGAAGCACTAACAGAAGCACTAGCAGAAGCACTAACAGAAGCACTAACAGAAGCACTAACAGAAGCACTAACAGAAGTACTAGCAGAAGCACTAACAGATGCACTAACAGAAGCACTAACAGAAGCACTAACAGAAGCACTAACAGGAGTACTAACAGAAGCACTAACAGAAGCACTAACAGAAGCACTAACAGAAGTACTAGCAGAAGCACTAACAGAAGTACTAGCAGAAGCACTAACAGAAGTACTAGCAGAAGTACTAACAGAAGCACTAACAGAAGCACTAACAGAAGTACTAACAGAAGTACTAGCAGAAGCACTAACAGAAGCACTAACAGAAGTACTAACAGAAGCACTAACAGAAGCACTAACAGAAGTACTAACAGAAGTACTAACAGAAGCACTAACAGAAGCACTAACAGAAGTACTAACAGAAGCACTAACAGAAGCACTAACAGAAGCACTAACAGAAGCACTAACAGAAGCACTAACAGAAGTACTAGCAGAAGCACTAACAGAAGTACTAGCAGAAGCACTAACAGAAGTACTAGCAGAAGTACTAACAGAAGCACTAACAGAAGTACTAGCAGAAGCACTAACAGAAGTACTAGCAGAAGCACTAACAGATGCACTAACAGAAGTACTAACAGAAGCACTAACAGAAGTACTAGCAGAAGCACTAACAGAAGTACTAGCAGAAGCACTAACAGAAGCACTAACAGAAGCACTAACAGAAGCACTAACAGAAGCACTGACAGAAGCACTAACAGAAGCACTAACAGAAGCACTAGCAGAAGCACTAACAGAAGCACTAACAGAAGCACTAACAGAAGCACTAACAGATGTACTAACAGAAGCACTAACAGAAGCACTAGCAGAAGTACTAACAGAAGCACTAACAGAAGCACTAGCAGAAGTACTAGCAGAAGTACTGGCAGAAGTACTAACAGAAGCACTAACAGATGTACTAACAGAAGCACTAACAGAAGCACTAGCAGAAGTACTAGCAGAAGTACTGGCAGAAGTACTAACAGAAGCACTAACAGATGTACTAACAGAAGCACTAACAGAAGCACTAGCAGAAGTACTAGCAGAAGTACTAACAGAAGCACTAACGGATGCACTAACAGAAGCACTAACAGAAGCACTAACAGAAGCACTAACAGATGCACTAACAGAAGCACTAACAGATGCACTAACAGAAGCACTAACAGAAGCACTAACAGAAGCACTAACAGAAGCACTAGCAGAAGCACTAACAGAAGCACTAACAGAAGCACTAACAGAAGCACTAACAGAAGTACTAGCAGAAGCACTAACAGATGCACTAACAGAAGCACTAACAGAAGCACTAACAGAAGCACTAACAGAAGTACTAACAGAAGCACTAACAGAAGCACTAACAGAAGCACTAACAGAAGTACTAGCAGAAGCACTAACAGAAGTACTAGCAGAAGCACTAACAGAAGTACTAGCAGAAGTACTAACAGAAGCACTAACAGAAGCACTAACAGAAGTACTAACAGAAGTACTAGCAGAAGCACTAACAGAAGCACTAACAGAAGTACTAACAGAAGCACTAACAGAAGCACTAACAGAAGTACTAACAGAAGTACTAACAGAAGCACTAACAGAAGCACTAACAGAAGTACTAACAGAAGCACTAACAGAAGCACTAACAGAAGCACTAACAGAAGCACTAACAGAAGCACTAACAGAAGTACTAGCAGAAGCACTAACAGAAGTACTAGCAGAAGCACTAACAGAAGTACTAGCAGAAGTACTAACAGAAGCACTAACAGAAGTACTAGCAGAAGCACTAACAGAAGTACTAGCAGAAGCACTAACAGATGCACTAACAGAAGTACTAACAGAAGCACTAACAGAAGTACTAGCAGAAGCACTAACAGAAGTACTAGCAGAAGCACTAACAGAAGCACTAACAGAAGCACTAACAGAAGCACTAACAGAAGCACTGACAGAAGCACTAACAGAAGCACTAACAGAAGCACTAGCAGAAGCACTAACAGAAGCACTAACAGAAGCACTAACGGATGCACTAACAGATGCACTCATATAAACGAAGCTCAAACAGTAGATTTAATAATTTCACATTACAAGCACAAATAGAAGCATTAACAATGAAAGTAAGTATATTTCTCTTCTGTATTACAGGAACATAGATTTGTATCATTCAAGTCTATCAAGGCCCATTACCCATCAACAAACCGTCTATAAACGACTATAAAGCATGTCTGACGTCAGTTCACTGGATTCTGAATCAATAACAAGCAAAACTATAAACTATTGACAAGAGATGACTGAGTAAGTGAGTGCTTACGTGAAAGGCGAAACAAAGAACAGCTTTTCTTTGGAAAGTTTGGTGTTTGGGTGATGCGATACAAATGATAAAACACCATGAGCCTAGATTATGGTTGTAAGTGGAAGTGGTGTTTGGATAAAGTGATACAAATGATAAAACACCTTGGTCATGGTAGTAAATGAAAGTGGTGTTTGGATAAAGTGATAGAAATGATAAAACACATTGGTTATGGTTGTAAATGAAAGTGGTGTTTGGATAAAGTGATAGAAATGATAAAACACCTTGGTCATGGTAGTAAATGAAAGTGGTGTTTGGATAAAGTGATAGAAATGATAAAACACATTGGTTATGGTTGTAAATGAAAGTGGTGTTTGGATAAAGTGATACAAATGATAAAACACCTAGGTATGGTAGTAAATGAAAGTGGTGTTTGGATAAAGTGATACAAATGATAAAACACCTTGGTCATGGTAGTAAATGAAAGTGGTGTTTGGATAAAGTGATACAAATGATAAAACACCTTGGTCATGGTAGTAAATGAAAGTGGTTTTTGGATAAAGTGATACAAATGATAAAACACCTTGGTCATGGTAGTAAATGAAAGTGGTGTTTGGATAAAGTGATACAAATGATAAAACACCTTGGTCATGGTAGTAAATGAAAGTGGTGTTTGGATAAAGTGATACAAATGATAAAACACCTTGGTCATGGTAGTAAATGAAAGTGGTGTTTGGATAAAGTGATACAAATGATAAAACACCTGGTCATGGTAGTAAATGAAAGTGGTTTTGGATAAAGTGATACAAATGATAAAACACCTTGGTCATGGTAGTAAATGAAAGTGTTTTTGGATAAAGTGATACAAATGATAAAACACCTTGGTCATGGTAGTAAATGAAAGTGGTGTTTGGATAAAGTGATACAAATCAGAAACACTAATAGACACAGTTTGGCTTGATATATGGAAAGACGGAAGCGGTCGATGGGCTGTTGTTCTAAAAATAGTTTTCATGCATTTTTAAAATCCCGAAAGTGCTCTTTAGATGTGTCCTTTCACACTGAACAATTTCGAATGTTCGCGTCTGTTTACATCTTTCAGCTGTTTCCGAAAACTCCTTGTCCCGTCCACATCGTGTTATTATGTGTGGGTAAATGTCTGCTGGAATCAATTTCTGAAAAATCAATCACGTTAGGGGGACGTTTGGAAGAGCATTTGACAGATCGATGTTTATCGATGTCTCGCATGTGTTGGGGCTGTTTTCTGAGAGAACGGGTAACCGCTGACAAAATGTTTCAACTCCACAATCGCATCTTGAATGACAAATCAATTAACCTCTGCCTCACTCCAGGCCTCGCTCACCGTGATTTCTGTGGCAGGCAAACACTTGTCCTTGAAGCAACACCATAATGGAGGTGTACACCTTCTCTCCAGACGTCGTCCCTGATTTTCTCTTTCTTTACAATATTTTACCCCATCGCAATTTCTTTTTAATAATCTTCCTTGTTCACATCTCACAATCTTCCTTGTTCACTTCTCACAATCTCTCTTGTTCACTTCTCACAATCTCTCTTGTTCACTTCTTACAATCTCTCTTGTTCACTTCTCACAATCTCTCTTGCTCACTTATCATAATCTCCTTGTTCACTTCTCACAATCTCCCTTGTTCACTTCTCACAATCTCTCTTGTTCACTTCTCACAATCTCTCTTGTTCACTTCTCACAATCTCTCTTGTTCACTTCTCACAATCTCTCTTGTTCACTTCTCACAATCTCTCTTGTTCACTTCTCACAATCTCTCTTGTTCACTTCTCACAATCTCCCTTGTTCACTTCTCACAATCTCTCTTGTTCACTTCTCACAATCTCTCTTGTTCACTTCTCACAATCTCTCTTGTTCACTTCTCACAATCTCTCTTGTTCACTTCTCACAATCTCTCTTGTTCACTTCTTACAATCTCTCTTGTTCACTTCTCACAATCTCTCTTGCTCACTTATCATAATCTCCTTGTTCACTTCTCACAATCTCCCTTGTTCACTTCTCACAATCTCTCTTGTTCACTTCTCACAATCTCTCTTGTTCACTTCTCACAATCTCTCTTGTTCACTTCTCACAATCTCTCTTGTTCACTTATCACAATCTCTCTTGTTCACTTCTCACAATCTCTATTGTTCACTTCTAACAATCCCCTTGTTCAGTTCTTACAATCTCTCTTGTTTACTGCTAATAATCTTCTTGTTCACTTCTCACAATCTCTCTTGTTCACTTCTCACAATCTCCCTTGTTCACTTCTCACAATCTCTCTAGTTCACTTCTCACAATCTCTCTTGTTCACTTCTCACAATCTCTCTTGTACACTTCTCACAATCTCTCTTGTTCACTTCTCAAAATCTCTCTTGTTCACTTCTCACAATCTCTCTAGTTCACTTCTCACAATCCCTTGTTCACTTCTTACAATCTCTATTGTTTACTGCTCATGATCTCCCTTGTTTACTTCTCACAATCTCTATTGTTCACTTCACACGATCTTTCTGGTTCACTTCTCACAATCTTCCAAGTTTACTTCTCAAGATCTCCCTTGTTCATTTCTCACAATCTCCTTGTTCACTTCTTACATTCTCCGTTGTTCACGAATCCGGCGATCTTTATCAAAAAGAAGGAGATGATGGCAGAAAAAGCCAAGAAAGAGGGCGAAACAGTCTCCTGGAGTGGAGACACACAAGTTTGCAGTGAAAGTACAAACATGAGAAAGCAACAAGGAAGGTTTGCTGCAGATTGAGAGTATGGAAGATATTTCCTTGATGAAGACGATGCAAACTTTTCTCATTAGTGAACTCTTTCAATTCTGTGTGTCAGGTGCATGCTAACTAGCATTGCCTTTATAGTGCGGTACTCGTTGTGTGGGGTATGCTATAGCATTGCCTTTATAGTGCGGTACTCGTTGTGTGGGGTATGCTATAGCATTGCCTTTATAGTGCGGTACTCGTTGTGTGGGGTATGCTATAGCATTGCCTTTATAGTGCGGTACTCGTTGTGTGGGGTATGCTATAGCATTGCCTTTATAGTACGGTACTCGTTGTGTGGGGTGTGCTAGCATTGCCTTTATAGTGCGGTACTCGCTGTGTGGGGTATGCTAGCATTGCCTTTATAGTGCGGTACTCGTTGTGTGGGGTATGCTAGCATTGCCTTTATAGTGCGGTACTCGTGTGGGGTATGCTAGCATTGCCTTTATAGTACGATACTCGTTGTGTGGGGTGTACTAGCATTGCCTTTATAGTACGGTACTCGTTGTGTGGGTATGCTAGCATTGCCTTTATAGTACGGCACTTGTGTGGGGTATGCTAGCACTGCCTTTATAGTACGGTACTCGTATGCGGGGTATGCTAGCATTGCCTTTATAGTACGGTACTCGTTGTGTGGGGTATGCTATAGCATTGCCTTTATAGTGCGGTACTCGTTGTGTGGGGTATGCTATAGCATTGCCTTTATAGTGCGGTACTCGTTGTGTGGGGTATGCTATAGCATTGCCTTTATAGTACGGTACTCGTTGTGTGGGGTGTGCTAGCATTGCCTTTATAGTGCGGTACTCGCTGTGTGGGGTATGCTAGCATTGCCTTTATAGTGCGGTACTCGTTGTGTGGGGTATGCTAGCATTGCCTTTATAGTGCGGTACTCGTGTGGGGTATGCTAGCATTGCCTTTATAGTACGATACTCGTTGTGTGGGGTGTACTAGCATTGCCTTTATAGTACGGTACTCGTTGTGTGGGGTATGCTAGCATTGCCTTTATAGTACGGCACTTGTGTGGGGTATGCTAGCACTGCCTTTATAGTACGGTACTCGTATGCGGGGTATGCTAGCATTGCCTTATAGTACGGTACTCGTTGTGTTGGGTATGCTAGCATTGCCTTTATAGTGCGGTACTCGCTGTGTGGGGTATGCTAGCATTGCCTTTATAGTACGGTACTCGTTGTGTGGGGTGTGCTAGCATTGCCTTTATAGTGCGGTACTCGCTGTGTGGGGTATGCTAGCATTGCCTTTATAGTGCGGTACTCGTTGTGTGGGGTATGCTAGCATTGCCTTTATAGTGCGGTACTCGTGTGGGGTATGCTAGCATTGCCTTTATAGTACGATACTCGTTGTGTGGGGTGTACTAGCATTGCCTTTATAGTACGGTACTCGTTGTGTGGGGTATGCTAGCATTGCCTTTATAGTACGGCACTTGTGTGGGGTATGCTAGCACTGCCTTTATAGTACGGTACTCGTATGCGGGGTATGCTAGCATTGCCTTTATAGTACGGTACTCGTTGTGTGGGGTATGCTATAGCATTGCCTTATAGTGCGGTACTCGTTGTGTGGGGTATGCTATAGCATTGCCTTTATAGTGCGGTACTCGTTGTGTGGGGTATGCTATAGCATTGCCTTTATAGTACGGTACTCGTTGTGTGGGGTGTGCTAGCATTGCCTTTATAGTGCGGTACTCGCTGTGTGGGGTATGCTAGCATTGCCTTTATAGTGCGGTACTCGTTGTGTGGGGTATGCTAGCATTGCCTTTATAGTGCGGTACTCGTGTGGGGTATGCTAGCATTGCCTTTATAGTACGATACTCGTTGTGTGGGGTGTACTAGCATTGCCTTTATAGTACGGTACTCGTTGTGTGGGGTATGCTAGCATTGCCTTTATAGTACGGCACTTGTGTGGGGTATGCTAGCACTGCCTTTATAGTACGGTACTCGTATGCGGGGTATGCTAGCATTGCCTTTATAGTACGGTACTCGTTGTGTTGGGTATGCTAGCATTGCCTTTATAGTACGGTACTTGTGTGGGGTATGCTAGCACTGCCTTTATAGTACGGTACTCGTATGCGGGGTATACTAGCACTGCCTTTATAGTACGGTACTCGTATGTGGGGTATGCTAGCACTCGCTTTATAGTACGGTACTTGTGTGGGGTATGCTAGCACTTCCTTTATAGTACGGTACTTGTGTGGGGTATGCTAGTACTACCTTTATAGTACGGTATCTATGTGGGGTATGCTAGCACTGGCTTTATAGTTCGGTACTGTCTATCTGCAGGTGAAGTTGACTTTTAGAAGGTTGACAATTAAGAGAATTATTCGATGGAAAGAATACTGTAAAAACAATTTAGCCGCCATCTTTCCGGAAGTCGTGTAGCATCATGAGTTGTGAAGTCATTTACTACAGACAAATAGGTGAACTACGGTAGGAGAGGAGAAGCTATACATAGAACCTATATTGGTACAACAGCAACATTTATATAGCATCACTGTCCCTGACGTGGCTATTTGTCTGGGCCCCACGTACAAGGACCAACCGGTACAACGACTGTCAGCTGCCACAAAACTAATCACATCAGGTGAAACTCGTGTAAGGTGTCAGACCTGGAAATAGGGAGAGCACACACGGAGCCATGCTGGGGTGTGCTATACACTCTTACAATGTATGGTGTCAGACGTGGATATAGGGAGAGCACACATGGAGCCATGCTGGGGTGTGCTATACACTCTTACAATGTATGGTGTCAGACGTGGAAATAGGGAGAGCAAACATGGAGCCATGCTGGGGTGTGCTATACACTCTTACAATGTATGGTGTCAGACGTGGAAATAGGGAGAGCACACATGGAGCCATGCTGGGGTGTGCTATACACTCTTACAATGTATGGTGTCAGACGTGGAAATAGGGAGAACACACACGGAGCCATGCTGGGGTGTGCTATACACTCTTACAATGTATGGTGTCAGACGTGGAAATAGGGAGAGCAAACATGGAGCCATGCTGGGGTGTGCTATACACTCTTACAAGGTATGATGACAGCTTTACAAAACAAAGGAACGCAACAAAATACTGACGTTTCGGCCTGGGGCCTTCTTCAGAATATAGGGACAACAGCAACAAACGGTGAGACACAAATATCTATTGCTATATGTCGGATGGGGAGCCGCGATAGCTTAGTGGTTAGAGAACTGAACTACAAAGGACAAGAGGTAGGGTTCTATCCCAACCGACGGCTCCGGTTCACCCAGCCTTTAATGGGTCATCATCATCATCGTGTGCCCTCTCCGCAACGAAGGTTGGCTACCATGGATCGCCATTCTACTCTGTTTTTTGCTTTGATGGTGCAGGCTGACATAGATTGACTTGTCCATCTTTTGATGTTACTCGTCCATGTTAGTCTTGGTCTGCCTTTGCCACTTTTGTCTTGTATTTGTCCTTCCAATATTACTTTTATTAGGCTGTTGTGTCTTTTAACATGCCCCAAATTGTAATTTGTCTGGTCTTAATTGTGTTCAGCAGTTCTCTTTTTATTTTCAGTTGTTTTAAAACTTCATCGTTTGTTATCTTTTGTTTCCATCCAATTCTACCTATTCTTCTATAAATCCACATTTCGAAGGCTTCAATTTTCTGTTCTGTTTTCTTGTCTAATGTCCATGTTTCTGCACCATACAGGAATATTGAGAAGATGTAACATTTTGCCATTCTTAGTTTCAGCCTGCTAATATTTGTTTGTTGTTAGTATATTTTTCATGGCATTAAAATTACTTGTTGCCATACCTATTCTTTTGTTTATTTCAGTTTTGCATTTTCCATCATTGGTTATAGTATTTCCTAGTTAGTTGTAGCTCTGGACTGTCTCCAGATGTGTTCCCTCAACTGTGATATTTAATTGTAGGTCTTGAGAAGTTTCTTTGTTAATAATCATAGTTTTAGTCTTTTTGATATTCATTTCTAGTCCATATACCCATTTAATGGATACCAGATTTTTTTCTGGGAAAGTAAAGCGGTGCGGGCGTAATACCGACCACATTACCCCAAAAATCATGTGCCGAAGGTCTGTAAAATTTATGGTCACTAACACCATATTCCCTATACGCCACTTGGCGTGACGGGTCACTAACACCATATTCCCTATACGCCACTTGGCGTGACGGGTCACTAACACCATATTCCTTATACGCTACTTGGCGTGACGGGTCACTAACACCATATTCCCTATACGCCACTTGGCGTGACGGGTCACTAACACCATATTCCCTATACGCCACTTGGCGTGACGGGTCACTAACACCATATTCCCTATGCGCCACTTGACTTGACTTTTTTTACACGTCGGATGATAATGAAGAGCGCTGGTGATGAGTCTCAAGCACAAAGTGATGGATGGCGTTAAACAAACATAAAGTAGCAGCGGTATAAATGAGTAGGGAACAGATAACTAGTTGCAGTGCTGCGGTAAAGCTGGTAGCAAGGAGACAGTGGTGGTGTGCGGTATACACTCTAAGGTATCATAGACCGGCAATGGAGAATGTTTCAACAACATACCTCACATATAAACTAAAGATCGTTGTGTGTACAAGCATATTATCATCCAGAGTAATGATGATATTTCAGAAATTTCGGACTTCAAAGAGAACTACGCTTAGATGGGAATAGTCTTTCGTCTGTGCGCTTCCACAGGAAAAGCCAAACAACGGCACGAGACTGGGCATCCCAGATATCAATTTCCGTCAAAGTTAAGGTGTTTATAACTCTCCGTCAGGGATTCTCCAACTTGCAAATCTTGAAACCGCGTCATCAGATTTTGCGAGTTCTTGTGTCCACAATAATCAAACAGAGAGATGCTGACTTGTTGGCAGCGTGGACTCATTCTGATGTTGGTCATGTTATTGAACACTAGCACAATTTGGGAGTCTTATCGACAAACAGAGAGTGACATGAGAGAATCTTGCCGACAAACAGACAGCGACATGAGAAAGTCTTGTCGACAAATAGCGAGAGACATGAGAGAGTCTTGTCGACAAACAGCGAGTGACATGAGAGAGTCTTGTCGACAAACAGAGAGTGACATGAGAGAGTCTTGTCGACAAACAGCAAGTGACATGAGAGAGTCTTGTCGACAAACAGAGAGTGACATGAGAGAATCTTGTCGACAAACAGAGAGTGACATGAGAGAGTCTTGTCGACAAACAGAGAGTGACATGAGAGAGTCTTATCGACAAACAGCAAGTGACATGAGAGAGTTGTATCGACAAAATAAACAACGAGTGACATGAGAGAGTCTTATCGACAAACAGCGAGTGACATTAGATAGTCTTATCGACAAATAGCAAGTGACATGAGAGAGTTGTATCGACAAAATAAACAACGAGTGACATGAGAGAGTCTTATCGACAAACAGCGAGTGACATGAGAGAGTCTTATCAACAAACAGCGAGTGACATGAGAGAGTCTTGTCGACAAACAGCAAGTGACATGAGAGAGTCTTGTCGACAAACAGAGAGTGACATGAGAGAGTCTTGTCGACAAACAGCAAGTGACATGAGAGAGTCTTGTCGACAAACAGCGAGTGACATTAGAGTGTCTTGTCGACAAACAGCAAGTGACATGAGAGAGTCTTGTCAACAAACAGCAAGTGACATGAGAGAGTCTTATCGACAAACAGCGAGTGACATGAGAGTGTCGACAAGAGTATTGTCGATAAAAAGAAAATGGCGTGACAGAGTCTTATCGACAAATAGCGAGTGACATGAGAGTGTCGACAAGAGTCTTGTCGATAAAAAGAAAATGGCGTGACAGAGTCTTGTCGACTAACAATGAGAGACATAACAGAGACTTATCAACAAACAGCGAATAATAATTACTACCGAGTATCAACAGCGACCTAGCTCAGTGGTTAGTGAACTGAACTACAAAGGACAAGAGGTAGGTTTCGATCCCAACCGACGGCTTCCGGTTCACCCAGCTTTTAATGGGTAAAACGGCATAGGCGTAATACCGACCACATTACCCAAAAATCATGTGCCGAGGGTCTGTAAAATTTATGGCCACTAACACCATATTCCCTATACGCAACTTGGCGTGACGGGTCACTAACACCATATTCCCTATACGCCATTTGGCGTGACGGGTCACTAACACCATATTCCCTATACGCCACTTGGCGTGACGGGCCACTAACACCATATTCCCTATACGCCACTTGGCGTGACGGTGGTACTTTACTTTTACTATCAACAGCAACCTGCTTCCGTCTCTAAAGCGAAAACGCCATACACTAACATACATATGTCAAGTATATGAGTATTGTTGACCGCAGCTGTATGTTACCCAAAAGTCCCATTGACAATAACGGTCTGGATTCATTCATCTCATCTTGTACGTGTCTTACATGTCTTGTGGAGGCGTTTGTTGGGGCTAGGTCGGTAAACCCCAAACAGAAAATCTGAATTAGAAATCATAAGTTAGTTAGTGTGGTTGAACATGTCCCACAGTCTCCTACAGTCAGACAGGGACGGAACATAGCACAAGAGTAGTAGGGGGATGAAGAGACATCAGCAACATAGAATCTTCAAACATCTTGCCACATGTTATGGGAAGGTCATCTTTGTTCGCTCTTGATTATATAACCAAGTGTTATTGTTATTGTTATTATTATTGTTATTGTTATTATTGTTATTGTTATTATTATTATTGATGTACGCAATGACTTTGAACACAAATGGCTATTCATTAAATTATGCAGTATCGATTTAGCATGTAAGGGTGGATCAGCCAACTGGTACGTTGGCCATTTCTTGTTTTTTTTTTTTTTTTTTTTTTTTTTTTTGGTATTTTCACATAATTTTGAGAACAAAAATGTTACATTTATTGTGAAATAAAATCTCAAAACCAAGTTGAAATATTCTATCATTTTCTATTCTATCATTTTCTATTCTATCATTTTCTATTCTATCATTTTCTATTCTATCATTTTCTATTCTCTCCATAGAACCAGTTTCGTTGCAGACAGGAACTCCCCTATATCCACCTCACAACTTGTCCCAGCATTTCCCAAAATGTATCGATTAATTATGTTGACAAGGTCTCTCCGTGGACGTCCTATCGACTGCACAGGCGACGACTCCAAACCTCCTTAGTCGCTTCTTACGGCACGCGTTTCAGGTTACGGTGACAGGTAACAGTGGCAGGTAACAGTGGCTCTATTATTTTCTTCCTTAGCCGTGGGGGCGGGGGCGCAGCCACACTTGGGTAAAGTTGAACAACTTCATCATGTTGATAAGCACCAACAGATAATCATATTATTTTTTTTTCGCCGTATCAACAACTGTGGAGTGCTTGGTCTGCTGAATCGACGATTAGAGTCAGTACCAACAACTGTGGAGTGCTTGGTCTGCTGAATCAACGACTAGAGTAAGTACCAACAACTTTGGAGTGCTTGGTCTGCAGAATCAACGACTAGAGTCAGTACCAACAACTGTGTGGTGCTTGGTCTGCTGAATCGACGACTAGAGTAAGTACCAACAACTTTGGAGTGCTTGGTCTGCTGAATCAACGACTAGAGTCAGTACCAACAACTGTGGAGTGCTTGGTCTGCTGAATCGACGACTAGAGTCAGTACCAACAACTGTGTGGTGCTTGGTCTGCTGAATCAACGACTAGAATCAGTACCAACAACTGTAGAGTGCTTGGTCTACTGAATCGACGACTAGAGTCAGTACCAACGCGTGTCCATGTGAGGCGATACTACCAACACGTTTCAAAGCTGCTCAGTCGATACTAACCTGGGAAGTCAGGCATGTAAAAGCTGGCATGAGGTTTAGCTACACCAGGGACACGTTTGTGGGACAAGCTGAGGCCAAAGACAAGAAACAATTGTACAAGTACACACAATGTTTTAGCAGCGCTGGAAAATAACAACAAATAACAACAAATAACAACAAATAACAACAAATAACAACAAATAACAACAAATAACTAACTACAAATAACAACAAAAAAAATAAATAACAACAGGGGGTGGCATAGAACAACAGAGAGCCCACAAGCAAGATTCGAACCCACTCTCTTTGGCTCGATAAAAAAAAGTAAAGGTTTACCGTTCCCTCCCCTGCCTTGCTTGGTGTGTGTGGATATGGTGTTAATGACCACATGTATCTGTTGTGACCGCGTACAGGGCTGAAACTAAGAATAGCAAAATGTTGCATCTTCTCAATATTCCTATATGGTGCAGAAACATGGACGTTAGACGAGAAAACAGAACAGAAAATTGAAGCCTTTGAAATGTGGATTTATAGAAGAATAGGTAGAATTGGGTGGAAAGAAAAGATAACAAACGATGAAGTTTTAAAACAACTGAAAATAAAAAGAGAACTACTAAATACAATTAAGACAAGACAAATGAAATTTTTGGGGCATGTTAAAAGACACAACAACGTTAAAAGCCTACTGAAAGTAATATTGGAAGAGAAAATACAAGGTAAAAGAGGCAGAGGCAGACCAAGACTAACATGGAGGAGTAACATCAAAAGATGTACATGTCAGTCTATGACAACCTGCACCATCTAGGCAAGAAACAGAGTGGAATGGCTATCCATGGTAGCCAACCTTCGTTGCGCAGACGGCACTCGATGATGATGATGATGACAATGACCGCGTACATCTGCGGGGAAGAATACACATAAATGTGCCCCGCCTATCGGGAATGTTTGAGAAGCACTGCTGTACGCCCTAGCTCCGGAACTATTTCGCCCGCGCCTTTCCACCACCTTATAGACGTGATTAGTTCAGGAATGCCCAGACGGTAGTGGAGCCATTAATAATGCAGGGATGCTGGGAGTGTCGAGCCAGTGACTAAAGATGAGATTCTTGACCATGGTTACACCATAACATCATTAGACACATCATTTTTTTTCTTGTCAACAACTCCTTCATGGCACTAACACACCACAGTTTATGTAATATTAATACGCTCATCTATGGTGCGAACACTGTTTGATGAAGTTATCACTGTTTGATGAAGTTATCACTGTTTGATGAAGTTATCACTGTTTGATGAAGTTATCACTGTTTGATGAAGTTAGTACTGTTTGATGAAGTTTGTACTGTTTGATGAAGTTAGTACTGTTTGATGAAGTTAGTACTGTTTGATGAAGTTATCACTGTTTGATGAAGTTATCACTGTTTGATGAAGTTATCACTGTTTGATGAAGTTAGTACTGTTTGATGAAGTTATCACTGTTTGATGAAGTTAGTACTGTTTGATGAAGTTAGTACTGTTTGATGAAGTTAGTACTGTTTGATGAAGTTATCACTGTTTGATGAAGTTATCACTGTTTGATGAAGTTATCACTGTTTGATGAAGTTATCACTGTTTGATGAAGTTAGTACTGTTTGATGAAGTTTGTACTGTTTGATGAAGTTAGTACTGTTTGATGAAGTTAGTACTGTTTGATGAAGTTATCACTGTTTGATGAAGTTATCACTGTTTGATGAAGTTATCACTGTTTGATGAAGTTAGTACTGTTTGATGAAGTTATCACTGTTTGATGAAGTTATCACTGTTTGATGAAGTTATCACTGTTTGATGAAGTTAGTACTGTTTGATGAAGTTATCACTGTTTGATGAAGTTATCACTGTTTGATGAAGTTATCACTGTTTGATGACGTTATCACTGTTTGATGAAGTTAGTACTGTTTGATGAAGTTATCACTGTTTGATGAAGTTATCACTGTTTGATGAAGTTATCACTGTTTGATGAAGTTAGTACTGTTTGATGAAGTTATCACTGTTTGATGAAGTTATCACTGTTTGATGAAGTTATCACTGTTTGATGAAGTTATGACTGTTTGATGAAGTTATCACTGTTTGATGAAGTTAGTACTGTTTGATGATGTTAGTACTGTTTGATGAAGTTAGTACTGTTTGATGATGTTAGTACTGATTGATGATGTTAGTACTGTTTGATGATGTTAGTACTGTTTGATGAAGTTAGTACTGTTTGGTGATGTTAGTACCGTTTGATGAAGTTATCACTGTTTGATGAAGTTAGTACTGTTTGATGATGTTAGTACTGTTTGATGATGTTAGTACTGTTTGATGAAGTTAGTACTGTTTGATGATGTTAGTACTGTTTGATGATGTTAGTACTGTTTGATGAAGTTAGTACTGTTTGATGATGTTAGTACTGTTTGATAATGTTAGTACTGTTTGATGAAGTTAGTACTGTTTGATGATGTTAGTACTGTTTGATGATGTTAGTACTGTTTGATGAAGTTAGTACTGTTTGATGATGTTAGTACTGTTTGATGATGTTAGTACTGTTTGATGAAGTTAGTACTGTTTGATGAAGTTATCACTGTTTGATGAAGTTATCACTGTTTGATGAAGTTATCACTGTTTGATGATGTTATCACTGTTTGATTATGTTAGTACTTTTGATGAAGTTATCACTGTTTGATGAAGTTATCACTGTTTGATGATGTTATCACTGTTTGATGAAGTTATCACTGTTTGATGATGTTATCATTGTTTGATGATGTTAGTACTGTTTGATGAAGTTATCACTGTTGATGATGTTAGTAATGTTTGATGAAGTTATCACTGTTTGATGAAGTTATCACTGTTTGATGAAGTTATCACTGTTTGATGAAGTTATCACTGTTTGATGATGTTAGTACTGTTTGATGATGTTAGTACCGTTTGATGAAGTTATCACTGTTTGATGATGTTATCATTGTTTGATGATGTTAGTACTGTTTGATGAAGTTATCACTGTTTGATGAAGTTAACATTGTTTGATGATGTTATCATTGTTTGAGGATGTTATCACTGTTTCATGATGTTAGTACTGTTTGATGAAGTTAGTAATGTTTGATGATGTTATCACTGTTTCATGAAGTTAGTACTGTTTGATGAAGTTAGTAATACTTGATGATGTTATCACTGTTTCATGATGTTAGTAATATTGATGAAGTTAGTAATGTTTAATGATGTTATCACTGTTTGATGAAGTTAGTACTGTTTAATGATGTTATCACTGTTTCATGATGTTAGTACTGTTTAATGATGTTAACATTCTTCTACCTTTCGGCTCCCTGAGGAGCATAGGTCTTCAACAAACACTTTCCAAGCCGTTCTGTTTCTTGTCATTCTTTTAAGATCGTTCCATGTTTTCCCCATCATCTTCATCTCTGCTTTTTATCTGTCTTCTCCAAGAATTCCTTGGTCTTCCTCTTTGTCTTTTTCTCTGGGGATTCCAAAAAAATGGCCTGTTGTGTAATACTCTCAGTTGGCTTACGTAGTGTGTGCCCTGTCCAGCGCCATCGTCTTCGCTGTATCTCTTTATCCACTGGTATTTGACTGGTACATTTCCATAATTCTATTTTAGTGATTTTGTCCTGCCATTTCCATCCTTTTATTCTGCGTAAGCATCCATTAATGAAAATGTGTATCTTCATGATTGTCATTTTAACTGTTCTCCATGTTTCACTGCCATATAATAAAACAGAGTTGAAAATTTTTATTTTACTATTTAACCTAATTTCTTTGAATTTCCATGTTTCCCAGTGCAATGAAAGCTCCTCTTGCTTTTGATATCCTTATTTTGGTTTCATTTTCTGTTCCTCCCTCTTTATCTATATTACTGCCCAGATATAAGTAAGATTGTACATCTAATAGAGGTATTTCTCCTAGTTTTATTTGGTTATTACCAACTGCATCAATTCTCATAATGTTGGTCTTATCTCTATTAATCTTCAGTCCTAGCTGTTGTGATCTCTCATCAAGTATGTTCATTTTATCCTGCAACTGTTGATGGCTGTGTGATAGGAGAGCTATGTCATCAGCAAAGTCTAAATCATCAAGTTGTTTGGTCAGTGACCACTGGATCCCATTTCTGTTTTGAGTTATTTTCATAATCCAGTCTATGGCCAGTAGAAAAAGAAATGGAGACAGAAGGTATCCCTGCCTTACTCCTGTTCGTATTTCAAATGCTTCTGTAAGCTATCCTTCTTTGCACCACACTACATTTCGTTCCTTCATACATTGTTTTCATCAGGTTAATAAACTTTATGGGGATTCCGTAATGACTCAGCAACTTCCAAAGCATTCTTCTGTCTAAACTATCAAATGCCTTTTTAACTCGCAAATAGCTCAATAAAGTAATAACTCAATAAAGTAATAACGCAATAAAGTAATAACTCAATAAAGTAATAACTCAATAAAGTAATAACTCAATAAAGTAATAACTCGATAAAGTAATAACTCAATAAAGTAATAACTCGATAAAGTAATAACTCAATAAAGTAATAACTCGATAAAGTAATAACTCAACAAAATAATAACTCAATAAAGTAATAACTCAATAAAGTAATAACTCAATAAAATAATAACTCAATAATGTAATAACTCAATAAAGTAATAACTCAATAAAGTAATAACTCAAAAAAGTAATAACTCAATAAAGTAATAACTCAAAAAAGTAATAACTCAATAATGTAATAACTCAAAAAAGTAATAACTCAATAATGTAATAACTCAATAAAGTAATAACTCAATAAAGTAACAACTCAATCTCAGAGAGCTTCAGAGAATGACCAAAGAAATGCCCTTGATAGGGAAGGTTAGAGGAAAATTGCGATGACGTAATTAAGCTTACTTCTTCGCGCTACGATCGCCTTTAACTGAGTTTCCGGCCACCTCACCTCTGTTGTCTATCACCTGACGTTAACATCATCACCAGCCACCTCACCTCTGTTGTCTAGCACCTGACGTTAACATCATCACCGGCCACCTCACCTCTGTTGTCTATCACCTGACGTTAACATCATCACCAGCCACCTCACCTCTGTTGTCTAGCACCTGACGTTAACATCATCACCAGCCACCTCACCTCTGTTGTCTAGCACCTGACGTTAACATCATCACCAGCCACCTCACCTCTGTTGTCTATCACCTGACGTTAACATCATCACCAGCCACCTCACCTCTGTTGTCTATCACCTGAAGTTAACATCATCACCAGCCACCTCACCTCTGTTGTCTAGCACCTGACGTTAACATCATCACCAGCCACCTCACCTCTGTTGTCTATCACCTGAAGTTAACATCATCACCAGCCACCTCACCTCTGTTGTCTAGCACCTGAAGTTAACATCATCACCAGCCACCTCATCTCTGTTGTCTATCACCTGAAGTTGACATCATCACCGGCCACCTCATCTCTGTTGTCTAGCACCTGAAATTAACATCATCACCAGCCACCTCACCTCTGTTGTCTATCACCTGAAGTTAACATCATCACCAGCCACCTCATCTCTGTTGTCTAGCACCTGAAGTTAACATCATCACCAGCCACCTCATCTCTGTTGTCTAGCACCTGAAGTTAACATCATCACCAGCCACCTCACCTCTGTTGTCTAGCACCTGACGTTAACATCATCACCGGCCACCTCACATCTGTTGTCTAGCACCTGAAGTTACAATCATCAACAGCCACCTCACCTCTGTTGTCTATCACCTGAAGTTAACATCATTACCGGCCACCTCATCTCTGTTGTCTAGCACCTGACGTTAACATCATCACCAGCCACCTCATCTCTGTTGTCTAGCACCTGACGTTAACATCATCACCGGCCACCTCACCTCTGTTGTCTAGCAAGAGACGTTAACATCATCACCAGCCACCTCACCTCTGTTGTCTAGCACCTGACGTTAACATCATCACCAGCCACCTCATCTCTGTTGTCTAGCACCTGACGTTAACATCATCACCAGCCACCTCATCTCTGTTGTCTAGCACCTGACGTTAACATCATCACCGGCCACCTCACCTCTGTTGTCTATCACCTGAAGTTAACATCATCACCGGCCACCTCATCTCTGTTGTCTAGCATCTGACGTTAACATCATCACCAGCCACCTCATCTCTGTTGTCTAGCACCTGACGTTAACATCATCACCAGCCACCTCACCTCTGTTGTCTAGCACCTGACGTTAACATCATCACCAGCCACCTCACCCCTGTTGTCTAGCACCTGACGTTAACATCATCATCAGCCACCTCACCTATGTTGTCTAGCACCTGACGTTAACATCATCACCAGCCACCTCACCTCTGTTGTCTAGCACCTGACGTTAACATCATCACCAGCCACCTCATCTCCTTTGCCTAGCACCTGACGTTAACATCATCACCAGCCACCTCACCTCTGTTGTCTAGCACTTGACGTTAACATCATCACCAGCCACCTCACCTCTGTTGTCTAGCACCTGACGTTAACATCATCACCAGCCACCTCACCTCTGTTGTCTATCTACCATTTGAAGTTAACATCATCACCAGCCACCTCACCTATGTTGTCTATCTACCATTTGAAGTTAACATCATCACTGGCCATCTCATCTCTGTTGTCTATCTACCATTTGAAGTTAACATCATCACCAGCCACCTCACCTCTGTTGTCTATCTACCATTTGAAGTTAACATCATCACTGGCCATCTCATCTCTGTTGTCTATCTACCACCCGAAGTTAACATCGCTTAATGGGATTTGAATTCATAATCTGTTTTAATATTTTCATCTACATTAATTGTGCACTTTATAATGTCTTTTTCTTAACTATTACTATAGCTTGTTTCATAACTCGTGCCCAACTTTTAAAATCGATAGCTTTTTAACCGCTTGTTGTAAGTTGTTCAAAATTTGCATGTAAAGTTATAATGATTAGAACCCAACAGGGGATTAATTTCATAAAAAAAAGACATTTGGTTATTATTGTTGCTTATTTGATTTATATAAATTTATAACGACCCATTGATGTAGTCAAAACTTAATGTTTACAGTATTTTAAGTTAAAAATAGCGAGTAAAAATCCATACACGGTAAAATTGACGTGTTTGCACGCTTTCACCATGGTTTTTTGACACAATTAGACACTTGTAAAAAACACGAAAAATTGTGTGTTCCATTTCCGTTCATTCAGAGGTGGAGTAGTGGAACGATAACATTTATCATGAGTCTTAAAATGAAATTCTGCAGTTTACAAAACATCGCAATAAAAATGTATGACTATTTTTACAAAGAGGCTAAACGAGGAAGATTATTTCATTCTTTAGAAAACCCTGAGAATAGGACAAGACACATTTTGGATTTATCTAAACGGTCATTTAATCGCTGTATTCAAGCATGTGACCGTCAATGTTCAAAATATACAAAATCACAAGGAAGAGCAAAAATGTTGGATAATTTCGACAGTGAACTTATTAGAAGTGAAATTCGCAAAATGTTGGGTATGAATGAAACTGTTACAACAAGAAAATTAAAAATTTCGCTGAAAAAGAACAACAGTATTGAAATATCAAAGTCTACATTATGGAGGAATGTGAGAGCTGCAGGCTTTACATTCAGAAAGTATTCCAATGGACGAAACATCATCTGTGAGAAGCCACATATAGTAGTCATGAGAAGCAAGTACTTACGTGAAGTAAAGAGGTGCGCAAGCAAGGTTATGATATTGTGTACTTGGATGAAACATGGATCAATTCTCACCACACTAACCAAAGGGAATGGCAGTCATCAGATGGAAAGATTAAGAGATTAATACCTAGCAGCAAAGGACAGCGCTTGATAATTGCTCATGCAGGTAGTCGACAACATGGACTAATACAGAATGCAGAGCTCATTTTTCTTTCAAAATCCATAGACAATCGGGATTATCACTCTGAGATGAATGGTCACATATTTAGACATTGGATTGAAAATTATGTTCTCCCATCACTAAATCGACCATCTTGCCTAATAATGGACAATGCAGCGTACCACAACATTGTTGCACTTGAAGATAAAGTCCCGACGTCATCCAGTACAAAAGATGCTATTAAGATATGGCTCACAAAGAAGCACATACAATTTAATAACATGTACTTAAAACCTGAATTACTATCTCTAGTAAAGCAAAAACAGAGGACAAAGATTTTTCAAATAGATAAGATTATCCAAGAGCACGGTCATATAAGTTTGAGGCTGCCACCTTACCATGCTCATTTAAATCCAATAGAACTAATCTGGGCAAAATTAAAAGGACAAGTGGCAGATGAAAATACAACATTCAAAATATGCGATGTAAAGACTCTTGCTAATCTCGCTTTATTAAATATAGACAAAGATTATTGGGCTAAATGTGAAGACCACGTCTTAAAACAGGAAGAGGAATATTGGAAAAATGATGGTTTGTGGAATGTTCAACCCCAAACAGTTATTAATCTTTTAGACTCGTCTGATTCAGAATGAAAGTATATAGCCCCACAATGTTAGCCCCTATATTACATTAAATTAGTTCAACAAACGGTCCTTTTCAGGACCACACAACTATGAAAATTGGACATACAGGTATACCTTGATATTATCGTCCGTCCTCGAACTGAGAAGACAATAATTCTCCTGGTGTTTTGTCTTATTCAGTGATTTCCCCATTACGGCCACGCCTTTACCTAGTGAAAATTAATCATAGACCAGCAACTACGGTAATTTCTATTATTTAGGGGTTCACAATTTACAATTTTGACAAACATCAAAGAAATTCGCCGCTTTAAGAAAACTGCAGCTGCAAGATATTTGTTAAATATACATTTAAAGGGTCTTTTGCATTCTAATAACATTTGGAAAATTTCAACAGTTTTCAACAAACGGTTACTGAGTAATAGCGTTTTAAAGTTGGGCACGTGATTTGAAACGAGCTATAGTGTCTTTTTGTTGTTGAGGCTCTGCTAAGACTTTTATTTGTACTTTCCATCACTATAATGTCAATCATTTTGAGTAACTCATTTTCGCTGTTAGCGATTAAGACTGTGCCATTAGCATACACCATCTTGTTTATGTTATGACCACCGACTGATTTTTCTGGTATTTCCTTTGTAGATCTGAGTATAACCTCCCTAACTATATTAAATAAATCTGGCAACAGCACACAACCTTGCCTAATACACTGTTTTATTTGTTCAAACATTCCCAGTTGATTTCCAGTTCCTATGGCTGCGTTTTGCTGTATGCTAGTACTTGTTCTTTATTATTCTGAGATCTTTGCTTTCAACATGTATACCCTTTAATTTGTTATTTATTTTTCTTGATGCTTTGACATCATACTGGTAGTCTGTGAGATGAGTAAACTCAGAAACAATCAAACTCTGAGCAAACAAAACATATTTTAAAAAAACAAAAGTTGCCCAAACTTGCAGCCGTCAGTGTCGACACTTTAGTTCGGGAACAGAGAGGATTTAATCTGAGGTCTGCTACAGATAGGAGAAGTAGGTGAGGAAACAGGCAAATCATTGGATATAAAACATAACAGAAGACATACAAGAATGTTTAAATAGAGCCGCAACAGGCACGCAATTGGATATAAAACATAACAGAAGACATACAAGAATGCTTAAATAGAGCCGCAACAGGCACGCAATACAGCGCTACGTTCAAGATGGAGGGTATGAGCTTCGCACAAGAAAAAACAGAACATCAACATAACGATGGACGGTAGACAACTAAAACAGAACATCAACATAACGATGGACGAGCAGACAAGTAAAACAGAACATCAACATAACGATGGACGGTAGACTACTAAAACAGAACATCAACATAACGATGGACGGTAGACAACTAAAACATAACATCAACATAACGATGGACGGTAGACTACTAAAACAGAACATCAACATAACGATGGATGGTAGACTACTAAAACAGAACATCAACATAACGATGGACGAGCAGACAACTAAAACAGAACATGAACATAACGATAGACAGCAGACAGCTAAAATAGAACATCAACATAACGATAGACAGCAGACAACTAAAACAGAACATCAACATAACGATGGACGAGCAGAACAACTAAAACAGAACATGAACATAACGATGGACGAGCAGAACAACTAAAACAGAACATCAACATAACGATGGACGAGCAGAACAACTAAAACAGAACATCAACATAACGATGGACGAGCAGACAACTAAAACAGAACATCAACATAACGATGGACGAGCAGACAACTAAAACAGAACATCAACATAACGATGGACGAGCAGACAACTAAAACAGAACATCAACATAACGATGGACGAGCAGACAACTAAAACAGAACATCAACATAACGATGGACGAGCAGACAACTAAAACAGAACATCAACATAACGATGGACGAGCAGACAACTAAAACAGAACATCAACATAACGATGGACGAGCAGACAACTAAAACAGAACATCAACATAACGATGGACGAGCAGACAACTAAAACAGAACATCAACATAACGATGGACGAGCAGACAAGTAAAACAGAACATCAACATAACGATGGACGAGCAGAACAACTAAAACAGAACATCAACATAACGATGGACGAGCAGACAACTAAAACAGAACATCAACATAACGATGGACGAGCAGACAAGTAAAACAGAACATCAACATAACGATGGACGAGCAGAACAACTAAAACAGAACATCAACATAACGATGGACGAGCAGAACAACTAAAACAGAACATCAACATAACGATGGACGAGCAGACAACTAAAACCTGTGGTGGAGTTTAAATACCGAGGAAGTCTAATGGCAAGCGATCATTTACAGGCAACAGAAATAGACTGACGATGTAACAAAGCTTTTCCAATCATCTGACAACTATCACCACTGTTGTTCAACAAGAAAATAACACTCCGGACAAAGCAGGCACTCCACGATACAATGTTCATTGCCAACCCAAGACGAGAGACTCTGAAACATTCATGAAAATAGAAAATGTAATGAAATTTGTTAGACGTAGATAAGAAACAGCCTTGGAGAGAAGACCAGAAAGTGAATGTGACAGTGACGAACACGACGTAAATAATTAATGTAACAGAGAAATAACAACCTCAAATATCCAGAACAACACTCGTCCACAGGACTTCACTTGAAGGTTGGAAGTCGCAGCCAGAACTACATCACAATAGTTTGTCCAAACAGCTTTCTAGTTACACAGTTCATCTGGTTAAATGTCTTGCTTCCGTCTAAATGTCTCTCCTTACACAGATTATTGGTATTTATATTATTGTTATACCATTAATCTGTAAGTTAAAGTAAAGTACCCCCGTCACGCAAAGTGGCGTATAGGGAATATGGTGTTAGTGGCCATAAATTTTACAGACCTTTGGCACATGATTGTTGGGGTAATGTGGTCGGTATTACGCCCGTGCCGCTTCACTTTCCCAGAATGAGATCCGGTACCCATTAAAAGCTGGGTGAACCCGGAGGCCGTCGGTTGGGATCGAACCTTACCCCTTGTCCTTTGTAGTCCAGTTCACTAACCACTGAGCTATCGGGGCTCCCATTAATCTGTAAATCTCTATATAATAAGTGGTTTATTATATAGTGTCTAAGGCTACTACCCGGTGGTGGCTTCTGCTTCTGTACACGAATTAGCACAACTTCTTTGACTGTCACAAAAGTCGCATTCACGATAATCTAACTTTCGTGAATTTTCTCTTCAGAAATAACTGTTGCTTGCACGAACAAAATAGTAATATCCGAAACAATTTCATCTAATCTCTCATCTCCGAAACAACCTCATCTAATCTCTCATCTTCGAAACAATTTCATCTAATCTCTCATCTCCGAAACGACCTCATCTAATCTCTCATCTCCGAAACGACCTCATCTAATCTCTCATCTCCGAAACAACCTCATCTAATCTCTCATCTCCGAAACGACCTCATCTAATCTGTCATCTCCGAAACGGCCTCATCTAATCTCTCATCTCCGAAACGACCTCATCTAATCTCTCATCTCCGAAACGACCTCATCTAATCTCTCATCTCCGAAACGACCTCATCTAATCTCGACTAGTACGCTTCAGCTCAACACTTCTCTACCATAACGTGTAGCTCCTGAACTAGATTTTCCAATTAAGATTCAACATCAACGGATTTACAACCTACTACAACCACTTGGTAGCAGCAATTCTTTTCTCTACAAAATGTCATTCTCAACTCGTCTACCACAAGAAACATGCCCACTGGCTTGCTTCTCAACTCGTCTACCACAAGAAACATGCCCACTGGCTTGCTTCTCAACTCGTCTACCGCAAGAAACATGCCCACTGGCTTGCTTCTCAACTCGTCTACCGCAAGAAACATGCCCACTGGCTTGCTTCTCAACTCGTCTACCGCAAGAAACATGCCCACTGCCTTGCTTCTCAACTCGTCTACCGCAAGAAACATGCCCACTGGCTTGCTTCTCAACTCGTCTACCGCAAGAAACATGCCCACTGGCTTGCTTCTCAACTCGTCTACCGCAAGAAACATGCCCACTGGCTTGCTTCTCAACTCCACATACAATTTCTCTCAAAACCCCCCAGATCTGACCACAACTTGCTGATATAGTGAGACCGGCCCATCAATACCGACAACTCTTTATTGCTCAATCTCTATAATCATTGTATCCCATAGCTGAACATGTGCAAACTTTTTGATACAGCTCTCTCCTTGTCAATACCTAAGATGTTCTCTGTCAGTGTCATATGAGTACATTTCAAACGTTTTGATACAGCTCTCTCCTTGCCAATATCTAAGAGGTGCTCTGTCAGTGTCATATGAGTACAACATTTCAAACGTTTTCATACAGCTCTCTCCTGTTCAAAATCTATGTTATAATATGCTGACATCATGAATTATATGCATGTCAGGGGTTATGCAATTTTCTGTATTGATGACATAGTAAAATGGTTAACGAGTCGAGCTGTAGGAACGTGCTGCCCTGGCCTTCATAGCACCCAAACAATATGTGCCGTACACGTAGATGTGGACTCTATTTCGATACTGATTTCTGCGATGACGTCATCTTAGCATCAAATGTCCGTTTATCAGCACTTTCTCATAAAACGTCTCACAATTCATGACGTAACTCTGACAGCTAACACGTCACTCAATCTCCTTCTCACTTCAACCTTTGGGTCACAACATGTTCACGATGTGCTCACAACTAGTATGACAAGCCAGGGAATACAAAGATTCAATTCTACAATATTTATTTTTGTGTTGTACTGTCACTGTGTGCTTCATTCAGAGTGTTCTGTCTCTGTGTGCTTCATTCAGAGTGTACTGTCTCTGTGTGCTTCAATCAGTGTTCTGTCTCTGTGTGCTTCATTCAGAGTGTTCTGTTTCTGTGTGCTTCATTCAGAGTGTACTGTCTCTGTGTGCTTCAATCAGTGTTCTGTCTCTGTGTGCTTCATTCAGAGTGTTCTGTCTCTGTGTGCTTCATTCAGAGTGTTCTGTCTCTGTGTGCTTCATTCAGAGTGTTCTGTCTCTGTGTGCTTCAATCAGAGTGTTCTGTCTCTGTGTGCTTCATTTAGAGTGTTCTGTTTCTGTGTGCTTCAATCAGAGTGTTCTGTCTCTGTGTGCTTCATTTAGAGTGTTCTGTTTCTGTGTGCCTCATTCAAGTTGTCCTGTTTCTGTGTGTCTCATTCATTATGGCATGTTTCTGTGTGCCTCATTCATGTTGTCCTGTTTTTGTGTGTCTCATTCATTATGGCATGTTTCTGTGTGCCTCATTCACGTTGTCCTGTTTCTGTGTGCCTCATTCACGTTGTCCTGTTTCTGTGTGTCTCATTCACGTTGTCCTGTTTCTGTGTGCCTCATTCACGTTGTCCTGTTTCTGTGTGCCTCATTCATGTTGTCCTGTTTCTGTGTGCCTCATTCACGTTGTCCTGTTTCTGTGTGCCTCATTCACGTTGTCCTGTTTCTGCGTGTCTCATTCATTATGTCATGTTTCTGTGTGCCTCATTCACGTTGTCCTGTTTCTGTGTGCCTCAATCACGTTGTCCTGTTTCTGTGTGCCTCATTCACGTTGTCCTGTTTCTGTGTGCCTTATTCATTATGTCATGTTTCTGTGTGCCTCATTCACGTTGTCCTGTTTCTGTGTGCCTCATTCATTGTCATGTTTCTGTGTGCCTAATTCATTATGTCATGTTTCTGTGTGTCTCATTCACGTTGTCCTGTTTTTGTGTGTGCCTCATTCACGTTGTCCTGTTTCTGTGTGTCTCATTCACGTTGTCCTGTTTCTGTGTGCCTCATTCACGTTGTCCTGTTTCTGTGTGCCTCATTCATGTTGTCCTGTTTCTGTGTGCCTCATTCACGTTGTCCTGTTTCTGTGTGCCTCATTCACGTTGTCCTGTTTCTGTGTGTCTCATTCACGTTGTCCTGTTTCTGTGTGCCTCATTCACGTTGTCCTGTTTCTGTGTGCCTCATTCATGTTGTCCTGTTTCTGTGTGCCTCATTCACGTTGTCCTGTTTCTGTGTGCCTCATTCACGTTGTCCTGTTTCTGCGTGTCTCATTCATTATGTCATGTTTCTGTGTGCCTCATTCACGTTGTCCTGTTTCTGTGTGCCTCAATCACGTTGTCCTGTTTCTGTGTGCCTCATTCACGTTGTCCTGTTTCTGTGTGCCTTATTCATTATGTCATGTTTCTGTGTGCCTCATTCACGTTGTCCTGTTTCTGTGTGCCTCATTCATTGTCATGTTTCTGTGTGCCTAATTCATTATGTCATGTTTCTGTGTGTCTCATTCACGTTGTCCTGTTTTTGTGTGTGCCTCATTCACGTTGTCCTGTTTCTGTGTGTCTCATTCACGTTGTCCTGTTTCTGTGTGCCTCATTCACGTTGTCCTGTTTCTGTGTGCCTCATTCATGTTGTCCTGTTTCTGTGTGCCTCATTCACGTTGTCCTGTTTCTGTGTGCCTCATTCACGTTGTCCTGTTTCTGCGTGTCTCATTCATTATGTCATGTTTCTGTGTGCCTCATTCACGTTGTCCTGTTTCTGTGTGCCTCAATCACGTTGTCCTGTTTCTGTGTGCCTCATTCACGTTGTCCTGTTTCTGTGTGCCTTATTCATTATGTCATGTTTCTGTGTGCCTCATTCACGTTGTCCTGTTTCTGTGTGCCTCATTCATTGTCATGTTTCTGTGTGCCTAATTCATTATGTCATGTTTCTGTGTGTCTCATTCACGTTGTCCTGTTTTTGTGTGTGTCTCATTCACGTTGTCCTGTTTCTGTGTGTCTCATTCACGTTGTCCTATTTCTGTGTGCCTCATTCATTATGTCATGTTTCTGTGTGCCTCATTCACGTTGTCCTGTTTCTGTGTGCCTCATTCATTATGTCATGTTTCTGTGTGCCTCATTCATTATGTCATGTTTCTGTGTGTCTCAGTCACGTGGTCCTGTTTCTGTGTGCCTCATTCACGTTGTCCTGTTTCTGTGTGCCTCATTCACGTTTTCCTGTTTCTGCGTGTCTCATTCATTATGTCATGTTTCTGTGTGCCTCATTCATTATGTCATGTTTCTGTGTGTCTCATTCATTATGTCATGTTTTTGCGTGTCTCATTCATTATGTCATGTTTATGTGTGTCTCATTCATTATGTCATGTTTCTGTGTGTCTCATTCATTATGTCATGTTTCTGTGTGTCTAATTCATTATGTCACGTTTCTTTGAGTCTCATTCATTATGTCATGTTTCTGTGTGTCCCATTCATTATGTCATGTTTCTGCGTGTCTCTTTCATTATGTCATGTTTCTGCGTGTCTCATTCATTATGTCATGTTTCTGTGTGTCTCATTCATTATGTCATGTTTCTGTGTGTCTCATTCATTATGTCATGTTTCTGTGTGTCCCATTCATTATGTCATGTTTCTGCGTGTCTCATTCATTATGTCATGTTTCTGCGTGTCTCATTCATTATGTCATGTTTCTGCGTGTCTCATTCATTATGTCATGTTTCTGCGTGTCTCATTCATTATGTCATGTTTCTGTGTGTCCCATTCATTATGTCATGTTTCTGCGTGTCTCATTCATTATGTCATGTTTCTGCGTGTCTCATTCATTATGTCATGTTTCTGCGTGTCTCATTCATTATGTCATGTTTCTGCGTGTCTCATTCATTATGTCATGTTTTTGTGTCTCATTCATTATGTCATGTTTCTGTGTGTCTCATTCATTATGTTTTATTTCTGTGTGTCTCATTTATTATGTCCTGTTTCTGTGTTCCTCATTCACGTTGTCCTGTTTCTGTGTTCCTCATTCATGTTGTACTATTTCTGTGTTCCTCATTCACGTTGTACTATTTCTGTGTTCCTCATTCACGTTGTCCTGTTTCTGTGTTCCTCATTCACGTTGTACTATTTCTGTGTTCCTCATTCACGTTGTCCTGTTTCTGTGTTCCTCATTCATGTTGTACAGTTTCTGTGTTCCTCATTCACGTTGTACAGTTTCTGTGTGTCTCATTCATGTTGTACTATTTCTGTGTTCCTCATTCATGTTGTACTATTTCTGTGTTCCTCATTCACGTTGTACAGTTTCTGTGTGTCTCATTCATGTTGTACTATTTCTGTGTTCCTCATTCATGTTGTACTATTTCTGTGTTCCTCATTCACGTTGTACAGTTTCTGTGTGTCTCATTCACGTTGTACTATTTCTGTGTTCCTCATTCATGTTGTACTATTTCTGTGTTCCTCATTCACGTTGTACTATTTCTGTGTGCCTCATTCATGTTGTCCTGTTTCTGTGTTCCTCATTCACGTTGTACAGTTTCTATGTGTCTCATTCACGTTGTCCTGTTTCTGTGTGCCTCATTCATTATGTCATGTTTCTGTGTGCCTCATTCACGTTGTCTTGTTTCTGTGTGCCTCATTCATTATGTCATGTTTCTGTGTGTCTCATTCATTATGTCATGTTTCTGTGTGTCTCAGTCACGTGGTCCTGTTTCTGTGTACCTCATTCATGTTGTCCTGTTTCTGTGTGCCTCATTCACGTTGTCCTGTTTCTGTGTGCCTCATTCATTATGTCATGTTTCTGTGTGCCTCATTCATTATGTCATGTTTCTGTGTGTCTCAGTCACGTGTTCCTGTTTCTGTGTGCCTCATTCACGTTGTCCTGTTACTGTGTGTCTCATTCACGTTTTCCTGTTTCTGCGTGTCTCATTCATTATGTCATGTTTCTGTGTGCCTCATTCATTATGTCATGTTTCTGTGTGTATCATTCATTATGTCATGTTTCTGTGTGTCTCATTCATTATGTCATGTTTCTGCGTGTCTCATTCATTATGTCATGTTTCTGTGTGTCTCATTCATTATGTCATGTTTCTGCGTGTCTCATTCATTATGTCATGTTTCTGTGTGTCTCATTCATTATGTCATGTTGTTGTGTGTCTCATTCATTATGTCCTGTTTCTGTGTGTCTCATTCATTATGTCATATTTCTGTGAGTCTCATTCACGTTGTCCTGTTTCTGTGTGTCTCATTCATTATGTCATGTTTCTGTGTGACTCATTCATTATGTCATGTTTCTGTGTGCCTCATTCATTATGTCATGTTTCTGTGTGTCTCATTCATTATGTCATGTTTCTGTGTGCCTCATTCATTATGTCATGTTTCTGTGAGCCTCATTCAGTGTGTCATGTTTCTGTGTGCCTCATTCACGTTGTCCTGTTTCTGTGTGCCTCATTCACGTTGTCCTGTTTCTGTGTGTCTCATTCATGTTGTACTGTTTCTGTGTGTCTCATTCATGTTGGCCTGTTTCTGTGTGCCTCATTCACGTTGTCCTGTTTCTGTGTGCCTCATTCATGTTGTCCTGTTTCTGTGTGTCTCATTCATGTTGTCCTGTTTCTGTGTGCCTCATTCATGTTATACTGTTTCTGTGTTCCTCATTCACGTTGTCCTGTTTCTGTGTTCCTCATTCATGTTGTACAGTTTCTGTGTGCCTCATTCATGTTGTCCTGTTTCAGTGTTCCTCATTCATGTTGTACAGTTTCTGTGTGCCTCATTCATGTTGTCCTGTTTCTGTAATCCTCATTCATGTTGTCCTGTTTCTGTGTTCCTCATTCATGTTGTACAGTTTCTGTGTGCCTCATTCATGTTGTCCTGTTTCTGAGTGCCTCATTCATGTTGTCCTGTTTCTGTGTTCCTCATTCATGTTGTCCTGTTTCTGTGTGCCTCATTCATGTTGTCCTGTTTCTGTGTTCCTCATTCATGTTGTACAGTTTCTGTGTTCCTCGTTAACGTTGTCCTGTTTCTGTGTGCCTCATTCATGTTGTCCTGTTTCTGTGTTCCTCATTCATGTTGTCCGGTTTCTGTGTGCCTCATTCATGTTGTACAGTTTCTATGTGCCTCATTCATGTTGTCCTGTTTCTGTGTTCCTCATTCATGTTGTACTATTTCTGTGTGCCTCATTCACGTTGTCCTGTTTCTGTGTTCCTCATTCATGTTGTCCTGTTTCTGTGTTCCTCATTCACGTTGTCCTGTTTCTGTGTTCCTCATTCACGTTGTCCTGTTTCTGTGTTCCTCATTCACGTTGTCCTGTTTCTGTGTTCCTCATTCATGTTGTACTATTTCTGTGTTCCTCATTCACGTTGTCCTGTTTCTGTGTTCCTCATTCACGTTATCCTGTTTCTGTGTTCCTCATTCACGTTGTCCTGTTTCTGTGTGCCTCATTCATGTTGTCCTGTTTCTGTGTTCCTCATTCATGTTGTAATGTTTCTGTGTTCCTCATTCACGTTGTACAGTTTCTGTGTTCCTCATTCATGTTGTACTATTTATGTGTCCCTTATTCATGTTGTCCTGTTTCTGTGTTCCTCATTCATGTTGTACAGTTTCTGTGTTCCTCATTCATGTTGTCCTGTTTCTGTGTCCCTCATTCACGTTGTCCTGTTTCTGTGTGCCTCATTCATGTTGTCCTGTTTATGTGTTCCTCATTCATGTTGTACTATTTATGTGTCCCTTATTCATGTTGTCCTGTTTCTGTGTTCCTCATTCATGTTGTACTATTTATGTGTCCCTTATTCATGTTGTCCTGTTTCTGTGTTCCTCATTCATGTTGTACAGTTTCTGTGTTCCTCATTCATGTTGTCCTGTTTCTGTGTTCCTCATTCACGTTGTCCTGTTTCTGTGTGCCTCATTCATGTTGTCCTGTTTCTGTGTTCCTCATTCATGTTGTACTATTTATGTGTCCCTTATTCATGTTGTCCTGTTTCTGTGTTCCTCATTCATGTTGTACAGTTTCTGTGTTCCTCATTCATGTTGTACAGTTTCTGTGTTCCTCATTCATGTTGTCCTGTTTCTGTGTTCCTCATTCATGTTGTACTATTTCTGTGTTCCTCATTCACGTTGTCCTGTTTCTGTGTTCCTCATTCATGTTGTACAGTTTCTGTGTTCCTCATTCACGTTGTACAGTTTCTGTGTGTCTCATTCATGTTGTACTATTTCTGTGTTCCTCATTCATGTTGTACTATTTCTGTGTTCCTCATTCACGTTGTACAGTTTCTGTGTGTCTCATTCATGTTGTACTATTTTGTGTTCCTCATTCATGTTGTACTATTTCTGTGTTCCTCATTCACGTTGTACAGTTTCTGTGTGTCTCATTCACGTTGTACTATTTCTGTGTTCCTCATTCATGTTGTACTATTTCTGTGTTCCTCATTCACGTTGTACTATTTCTGTGTGCCTCATTCATGTTGTCCTGTTTCTGTGTTCCTCATTCACGTTGTACAGTTTCTATGTGTCTCATTCACGTTGTCCTGTTTCTGTGTGCCTCATTCATTATGTCATGTTTCTGTGTGCCTCATTCACGTTGTCTTGTTTCTGTGTGCCTCATTCATTATGTCATGTTTCTGTGTGTCTCATTCATTATGTCATGTTTCTGTGTGTCTCAGTCACGTGGTCCTGTTTCTGTGTACCTCATTCATGTTGTCCTGTTTCTGTGTGCCTCAATCACGTTGTCCTGTTTCTGTGTGCCTCATTCATTATGTCATGTTTCTGTGTGCCTCATTCATTATGTCATGTTTCTGTGTGTCTCATTCACGTTGTCCTGTTTTTGTGTGTGTCTCATTCACGTTGTCCTGTTTCTGTGTGTCTCATTCACGTTGTCCTATTTCTGTGTGCCTCATTCATTATGTCATGTTTCTGTGTGCCTCATTCACGTTGTCCTGTTTCTGTGTGCCTCATTCATTATGTCATGTTTCTGTTTGCCTCATTCATTATGTCATGTTTCTGTGTGTCTCAGTCACGTGGTCCTGTTTCTGTGTGCCTCATTCACGTTGTCCTGTTTCTGTGTGCCTCATTCACGTTTTCCTGTTTCTGCGTGTCTCATTCATTATGTCATGTTTCTGTGTGCCTCATTCATTATGTCATGTTTCTGTGTGTCTCATTCATTATGTCATGTTTCTGCGTGTCTCATTCATTATGTCATGTTTATGTGTGTCTCATTCATTATGTCATGTTTCTGTGTGTCTCATTCATTATGTCATGTTTCTGTGTGTCTAATTCATTATGTCACGTTTCTTTGAGTCTCATTCATTATGTCATGTTTCTGTGTGTCCCATTCATTATGTCATGTTTCTGCGTGTCTCATTCATTATGTCATGTTTCTGCGTGTCTCATTCATTATGTCATGTTTCTGTGTGTCTCATTCATTATGTCATGTTTCTGTGTGTCTCATTCATTATGTCATGTTTCTGTGTGTCCCATTCATTATGTCATGTTTCTGCGTGTCTCATTCATTATGTCATGTTTCTGTGTGTCTCATTCATTATGTCATGTTTCTGCGTGTCTCATTCATTATGTCATGTTTCTGCGTGTCTCATTCATTATGTCATGTTTCTGTGTGTCCCATTCATTATGTCATGTTTCTGCGTGTCTCATTCATTATGTCATGTTTCTGCGTGTCTCATTCATTATGTCATGTTTCTGCGTGTCTCATTCATTATGTCATGTTTCTGCGTGTCTCATTCATTATGTCATGTTTTTGTGTGTCTCATTCATTATGTCATGTTTCTGTGTGTCTCATTCATTATGTTTTATTTCTGTGTGTCTCATTTATTATGTCCTGTTTCTGTGTTCCTCATTCACGTTGTCCTGTTTCTGTGTTCCTCATTCATGTTGTACTATTTCTGTGTTCCTCATTCACGTTGTACTATTTCTGTGTTCCTCATTCACGTTGTCCTGTTTCTGTGTTCCTCATTCACGTTGTACTATTTCTGTGTTCCTCATTCACGTTGTCCTGTTTCTGTGTTCCTCATTCATGTTGTACAGTTTCTGTGTTCCTCATTCACGTTGTACAGTTTCTGTGTGTCTCATTCATGTTGTACTATTTCTGTGTTCCTCATTCATGTTGTACTATTTCTGTGTTCCTCATTCACGTTGTACAGTTTCTGTGTTCCTCATTCACGTTGTCCTGTTTCTGTGTTCCTCATTCATGTTGTACAGTTTCTGTGTTCCTCATTCACGTTGTACAGTTTCTGTGTGTCTCATTCATGTTGTACTATTTCTGTGTTCCTCATTCATGTTGTACTATTTCTGTGTTCCTCATTCACGTTGTACAGTTTCTGTGTGTCTCATTCATGTTGTACTATTTCTGTGTTCCTCATTCATGTTGTACTATTTCTGTGTTCCTCATTCACGTTGTACAGTTTCTGTGTGTCTCATTCACGTTGTACTATTTCTGTGTTCCTCATTCATGTTGTACTATTTCTGTGTTCCTCATTCACGTTGTACTATTTCTGTGTGCCTCATTCATGTTGTCCTGTTTCTGTGTTCCTCATTCACGTTGTACAGTTTCTATGTGTCTCATTCACGTTGTCCTGTTTCTGTGTGCCTCATTCATTATGTCATGTTTCTGTGTGCCTCATTCACGTTGTCTTGTTTCTGTGTGCCTCATTCATGATGTCATGTTTCTGTGTGTCTCATTCATTATGTCATGTTTCTGTGTGTCTCAGTCACGTGGTCCTGTTTCTGTGTACCTCATTCATGTTGTCCTGTTTCTGTGTGCCTCAATCACGTTGTCCTGTTTCTGTGTGCCTCATTCATTATGTCATGTTTCTGTGTGCCTCATTCATTATGTCATGTTTCTGTGTGTCTCATTCACGTTGTCCTGTTTTTGTGTGTGTCTCATTCACGTTGTCCTGTTTCTGTGTGTCTCATTCACGTTGTCCTATTTCTGTGTGCCTCATTCATTATGTCATGTTTCTGTTTGCCTCATTCACGTTGTCCTGTTTCTGTGTGCCTCATTCATTATGTCATGTTTCTGTTTGCCTCATTCATTATGTCATGTTTCTGTGTGTCTCAGTCACGTGGTCCTGTTTCTGTGTGCCTCATTCACGTTGTCCTGTTTCTGTGTGCCTCATTCACGTTTTCCTGTTTCTGCGTGTCTCATTCATTATGTCATGTTTCTGTGTGCCTCATTCATTATGTCATGTTTCTGTGTGTCTCATTCATTATGTCATGTTTCTGCGTGTCTCATTCATTATGTCATGTTTATGTGTGTCTCATTCATTATGTCATGTTTCTGTGTGTCTCATTCATTATGTCATGTTTCTGTGTGTCTAATTCATTATGTCACGTTTCTTTGAGTCTCATTCATTATGTCATGTTTCTGTGTGTCCCATTCATTATGTCATGTTTCTGCGTGTCTCATTCATTATGTCATGTTTCTGCGTGTCTCATTCATTATGTCATGTTTCTGTGTGTCTCATTCATTATGTCATGTTTCTGTGTGTCTCATTCATTATGTCATGTTTCTGTGTGTCCCATTCATTATGTCATGTTTCTGCGTGTCTCATTCATTATGTCATGTTTCTGTGTGTCTCATTCATTATGTCATGTTTCTGCGTGTCTCATTCATTATGTCATGTTTCTGCGTGTCTCATTCATTATGTCATGTTTCTGTGTGTCCCATTCATTATGTCATGTTTCTGCGTGTCTCATTCATTATGTCATGTTTCTGCGTGTCTCATTCATTATGTCATGTTTCTGCGTGTCTCATTCATTATGTCATGTTTCTGCGTGTCTCATTCATTATGTCATGTTTTTGTGTGTCTCATTCATTATGTCATGTTTCTGTGTGTCTCATTCATTATGTTTTATTTCTGTGTGTCTCATTTATTACGTCCTGTTTCTGTGTTCCTCATTCACGTTGTCCTGTTTCTGTGTTCCTCATTCATGTTGTACTATTTCTGTGTTCCTCATTCACGTTGTACTATTTCTGTGTTCCTCATTCACGTTGTCCTGTTTCTGTGTTCCTCATTCACGTTGTACTATTTCTGTGTTCCTCATTCACGTTGTCCTGTTTCTGTGTTCCTCATTCATGTTGTACAGTTTCTGTGTTCCTCATTCACGTTGTACAGTTTCTGTGTGTCTCATTCATGTTGTACTATTTCTGTGTTCCTCATTCATGTTGTACTATTTCTGTGTTCCTCATTCACGTTGTACAGTTTCTGTGTGTCTCATTCATGTTGTACTATTTCTGTGTTCCTCATTCATGTTGTACTATTTCTGTGTTCCTCATTCACGTTGTACAGTTTCTGTGTGTCTCATTCACGTTGTACTATTTCTGTGTTCCTCATTCATGTTGTACTATTTCTGTGTTCCTCATTCACGTTGTACTATTTCTGTGTGCCTCATTCATGTTGTCCTGTTTCTGTGTTCCTCATTCACGTTGTACAGTTTCTATGTGTCTCATTCACGTTGTCCTGTTTCTGTGTGCCTCATTCATTATGTCATGTTTCTGTGTGCCTCATTCACGTTGTCTTGTTTCTGTGTGCCTCATTCATTATGTCATGTTTCTGTGTGTCTCATTCATTATGTCATGTTTCTGTGTGTCTCAGTCACGTGGTCCTGTTTCTGTGTACCTCATTCATGTTGTCCTGTTTCTGTGTGCCTCATTCACGTTGTCCTGTTTCTGTGTGCCTCATTCATTATGCCATGTTTCTGTGTGCCTCATTCATTATGTCATGTTTCTGTGTGTCTCAGTCACGTGGTCCTGTTTCTGTGTGCCTCATTCACGTTGTCCTGTTACTGTGTGTCTCATTCACGTTTTCCTGTTTCTGCGTGTCTCATTCATTATGTCATGTTTCTGTGTGCCTCATTCATTATGTCATGTTTCTGTGTGTATCATTCATTATGTCATGTTTCTGTGTGTCTCATTCATTATGTCATGTTTCTGCGTGTCTCATTCATTATGTCATGTTTCTGTGTGTCTCATTCATTATGTCATGTTTATGTGTGTCTCATTCATTATGTCATGTTTCTGTGTGTCTCATTCATTATGTCATGTTTCTGTGTGTCTAATTCATTATGTCACGTTTCTTTGAGTCTCATTCATTATGTCATGTTTCTGTGTGTCCCATTCATTATGTCATGTTTCTGCGTGTCTCATTCATTATGTCATGTTTCTGCGTGTCTCATTCATTATGTCATGTTTCTGTGTGTCTCATTCATTATGTCATGTTTCTGTGTGCCTCATTCATTATGTCATGTTTCTGTGAGCCTCATTCAGTGTGTCATGTTTCTGTGTGCCTCATTCACGTTGTCCTGTTTCTGTGTGCCTCATTCACGTTGTCCTGTTTCTGTGTGTCTCATTCATGTTGTACTGTTTCTGTGTGTCTCATTCATGTTGGCCTGTTTCTGTGTGCCTCATTCACGTTGTCCTGTTTCTGTGTGCCTCATTCATGTTGTCCTGTTTCTGTGTGTCTCATTCATGTTGTCCTGTTTCTGTGTGCCTCATTCATGTTATACTGTTTCTGTGTTCCTCATTCACGTTCTCCTGTTTCTGTGTTCCTCATTCATGTTGTACAGTTTCTGTGTGCCTCATTCATGTTGTCCTGTTTCAGTGTTCCTCATTCATGTTGTACAGTTTCTGTGTGCCTCATTCATGTTGTCCTGTTTCTGTAATCCTCATTCATGTTGTCCTGTTTCTGTGTTCCTCATTCATGTTGTACAGTTTCTGTGTGCCTCATTCATGTTGTCCTGTTTCTGAGTGCCTCATTCATGTTGTCCTGTTTCTGTGTTCCTCATTCATGTTGTCCTGTTTCTGTGTGCCTCATTCATGTTGTCCTGTTTCTGTGTTCCTCATTCATGTTGTACAGTTTCTGTGTTCCTCATTAACGTTGTCCTGTTTCTGTGTGCCTCATTCATGTTGTCCTGTTTCTGTGTTCCTCATTCATGTTGTCCGGTTTCTGTGTGCCTCATTCATGTTGTACAGTTTCTATGTGCCTCATTCATGTTGTCCTGTTTCTGTGTTCCTCATTCATGTTGTACTATTTCTGTGTGCCTCATTCACGTTGTCCTGTTTCTGTGTTCCTCATTCATGTTGTCCTGTTTCTGTGTTCCTCATTCACGTTGTCCTGTTTCTGTGTTCCTCATTCACGTTGTCCTGTTTCTGTGTTCCTCATTCACGTTGTCCTGTTTCTGTGTTCCTCATTCATGTTGTACTATTTCTGTGTTCCTCATTCACGTTGTCCTGTTTCTGTGTTCCTCATTCACGTTATCCTGTTTCTGTGTTCCTCATTCACGTTGTCCTGTTTCTGTGTGCCTCATTCATGTTGTCCTGTTTCTGTGTTCCTCATTCATGTTGTAATGTTTCTGTGTTCCTCATTCACGTTGTACAGTTTCTGTGTTCCTCATTCATGTTGTACTATTTATGTGTCCCTTATTCATGTTGTCCTGTTTCTGTGTTCATCATTCATGTTGTACAGTTTCTGTGTTCCTCATTCATGTTGTCCTGTTTCTGTGTCCCTCATTCACGTTGTCCTGTTTCTGTGTGCCTCATTCATGTTGTCCTGTTTATGTGTTCCTCATTCATGTTGTACTATTTATGTGTCCCTTATTCATGTTGTCCTGTTTCTGTGTTCCACATTCATGTTGTACTATTTATGTGTCCCTTATTCATGTTGTCCTGTTTCTGTGTTCCTCATTCATGTTGTACAGTTTCTGTGTTCCTCATTCATGTTGTCCTGTTTCTGTGTTCCTCATTCACGTTGTCCTGTTTCTGTGTGCCTCATTCATTATGTCCTGTTTCTGTGTTCCTCATTCATGTTGTACTATTTATGTGTCCCTTATTCGTGTTGTCCTGTTTCTGTGTTCCTCATTCATGTTGTACAGTTTCAGTGTTCCTCATTCATGTTGTACAGTTTCTGTGTTCCTCATTCATGTTGTCCTGTTTCTGTGTTCCTCATTCATGTTGTTCTATTTCTGTGTCCCTCATTCATGTTGTAATGTTTCTGTGTTCCTCATTCATGTTGTACTATTTCTGTGTGCCTCATTCACGTTGTACTGTTTCTGTGTGTCTCATTCATGTTGTCCTGTTTCTGTATGTATAATTCATGTTGTCCTGTTTCTGTATATCTCATTTATGTTGTCATGTTTCTGTATGTCTCATTCATGTTGTCCTGTTTCTGTATGTTTTATTCACGGTGTCCTGTTTCTGTGTGCCTCATTCATGTCGCCCTGTTTCTGTATCCCTCATTCATGTTGTCCTGTTTCTGTGTGCCTCATTCATGTTGTCCTGTTTCTGTATGTCTCATTCATATTGTCCTGTTTCTGTATGTCTCATTCATGTTGTCCTATTTCTGTATGTCTCATTCACGTTGTCCTGTTTCTGTATGTCTCATTCATGTTGTCCTGTTTCTGTATGTCTCATTCATGTTGTCCTGTTTCTCTATGTCTCATTCATGTTGTCCTGTTTCTGTATGTCTCATTCATGTTGTCCTGTTTCTGTATGTCTCATTCACGTTGTCCTGTTTCTGTATGTCTCATTCACGTTGTCCTGTTTCTGTATGTCTCATTCATGTTGTCCTGTTTCTGTGTGTCTCATTCATGTTGGCCTGTTTCTGTGTGCCTCATTCATGTTATACTGTTTCTGTGTTCCTCATTCACGTTGTCCTGTTTCTGTGTTCCTCATTCATGTTGTACAGTTTCTGTGTGCCTCATTCATGTTGTCCTGTTTCAGTGTTCCTCATTCATGTTGTACAGTTTCTGTGTGCCTCATTCATGTTGTCCTGTTTCTGTAATCCTCATTCATGTTGTCCTGTTTCTGTGTTCCTCATTCATGTTGTACAGTTTCTGTGTGCCTCATTCATGTTGTCCTGTTTCTGTGTGCCTCATTCATGTTGTCCTTTTTCTGTGTTCCTCATTCATGTTGTACTGTTTCTGTGTGCCTCATTCATGTTGTCCTGTTTCTGTGTTCCTCATTCATGTTGTCCTGTTTCTGTGTTGCTCATTAACGTTGTCCTGTTTCTGTGTGCCTCATTCATGTTGTCCTGTTTCTGTGTTCCTCATTCATGTTGTACTATTTCTGTGTTCCTCATTCACGTTGTCCTGTTTCTGTGTTCCTCATTCACGTTGTCCTGTTTCTGTGTTCCTCATTCACGTTGTCCTGTTTCTGTGTTCCTCATTCATGTTGTACTATTTCTGTGTTCCTCATTCACGTTGTCCTGTTTCTGTGTTCCTCATTCACGTTGTCCTGTTTCTGTGTTCCTCATTCACGTTGTCCTGTTTCTGTGTGCCTCATTCATGTTGTCCTGTTTCTGTGTTCCTCATTCATGTTGTACTATTTATGTGTCCCTCATTCATGTTGTCCTGTTTCTGTGTTCCTCATTCATTTTGTCCTGTTTCTGTGTTCCTCATTCACGTTGTCCTGTTTCTGTGTGCCTCATTCATGTTGTCCTGTTTCTGTGTTCCTCATTCATGTTGTACTATTTATGTGTCCCTCATTCATGTTGTCCTGTTTCTGTGTTCCTCATTCATGTTGTCCTGTTTCTGTGTTCCTCATTCATGTTGTTCTATTCCTGTGTCCCTCATTCATGTTGTAATGTTTCTGTGTTCCTCATTCATGTTGTACTATTTCTGTGTGCCTCATTCATGTTGTCCTGTTTCTGTATGTCTCATTCATGTTGTCCTGTTTCTGTATGTCTCATTCATGTTGTCCTGTTTCTGTATGTCTCATTCATGTTGTCCTGTTCCTGTATGTCTCATTCATGTTGTCCTGTTTCTGTATGTCTCATTCATGTTGTCCTGTTTCTGTATGTTTTATTCACGTTGTCCTGTTTCTGTGTGCCTCATTCATGTTGCCCTGTTTCTGTATCCCTCATTCATGTTGTCCTGTTTCTGTGTGCCTCATTCTTGTTGTCCTGTTTCTGTATGTCTCATTCATGTTGTCCTGTTTCTGTATGTCTCATTCCTGTTGTCCTGTTTCTGTATGTCTCATTCACGTTGTCCTGTTTCTGTATGTCTCATTCATGTTGTCCTGTTTCTGTATGTCTCATTCATGTTGTCCTGTTTCTCTATGTCTCATTCCTGTTGTCCTGTTTCTGTATGTCTCATTCATGTTGTCCTGTTTCTGTATGTCTCATTCATGTTGTCCTGTTTCAGTGTGCCTCATTCATGTTGTCCTGTTTCTGTGTCCCTCATTCATGTTGTCCTCTTTCCGTGTCCCTCATTCATGTTGTCCTGTTTCTGTATGTCTCATTCTTGTTGTCCTGTTTCTGTATGTCTCATTCTTGTTGTCCTGTTTCTGTAAGTCTCATTCATGTTGTCCTGTTTCTGTATGTCTCATTCACGTTGTCCTATTTCTGTATGTCTCATTCATGTTGTCCTGTTTCTGTATGTCTCATTCATGTTGTCCTGTTTCTGTATCGCTCATTCACGTTGTCCTGTTTCTGTGTACCTCATTCATGTTGTCCTGTTTCTGTTTGTCTCATTCATGTTGTCCTGTTTCTGTATGTCTCATTCATGTTGTCCTGTTTCTGTATGTCTCATTCATGTTGTCCTGTTTCTGTGTTCTTCATTCACGTTGTCCTGTTTCTGTATGTCTCATTCATGTTGTCCTGTTTCTGTGCCCCTCATTCATGTTGTCCTGTTTCTGTGTGCCTCATTCATGTTGTCCTGTTTCTGTTTCTGTATGTCTCATCCATGTTGTCCTGTTTCTGTGTCCCTCATTCATGTTGTCCTGTTTCTGTATGTCTCATTCATGTTGTCCTGTTTCTGTATGTCTCATTCATGTTGTCCTGTTTCTGTGTCCCTCATTCATGTTGTCCTGTTTCTGTGTGCCCCATTCATGTTGTCCTGTTTCTGTATGTCTCATTCATGTTGTCCTGTTTATGTGTCTCTCATTCATGTTGTCCTGTTTCTGTATGTCTCATTCATGTTGTCCTGTTTCTGTGTGCCTCATTCATGTTGTCCTGTTTCTGTTTGTCTCATTCACGTTGTCCTGTTTCTGTGTGCCTCATTCATGTTGTCCTTTTTCTGTATCGCTCATTCATGTTGTCCTGTTTCTGTGTATCTCATTCATGTTGTCCTGTTTCTGTATGTCTCATTCATGTTGTCCTGTTTCTGTATGTCTCATTCATGTTGTCCTGTTTCTGTATGTCTCATTCATGTTGTCCTGTTTCTGTGTTCTTCATTCACGTTGTCCTGTTTCTGTATGTCTCATTCATGTTGTCCTGTTTCTGTGTCCCTCATTCATGTTGTCCTGTTTCTGTGTGCCTCATTCATGTTGTCCTGTTTCTGTATGTCTCATCATGTTGTCCTGTTTCTGTGTCCTCATTCATGTTGTCCTGTTTCTGTATGTCTCATTCATGTTGTCCTGTTTCTGTATGTCTCATTCATGTTGTCCTGTTTCTGTGTCCCTCATTCATGTTGTCCTGTTTCTGTATGTCTCATTCATGTTGTCCTGTTTCTGTATGTCTCATTCATGTTGTCCTGTTTCTGTATGTCTCATCCATGTTGTCCTGTTTCTGTGTCCCTCATTCATGTTGTCCTGTTTCTGTATGTCTCATTCATGTTGTCCTGTTTCTGTATGTCTCATTCATGTTGTCCTGTTTCTGTGTCCCTCATTCATGTTGTCCTGTTTCTGTGTGCCCCATTCATGTTGTCCTGTTTCTGTATGTCTCATTCATGTTGTCCTGTTTATGTGTCTCTCATTCATGTTGTCCTGTTTCTGTATGTCTCATTCATGTTGTCCTGTTTCTGTGTGCCTCATTCATGTTGTCCTGTTTCTGTATGTCTCATTCATGTTGTCCTGTTTCTCTGTCCCTCATTCATGGTTTCCTGTTTCTGTGTCCCTCATTCATGTTGTCCTGTTTCTGTGTCCCTCATTCATGTTGTCCTGTTTCTGTATGTCTCATTCATTATGTCATGTTTCTGTGTGCCTCATTCATGTTGTCCTGTTTCTATGTCCCTCATTCATGTTGTCCTGTTTCTTTATGTCTCATTCATTATGTCATGTTTCTGTGTCCCTCATTCATGTTGTCCTGTTTCTGTGTCCCTCATTCACGTTGTCCTGATTCTGTGTCCCTTATTCATGTTGTCCTGTTTCTGTGTTCCTCATTCACGTTGTCCTGTTTCTGTGTTCCTCATTCATGTTGTACTATTTATGTGTCCCTCATTCATGTTGTCCTGTTTCTGTGTTCCTCATTCATTTTGTCCTGTTTCTGTGTTCCTCATTCACGTTGTCCTGTTTCTGTTTGCCTCATTCATGTTGTCCTGTTTCTGTGTTCCTCATTCATGTTGTACTATTTATGTGTCCCTCATTCATGTTGTCCTGTTTCTGTGTTCCTCATTCATGTTGTCCTGTTTCTGTGTTCCTCATTCATGTTGTTCTATTCCTGTGTCCCTCATTCATGTTGTAATGTTTCTGTGTTCCTCATTCATGTTGTACTATTTCTGTGTGCCTCATTCATGTTGTCCTGTTTCTGTATGTCTCATTCATGTTGTCCTGTTTCTGTATGTCTCATTCATGTTGTCCTGTTTCTGTATGTCTCATTGATGTTGTCCTGTTTCTGTATGTCTCATTCATGTTGTCCTGTTTCTGTATGTCTCATTCATGTTGTCCTGTTTCTGTATGTTTTATTCACGTTGTCCTGTTTCTGTGTGCCTCATTCATGTTGCCCTGCTTCTGTATCCCTCATTCATGTTGTCCTGTTTCTGTGTGCCTCATTCTTGTTGTCCTGTTTCTGTATGTCTCATTCATGTTGTCCTGTTTCTGTATGTCTCATTCATGTTGTCCTGTTTCTGTATGTCTCATTCACGTTGTCCTGTTTCTGTATGTCTCATTCATGTTGTCCTGTTTCTGTATGTCTCATTCATGTTGTCCTGTTTCTCTATGTCTCATTCCTGTTGTCCTGTTTCTGTATGTCTCATTCATGTTGTCCTGTTTCTGTATGTCTCATTCATGTTGTCCTGTTTCAGTGTGCCTCATTCATGTTGTCCTGTTTCTGTGTCCCTCATTCATGTTGTCCTCTTTCCGTGTCCCTCATTCATGTTGTCCTGTTTCTGTATGTCTCATTCTTGTTGTCCTGTTTCTGTATGTCTCATTCTTGTTGTCCTGTTTCTGTAAGTCTCATTCATGTTGTCCTGTTTCTGTATGTCTCATTCACGTTGTCCTATTTCTGTATGTCTCATTCATGTTTTCCTGTTTCTGTATGTCTCATTCATGTTGTCCTGTTTCTGTATCGCTCATTCATGTTGTCCTGTTTCTGTGTACCTCATTCATGTTGTCCTGTTTCTGTTTGTCTCATTCATGTTGTCCTGTTTCTGTATGTCTCATTCATGTTGTCCTGTTTCAGTATGTCTCATTCATGTTGTCCTGTTTCTGTGTTCTTCATTCACGTTGTCCTGTTTCTGTATGTCTCATTCATGTTGTCCTGTTTCTGTGTCCCTCATTCATGTTGTCCTGTTTCTGTGTGCCTCATTCATGTTGTCCTGTTTCTGTATGTCTCATCCATGTTGTCCTGTTTCTGTGTCCCTCATTCATGTTGTCCTGTTTCTGTATGTCTCATTCATGTTGTCCTGTTTCTGTATGTCTCATTCATGTTGTCCTGTTTCTGTGTCCCTCATTCATGTTGTCCTGTTTCTGTGTGCCTCATTCATGTTGTCCTGTTTCTGTATGTCTCATTCATGTTGTCCTGTTTATGTGTCTCTCATTCATGTTGTCCTTTTTATGTATGTCTCATTCATGTTGTCCTGTTTCTGTGTGCCTCATTCATGTTGTCCTGTTTCTGTTTGTCTCATTCACGTTGTCCTGTTTCTGTGTGCCTCATTCATGTTGTCCTTTTTCTGTATGTCTCATTCATGTTGCCCTGTTTCTGAGTCCCTCATTCATGTTGTCCTGTTTCTGTATGTCTCATTCATGTTGTCCTGTTTCTGTGTCCCTCATTCATGGTTTCCTGTTTCTGTGTCCCTCATTCATGTTGTCCTGTTTCTGTGTCCCTCATTCATGTTGTCCTGTTTCTGTATGTCTCATTCATGTTGTCCTGTTTCTGTGTGCCTCATTCATGTTGTCCTGTTTCTATGTCCCTCATTCATGTTGTCCTGTTTCTTTATGTCTCATTCATTATGTCATGTTTCTGTGTCCCTCATTCATGTTGTCCTGTTTCTGTGTCCCTCATTCACGTTGTCCTGATTCTGTGTCCCTTATTCATGTTGTCCTGTTTCTGTGTCCCTCATTCATGTTGTCCTGTTTCTGTGTGCCTCATTCATGTTGTCCTGTTTCTGTATGTCTCATTCATGTTGTCCTGTTTCTGTGTCCCTCATTCATGTTGTCCTGTTTCTGTATGTCTCATTCATGTTGCCCTATTTCTGTGTGCCTCATTCACGTTGTCCTGTTTCTGTATGTCTCATTCACGTTGTCCTGTTTCTGTGTGCCTCATTCATGTTGTCCTGTTTCTGTATGACTCATTCATGTTGTCCTGTTTCTGTCTCCCTCATTCATGTTTTCCTGTTTCTGTATGTCTCATTCATGTTGTCCTGTTTCTGTGTCTCTCATTCATGGTTTCCTGTTTCTGTTGCCCTCATTCGTGTTGTCCTGTTTCTGTATGTCTCATTCATTATGTCATGTTTCTGCGTGCCTCATTCATGTTGTCCTGTTTCTGTGTCCCTCATTCATGTTTTCCTTTTTCTGTATGTCTCATTCATTATGACATGTTTATTTGTCCCTCATTCATGTTGTCCTGTTTATATGTCCCTCATTCATGTTGTCCTGTATCTGTGTCCCTCATTCATGTTGTCATGTTTCTGTGTCCCTCATTCATGTTGTCCTGTTTCTGTGTCCCTCATTCATGTTGTCCTGTTTCTGTGTGCCTCATTCACGTTGTCCTGTTTCTGTGTGCCTCATTCATGTTGTCCTGTTTCTGTGTCCCTCATTCATGTTGTCCTGTTTCTGTATGTCTCATTCATAATGTCATGTTTCTGTGTCCCTCATTCATGTTGTCCTGTTTCTGTGTCCCTCATTCATGTTGTCCTGTTTCTGTGTGCCTCATTCACGTTGTCCTGTTTCTGTGTGCCTCATTCACGTTGTCCTGTTTCTGTGTGCCTCATTCATGTTGTCCTGTTTCTGTGTCCCTCATTCATGTTGTCCTGTTTCTGTATGTCTCATTCATTATGTCATGTTTCTGTGTTCCTCATTCATGTTGTACTATTTATGTGTCCCTCATTCATGTTGTCCTGTTTCTGTGTTCCTCATTCATTTTGTCCTGTTTCTGTATGTCTCATTCATTATGTCCTGTTTCTGTGTGCCTCATTCATGTTGTCCTGTTTCTATGTCCCTCATTCATGTTGTCCTGTTTCTTTATGTCTCATTCATTATGTCATGTTTCTGTGTCCCTCATTCATGTTGTCCTGTTTCTGTGTCCCTCATTCACGTTGTCCTGATTCTGTGTCCCTTATTCATGTTGTCCTGTTTCTGTGTTCCTCATTCACGTTGTCCTGTTTCTGTGTTCCTCATTCATGTTGTACTATTTATGTGTCCCTCATTCATGTTGTCCTGTTTCTGTGTTCCTCATTCATTTTGTCCTGTTTCTGTGTTCCTCATTCACGTTGTCCTGTTTCTGTTTGCCTCATTCATGTTGTCCTGTTTCTGTGTTCCTCATTCATGTTGTACTATTTATGTGTCCCTCATTCATGTTGTCCTGTTTCTGTGTTCCTCATTCATGTTGTCCTGTTTCTGTGTTCCTCATTCATGTTGTTCTATTCCTGTGTCCCTCATTCATGTTGTAATGTTTCTGTGTTCCTCATTCATGTTGTACTATTTCTGTGTGCCTCATTCATGTTGTCCTGTTTCTGTATGTCTCATTCATGTTGTCCTGTTTCTGTATGTCTCATTCATGTTGTCCTGTTTCTGTATGTCTCATTGATGTTGTCCTGTTTCTGTATGTCTCATTCATGTTGTCCTGTTTCTGTATGTCTCATTCATGTTGTCCTGTTTCTGTATGTTTTATTCACGTTGTCCTGTTTCTGTGTGCCTCATTCATGTTGCCCTGTTTCTGTATCCCTCATTCATGTTGTCCTGTTTCTGTGTGCCTCATTCTTGTTGTCCTGTTTCTGTATGTCTCATTCATGTTGTCCTGTTTCTGTATGTCTCATTCCTGTTGTCCTGTTTCTGTATGTCTCATTCACGTTGTCCTGTTTCTGTATGTCTCATTCATGTTGTCCTGTTTCTGTATGTCTCATTCATGTTGTCCTGTTTCTCTATGTCTCATTCCTGTTGTCCTGTTTCTGTATGTCTCATTCATGTTGTCCTGTTTCTGTATGTCTCATTCATGTTGTCCTGTTTCAGTGTGCCTCATTCATGTTGTCCTGTTTCTGTGTCCCTCATTCATGTTGTCCTCTTTCCGTGTCCCTCATTCATGTTGTCCTGTTTCTGTATGTCTCATTCTTGTTGTCCTGTTTCTGTATGTCTCATTCTTGTTGTCCTGTTTCTGTAAGTCTCATTCATGTTGTCCTGTTTCTGTATGTCTCATTCACGTTGTCCTATTTCTGTATGTCTCATTCATGTTTTCATGTTTCTGTATGTCTCATTCATGTTGTCCTGTTTCTGTATCGCTCATTCATGTTGTCCTGTTTCTGTGTACCTCATTCATGTTGTCCTGTTTCTGTTTGTCTCATTCATGTTGTCCTGTTTCTGTATGTCTCATTCATGTTGTCCTGTTTCTGTATGTCTCATTCATGTTGTCCTGTTTCTGTGTTCTTCATTCACGTTGTCCTGTTTCTGTATGTCTCATTCATGTTGTCCTGTTTCTGTGTCCCTCATTCATGTTGTCCTGTTTCTGTGTGCCTCATTCATGTTGTCCTGTTTCTGTATGTCTCATCCATGTTGTCCTGTTTCTGTGTCCCTCATTCATGTTGTCCTGTTTCTGTATGTCTCATTCATGTTGTCCTGTTTCTGTATGTCTCATTCATGTTGTCCTGTTTCTGTGTCCCTCATTCATGTTGTCCTGTTTCTGTGTGCCTCATTCATGTTGTCCTGTTTCTGTATGTCTCATTCATGTTGTCCTGTTTATGTGTCTCTCATTCATGTTGTCCTTTTTATGTATGTCTCATTCATGTTGTCCTGTTTCTGTGTGCCTCATTCATGTTGTCCTGTTTCTGTTTGTCTCATTCACGTTGTCCTGTTTCTGTGTGCCTCATTCATGTTGTCCTTTTTCTGTATGTCTCATTCATGTTGCCCTGTTTCTGAGTCCCTCATTCATGTTGTCCTGTTTCTGTATGTCTCATTCATGTTGTCCTGTTTCTGTGTCCCTCATTCATGGTTTCCTGTTTCTGTGTCCCTCATTCATGTTGTCCTGTTTCTGTGTCCCTCATTCATGTTGTCCTGTTTCTGTATGTCTCATTCATGTTGTCCTGTTTCTGTGTGCCTCATTCATGTTGTCCTGTTTCTATGTCCCTCATTCATGTTGTCCTGTTTCTTTATGTCTCATTCATTATGTCATGTTTCTGTGTCCCTCATTCATGTTGTCCTGTTTCTGTGTCCCTCATTCACGTTGTCCTGATTCTGTGTCCCTTATTCATGTTGTCCTGTTTCTGTGTCCCTCATTCATGTTGTCCTGTTTCTGTGTGCCTCATTCATGTTGTCCTGTTTCTGTATGTCTCATTCATGTTGTCCTGTTTCTGTGTCCCTCATTCATGTTGTCCTGTTTCTGTATGTCTCATTCATGTTGCCCTATTTCTGTGTGCCTCATTCACGTTGTCCTGTTTCTGTATGTCTCATTCACGTTGTCCTGTTTCTGTGTGCCTCATTCATGTTGTCCTGTTTCTGTATGACTCATTCATGTTGTCCTGTTTCTGTCTCCCTCATTCATGTTTTCCTGTTTCTGTATGTCTCATTCATGTTGTCCTGTTTCTGTGTCTCTCATTCATGGTTTCCTGTTTCTGTTGCCCTCATTCGTGTTGTCCTGTTTCTGTATGTCTCATTCATTATGTCATGTTTCTGCGTGCCTCATTCATGTTGTCCTGTTTCTGTGTCCCTCATTCATGTTTTCCTTTTCTGTATGTCTCATTCATTATGACATGTTTTTTTGTCCCTCATTCATGTTGTCCTGTTTATATGTCCCTCATTCATGTTGTCCTGTATCTGTGTCCCTCATTCATGTTGTCATGTTTCTGTGTCCCTCATTCATGTTGTCCTGTTTCTGTGTCCCTCATTCATGTTGTCCTGTTTCTGTGTGCCTCATTCACGTTGTCCTGTTTCTGTGTGCCTCATTCATGTTGTCCTGTTTCTGTGTCCCTCATTCATGTTGTCCTGTTTCTGTATGTCTCATTCATAATGTCATGTTTCTGTGTCCCTCATTCATGTTGTCCTGTTTCTGTGTCCCTCATTCATGTTGTCCTGTTTCTGTGTGCCTCATTCACGTTGTCCTGTTTCTGTGTGCCTCATTCACGTTGTCCTGTTTCTGTGTGCCTCATTCATGTTGTCCTGTTTCTGTGTCCCTCATTCATGTTGTCCTGTTTCTGTATGTCTCATTCATTATGTCATGTTTCTGTGTTCCTCATTCATGTTGTACTATTTATGTGTCCCTCATTCATGTTGTCCTGTTTCTGTGTTCCTCATTCATTTTGTCCTGTTTCTGTGTTCCTCATTCACGTTGTCCTGTTTCTGTGTGCCTCATTCATGTTGTCCTGTTTCTGTGTTCCTCATTCATGTTGTACTATTTATGTGTCCTCATTCATGTTGTCCTGTTTCTGTGTTCCTCATTCATGTTGTCCTGTTTCTGTGTTCCTCATTCATGTTGTTCTATTCCTGTGTCCCTCATTCATGTTGTAATGTTTCTGTGTTCCTCATTCATGTTGTACTATTTCTGTGTGCCTCATTCATGTTGTCCTGTTTCTGTATGTCTCATTCATGTTGTCCTGTTTCTGTATGTCTCATTCATGTTGTCCTGTTTCTGTATGTCTCATTCATGTTGTCCTGTTTCTGTATGTCTCATTCATGTTGTCCTGTTTCTGTATGTCTCATTCATGTTGTCCTGTTTCTGTATGTTTTATTCACGTTGTCCTGTTTCTGTGTGCCTCATTCATGTTGCCCTGTTTCTGTATCCCTCATTCATGTTGTCCTGTTTCTGTGTGCCTCATTCATGTTGTCCTGTTTCTGTATGTCTCATTCATGTTGTCCTGTTTCTGTATGTCTCATTCATGTTGTCCTGTTTCTGTATGTCTCATTCATGTTGTCCTGTTTCTGTATGTCTCATTCATGTTGTCCTGTTTCTGTATGTTTTATTCACGTTGTCCTGTTTCTGTGTGCCTCATTCATGTTGCCCTGTTTCTGTATCCCTCATTCATGTTGTCCTGTTTCTGTGTGCCTCATTCTTGTTGTCCTGTTTCTGTATGTCTCATTCATGTTGTCCTGTTTCTGTATGTCTCATTCCTGTTGTCCTGTTTCTGTATGTCTCATTCACGTTGTCCTGTTTCTGTATGTCTCATTCATGTTGTCCTGTTTCTGTATGTCTCATTCATGTTGTCCTGTTTCTCTATGTCTCATTCCTGTTGTCCTGTTTCTGTATGTCTCATTCATGTTGTCCTGTTTCAGTGTGCCTCATTCATGTTGTCCTGTTTCTGTGTCCCTCATTCATGTTGTCCTCTTTCCGTGTCCCTCATTCATGTTGTCCTGTTTCTGTATGTCTCATTCATGTTGTCCTGTTTCTGTATGTCTCATTCACGTTGTCCTATTTCTGTATGTCTCATTCATGTTGTCCTGTTTCTGTATGTCTCATTCATGTTGTCCTGTTTCTGTATCGCTCATTCATGTTGTCCTGTTTCTGTGTACCTCATTCATGTTGTCCTGTTTCTGTTTGTCTCATTCATGTTGTCCTGTTTCTGTATGTCTCATTCATGTTGTCCTGTTTCTGTATGTCTCATTCATGTTGTCCTGTTTCTGTGTTCTTCATTCACGTTGTCCTGTTTCTGTATGTCTCATTCATGTTGTCCTGTTTCTGTGTCCCTCATTCATGTTGTCCTGTTTCTGTGTGCCTCATTCATGTTGTCCTGTTTCTGTATGTGTCATCCATGTTGTCCTGTTTCTGTGTCCCTCATTCATGTTGTCCTGTTTCTGTATGTCTCATTCATGTTGTCCTGTTTCTGTATGTCTCATTCATGTTGTCCTGTTTCTGTGTCCCTCATTCATGTTGTCCTGTTTCTGTGTGCCTCATTCATGTTGTCCTGTTTCTGTATGTCTCATTCATGTTGTCCTGTTTATGTGTCTCTCATTCATGTTGTCCTGTTTCTGTATGTCTCATTCATGTTGTCCTGTTTCTGTGTGCCTCATTCATGTTATCCTGTTTCTGTTTGTCTCATTCACGTTGTCCTGTTTCTGTGTGCCTCATTCATGTTGTCCTTTTTCTGTATGTCTCATTCATGTTGTCCTGTTTCTGAGTCCCTCATTCATGTTGTCATGTTTCTGTATGTCTCATTCATGTTGTCCTGTTTCTGTGTCCCTCATTCATGGTTTCCTGTTTCTGTGTCCCTCATTCATGTTGTCCTGTTTCTGTGTGCCTCATTCATGTTGTCCTGTTTCTGTATGTCTCATCCATGTTGTCCTGTTTCTGTGTGCCTCATTCATGTTGTCCTGTTTCTATGTCCCTCATTCATGTTGTCCTGTTTCTTTATGTCTCATTCATTATGTCATGTTTCTGTGTCCCTCATTCATGTTGTCCTGTTTCTGTGTCCCTCATTCACGTTGTCCTGATTCTGTGTCCCTTATTCATGTTGTCCTGTTTCTGTGTCCCTCATTCATGTTGTCCTGTTTCTGTGTGCCTCATTCATGTTGTCCTGTTTCTGTATGTCTCATTCATGTTGTCCTGTTTCTGTGTCCCTCATTCATGTTGTCCTGTTTCTGTATGTCTCATTCATGTTGCCCTATTTCTGTGTGCCTCATTCACGTTGTCCTGTTTCTGTATGTCTCATTCACGTTGTCCTGTTTCTGTGTGCCTCATTCATGTTGTCCTGTTTCTGTATGACTCATTCATGTTGTCCTGTTTCTGTCTCCCTCATTCATGTTTCCTGTTTCTGTATGTCTCATTCATGTTGTCCTGTTTCTGTGTCTCTCATTCATGGTTCCTGTTTCTGTTGCCCTCATTCATGTTGTCCTGTTTCTGTATGTCTCATTCATTATGTCATGTTTCTGCGTGCCTCATTCATGTTGTCCTGTTTCTGTGTCCCTCATTCATGTTTTCCTTTTTCTGTATGTCTGATTCATTATGACATGTTTATTTGTCCCTCATTCATGTTGTCCTGTTTATATGTCCCTCATTCATGTTGTCCTGTATCTGTGTCCCTCATTCATGTTGTCATGTTTCTGTGTCCCTCATTCATGTTGTCCTGTTTCTGTGTCCCTCATTCATGTTGTCCTGTTTCTGTGTGCCTCATTCACGTTGTCCTGTTTCTGTGTGCCTCATTCATGTTGTCCTGTTTCTGTGTCCCTCATTCATGTTGTCCTGTTTCTGTATGTCTCATTCATTATGTCATGTTTCTGTGTCCCTCATTCATGTTGTCCTGTTTCTGTGTCCCTCATTCATGTTGTCCTGTTTCTGTGTGCCTCATTCACGTTGTCCTGTTTCTGTGTGCCTCATTCACGTTGTCCTGTTTCTGTGTGCCTCATTCATGTTGTCCTGTTTCTGTGTCCCTCATTCATGTTGTCCTGTTTCTGTATGTCTCATTCATTATGTCCTGTTTCTGTGTCCCTCATTCACGTTGTCCTGTTTCTGTGTCCCTCATTCATGTTGTCCTGTTTCTTTGTCCCTCATTCATTATGTCATGTTTCTGTGTCCCTCATTCATGTTGTCCTGTTTCTGTGTCCCTCATTCATGTTGTCCTGTTTCTGTATGTCTCATTCATGTTGTCCTGTTTCTGTATGTCTCATTCATGTTGTCCTGTTTCTGTGTTCTTCATTCACGTTGTCCTGTTTCTGTATGTCTCATTCATGTTGTCCTGTTTCTGTGTCCCTCATTCATGTTGTCCTGTTTCTGTGTGCCTCATTCATGTTGTCCTGTTTCTGTATGTGTCATCCATGTTGTCCTGTTTCTGTGTCCCTCATTCATGTTGTCCTGTTTCTGTATGTCTCATTCATGTTGTCCTGTTTCTGTATGTCTCATTCATGTTGTCCTGTTTCTGTGTCCCTCATTCATGTTGTCCTGTTTCTGTGTGCCTCATTCATGTTGTCCTGTTTCTGTATGTCTCATTCATGTTGTCCTGTTTATGTGTCTCTCATTCATGTTGTCCTGTTTCTGTATGTCTCATTCATGTTGTCCTGTTTCTGTGTGCCTCATTCATGTTATCCTGTTTCTGTTTGTCTCATTCACGTTGTCCTGTTTCTGTGTGCCTCATTCATGTTGTCCTTTTTCTGTATGTCTCATTCATGTTGTCCTGTTTCTGAGTCCCTCATTCATGTTGTCATGTTTCTGTATGTCTCATTCATGTTGTCCTGTTTCTGTGTCCCTCATTCATGGTTTCCTGTTTCTGTGTCCCTCATTCATGTTGTCCTGTTTCTGTGTGCCTCATTCATGTTGTCCTGTTTCTGTATGTCTCATCCATGTTGTCCTGTTTCTGTGTGCCTCATTCATGTTGTCCTGTTTCTATGTCCCTCATTCATGTTGTCCTGTTTCTTTATGTCTCATTCATTATGTCATGTTTCTGTGTCCCTCATTCATGTTGTCCTGTTTCTGTGTCCCTCATTCACGTTGTCCTGATTCTGTGTCCCTTATTCATGTTGTCCTGTTTCTGTGTCCCTCATTCATGTTGTCCTGTTTCTGTGTGCCTCATTCATGTTGTCCTGTTTCTGTATGTCTCATTCATGTTGTCCTGTTTCTGTGTCCCTCATTCATGTTGTCCTGTTTCTGTATGTCTCATTCATGTTGCCCTATTTCTGTGTGCCTCATTCACGTTGTCCTGTTTCTGTATGTCTCATTCACGTTGTCCTGTTTCTGTGTGCCTCATTCATGTTGTCCTGTTTCTGTATGACTCATTCATGTTGTCCTGTTTCTGTCTCCCTCATTCATGTTTCCTGTTTCTGTATGTCTCATTCATGTTGTCCTGTTTCTGTGTCTCTCATTCATGGTTTCCTGTTTCTGTTGCCCTCATTCATGTTGTCCTGTTTCTGTATGTCTCATTCATTATGTCATGTTTCTGCGTGCCTCATTCATGTTGTCCTGTTTCTGTGTCCCTCATTCATGTTTCCTTTTTCTGTATGTCTGATTCATTATGACATGTTTATTTGTCCCTCATTCATGTTGTCCTGTTTATATGTCCCTCATTCATGTTGTCCTGTATCTGTGTCCCTCATTCATGTTGTCATGTTTCTGTGTCCCTCATTCATGTTGTCCTGTTTCTGTGTCCCTCATTCATGTTGTCCTGTTTCTGTGTGCCTCATTCACGTTGTCCTGTTTCTGTGTGCCTCATTCATGTTGTCCTGTTTCTGTGTCCCTCATTCATGTTGTCCTGTTTCTGTATGTCTCATTCATTATGTCATGTTTCTGTGTCCCTCAATCATGTTGTCCTGTTTCTGTGTCCCTCATTCATGTTGTCCTGTTTCTGTGTGCCTCATTCACGTTGTCCTGTTTCTGTGTGCCTCATTCACGTTGTCCTGTTTCTGTGTGCCTCATTCATGTTGTCCTGTTTCTGTGTCCCTCATTCATGTTGTCCTGTTTCTGTATGTCTCATTCATTATGTCATGTTTCTGTGTCCCTCATTCACGTTGTCCTGTTTCTGTGTCCCTCATTCATGTTGTCCTGTTTCTTTGTCCCTCATTCATTATGTCATGTTTCTGTGTCCCTCATTCATGTTGTCCTGTTTCTGTGTCCCTCATTCATGTTGTCCTGTTTCTGTATGTCTCATTCATTATGTCCTGTTTCTGTATCCCTCATTCATGTTGTACTATTTCTGTGTGCCTCATTCACGTTGTACTGTTTCTGTGTCCCTCATTCATGTTGTCCTGTTTCTGTATGTCTCATTCATGTTGTCCTGTTTCTGTATGTCTCATTCATGTTGTCCTGTTTCTGTATATCTCATTCATGTTCTCCTGCTTCTGTGTCCCTCATTCATGGTTTCCTGTTTCTCTGTCCCTCATTCATGTTGTCCTGTTTCTGTATGTCTCATTCATTATGTCATGTTTCTGTGTTCCTCATTCATGTTGTCCTGTTTCTATGTCCCTCATTCATGTTGTCCTGTTTCTATGTCCCTCATTCATGTTGTCCTGTTTCTGTGTCCCTCATTCATTATGTCATGTTTCTGTGTCCCTCATTCATGTTGTCCTGTTTCTGTGTCCCTCATTCACGTTGTCCTGTTTCTGTGTCCCTCATTCATGTTGTCCTGTTTCTGTGTCCCTCATTCATGTTGTCCTGTTTCTGTGTGCCTCATTCATGTTGTCCTGTTTCTGTATGTCTCATTTATGTTGTCCTGTTTCTGTGTCTCTCATTCATGTTGTCCTGTTTCTGTATGTCTCATTCATGTTGCCCTATTTCTGTGTGCCTCATTCATGTTGTCCTGTTTCTGTATGTCTCATTCACGTTGTCCTGTTTCTGTGTGCCTCATTCATGTTGTCCTGTTTCTGTATGACTCATTCATGTTGTCCTGTTTCTGTGTCCATCATTCATGTTTTCCTGTTTCTGTATGTCTCATTCATGTTGTCCTGTTTCTGTGTCTCTCATTCATGGTTTCCTGTTTCTGTTGCTCTCATTCATGTTGTCCTGTTTCTGTATGTCTCATTCATTATGTCATGTTTCTGCGTGCCTCATTCATGTTGTCCTGTTTCTGTGTCCCTCATTCATGTTGTCCTGTTTCTGTATGTCTCATTCATTATGACATGTTTATGTGTCCCTCATTCACGTTGTCCTGTTTCTGTGTCCCTCATTCATGTTGTCCTGTTTCTGTGTCCCTCATTCACGTTGTCCTGTTTCTGTGTGCCTCATTCACGTTGTCCTGTTTCTGTGTCCCTCATTCATGTTGTCATGTTTCTGTGTCCCTCATTCATGTTGTCCTGTTTCTGTGTGCCTCATTCACGTTGTCCTGTTTCTGTGTTCCTCATTCACGTTGTCCTGTTTCTGTGTGCCTCATTCATGTTGTCCTGTTTCTGTGTCCCTCATTCATGTTGTCCTGTTTCTGTATGTCTCATTCATTATGTCATGTTTCTGTGTCCCTCTTTCATGTTGTCCTGTTTCTGTGTCCCTCATTCACGTTGTCCTGTTTCTGTGTCCCTCATTCATGTTGTCCTGTTTCTGTGTCCCTCATTCATGTTGTCCTGTTTCTGTGTCCCTCATTCATGTTGTCCTGTTTCTGTATGTCTCATTCATTATGTCATGTTTCTGTGTCCCTCATTCATGTTGTCCTGTTTCTGTGCCCCTCATTCATGTTGTCCTGTTTCTGTATGTCTCATTCATTATGTCCTGTTTCTGTATCCCTCATTCATGTTGTACTATTTCTGTGTGCCTCATTCACGTTGTACTGTTTCTGTGTCCCTCATTCATGTTGTCCTGTTTCTGTATGTCTCATTCATGTTGTCCTGTTTCTGTATGTCTCATTCATGTTGCTCTGTTTCTGTATCCTCATTCATGTTGTCCTGTTTCTGTGTGCCTCATTCATGTTGTCCTGTTTCTGTATGTCTCATTCATGTTGTCCGGTTTCTGTATGTCTCATTCATGTTGTCCTGTTTCTGTATGTCTCATTCACGTTGTCCTGTTTCTGTATGTCTCATTCATGTTGTCCTGTTCGTGTATGTCTCATTCATGTTGTCCTGTTTCTCTATGTCTCATTCATGTTGTCCTGTTTCTGTATGTCTCATTCATGTTGTCCTGTTTCTGTATGTCTCATTCATGTTGTCCTGTTTCTGTGTGCCTCATTCATGTTGTCCTGTTTCTGTGTCCCTCATTCACGTTGTCCTCTTTCTGTGTCCCTCATTCATGTTGTCCTGTTTCTGTGTTCCTCATTCTTGTTGTCCTATTTCTGTATGTCTCATTCATGTTGTCCTGTTTCTGTAAGTCTCATTCATGTTGTCCTGTTTCTGTGTGCCTCATTCACGTTGTCCTATTTCTGTGTGCCTCATTCACGTTGTCCTGTTTCTGTATGCCTCATTCATGTTGTCCTGTTTCTGTGTGCCTCATTCACGTTGTCCTGTTTCTGTGTGCCTCATTCACGTTGTCCTTTTTCTGTGTGCCTCATTCATGTTGTCCTGTTTCTGTGTGCCTCATTCACGTTGTCCTGTTTCTGTGTGCCTCATTCACGCTGTCTTGTTTCTGTGTGCCTCATTCACGTTGTCCTGTTTCTGTGTGCCTCATTCACGTTGTCCTGTTTCTGTGTGCCTCATTCACGTTGTCCTGTTTCTGTGTGCCTCATTCACGTTGTCCTGTTTCTGTGTGCCTCATTCACGTTGTCCTGTTTCTGTGTGCCTCATTTACGTTGTCCTGTTTCTGTGTGCCTCATTCCCGTTGTCCTGTTTCTGTGTGCATCATTCATGTTGTACTGTTTCTGTGTGTCTCATTCATGTTGTCCTGTTTCTGTGTCCCTCATTCACGTTGTCCTGTTTCTGTGTCGCTCATTCATGTTGTCCTGTTTCTGTGTGCCTCATTCACGTTGTCCTGTTTCTGTATGCCTCATTCACGTTGTCCTGTTCCTGTGTGCCTCATTCACGTTGTCCTGTTTCTGTGTGCCTCATTCACGTTGTCCTGTTTCTGTGTGCCTCATTCATGTTGTCCTGTTTCTGTGTCCCTCATTCATGTTGTCCTGTTTCTGTGTGCCTCATTCATGTTGTCCTTTTTCTGTATGTCTCATCCATGTTGTCCTGTTTCTGTGTGCCTCATTCATGTTGTCCTGTTTCTGTATGTCTCATTCATGTTGTCCTGTTTCTGTATGTCTCATTCATGTTGTCCTGTTTCTGTGTCCCTCATTCATGTTGTCCTGTTTCTGTATGTCTTATTCATGTTGTCCTGTTTCTGTGTGCCTCATTCATGTTGTCCTGTTTCTGTATGTCTCATTCACGTTGTCCTGTTTCTGTGTGCCTCATTCATGTTGTCATTTTTCTGTATGTCTCATTCATGTTGTCTTGTTTCTGTGTCCCTCATTCATGTTGTCCTGTTTCGGTGTCCCTCATTCATGTTTTCCTGTTTCTGTATGTCTCATTCATGTTGTCCTGTTTCTGTGTCCCTCATTCATGGTTTCCTGTTTCTGTTGCCCTCATTCATGTTGTCCTGTTTCTGTATGTCTCATTCATGTTGTCCTGTTTCTGCGTGCCTCATTCATGTTGTCCTGTTTCTGTGTCCCTCATTCATGTTGTCCTGTTTCTGTATGTCTCATTCACGTTGTCCTTTTTCTGTGTCCCTCATTCATGTTGTCCTGTTTCTGTGTCCCTCATTCATGTTGTCCTGTTTCTGTGTCCCTCATTCATGTTGTCCTGTTTCTGTGTCCCTCATTCATGTTGTCCTGTTTCTGTGTCCCTCATTCACGTTGTCCTGTTTCTGTGTCCCTCATTCATGTTGTCCTGTTTCTGTGTGCCTCATTCATGTTGTCCTGTTTCTGTGTTCCTCATTCACGTTGTCCTGTTTCTGTGTTCCTCATTCACGTTGTCCTGTTTCTATATGTCTCATTCACGTTGTCCTGTTTGTGTATGTCTCATTCATGTTGTCCTGTTTCTGTGTGCCTCATTCACGTTGTCCTATTTCTGTGTGCCTCATTCACGTTGTCCTGTTTCTGTGTCCCTCATTCACGTTGTCCTGTTTCTGTGTGCCTCATTCACGTTGTCCTATTTCTGTGTGCCTCATTCACGTTGTCCTGTTTCTGTGTCCCTCATTCATGTTGTCCTGTTTCTGTGTCCCTCATTCATGTTGTCCTGTTTCTGTGTCCCTCATTCATGTTGTCCTGTTTCTGTGTGCCTCATTCACGTTGTCCTATTTCTGTGTGCCTCATTCACGTTGTCCTGTTTCTGTATGCCTCATTCATGTTGTCCTGTTTCTGTGTGCCTCATTCACGTTGTCCTGTTTCTGTATGCCTCACTCACGTTGTCCTGTTTCTGTGTGCCTCATTCATGTTGTCCTATTTCTGTGTGCCTCATTCACGTTGTCCCGTTTCTGTGTGCCTCATTCACGTTGTCCTGTTTCTGTATGTCTCATTCATGTTGTCCTGTTTCTGTGTGCCTCATTCACGTTGTCCTGTTTCTGTGTGCCTCATTCACGTTGTCCTGTTTCTGTGTGCCTCATTCATGTTATCCTGTTTCTGTGTCCCTCATTCACGTTGTCCTGTTTCTGTGTGCCTCATTCACGTTGTCCTGTTTCTGTATGCCTCATTCACGTTGTCATGTTTCTGTGTGCCTCATTCATGTTGTCCTGTTTCTGTGTGCCTCATTCATGTTGTCCTGTTTCTGTGTCCCTCATTCACGTTGTCCTGTTTCTGTGTCCCTCATTCACGTTGTCCTGTTTCTGTGTCCCTCATTCACGTTGTCCTGTTTCTGTATGCCTCATTCACGTTGTCCTGTTTCTGTGTGCCTCATTCATGTTGTCCTGTTTCTGTGTGCCTCATTCACGTTGTCCTGTTTCTGTGTGCCTCATTCACGTTGTCCTGTTTCTGTGTGCCTCGTTCATGTTGTCCTGTTTCTGTGTGCCTCATTCACGGATTCCTGTTTCTGTATGCCTCATTCACGTTGTCCTGTTTCTGTGTGCCTCATTCACGTTGTCCTGGTCTGGTCTGGATCTGGGTCTGGTCTATTCTGGTCTCTGGGCTGTTCTGGTCTGTTCTGGTCTGTGGTCTGGTATATTCTGGTCTCTGGGCTGTTCTGGTCTGTGGTCTGGTCTGTGCTCTGGTCTGTCTATGTCTTTCAATAAATTTTGTTTGTCTTTCACTCTGTTTCTATGTTTGTCTACCTATTGGTCTGTCAGTCAATCAATTCCAAGACAGACATCGTGGACAAACACAAATACATCCTTTTATCATCCCTTTAATTCATAAAACACTCGACTTTGCCCACATAATCCTGGCCGGGTTATCCTAAGCCGCACATTCAGCCTGACTAATCTCCCTTCTTCAATGACGTGAACGGGTTTATATTTTCAAAGATAAATACTGCCACGGCGTGTTCCATGTTCTTCCCGAGTATTTTCATCGAAATTAAATAATAACATGACATAACAATATTTGTTTCGGTTAGAGATTAGTGGATTGAATTTTTAAAAACTGACGCGGATTAAATGTTTTACGTTTGATGTTAATGATGGTGCAACTTTTGCTGTGTTATCGAGACACGATTATAGAATATTTAGAAAATAGAGACTAGACGATACAACGTTTAGAAAATAGATACAAGACTCTAGAACGTTTACAAAATAGATACAATTACAAAATAGAGACAAGACTATAGAACATTTAGAAAACAGAGACTAGACGATACAACATTCAGAAAATAGATACAAGACTCTAGAACGTTTAGAAAATAGATACAAGACTCTAGAACATTTAGAAAATAGAGACAAGACTGTAGAACATTTATAAAATAGAGACAAGACTGTAGAACATTTAGAAAATAGAGACAAGACTCTAGAACGTTTAGAAAATAGATACAAGACTCTAGAACGTTTAGAAAATAGATACAAGACTCTAGAACATTTAGAAAATAGAGACAAGACTATAGAACGTTTAGAAAATAGAGATAACACTATAGAACATTTAGAAAATAGAGACTAGACGATACAACATTCAGAAAATAGATACAAGACTCTAGAACGTTTAGAAAATAGATACAAGACTCTAGAACATTTAGAAAATAGAGACAAGACTGTAGAACATTTATAAAATAGAGACAAGACTGTAGAACATTTAGAAAATAGAGACAAGACTCTAGAACGTTTAGAAAATAGAGACAAGACTGTAGAACATTTATAAAATAGAGAGAAGACTCTAGAACATTTATAAAATAGAGACAAGACTGTAGAACATTTAGAAAATAGAGACAAGACTCTAGAACATTTAGAAAATAGAGACAAGACTATAGAACATTTAGAAAATAGAGACAAGACTGTAGAACATTTAGAAAATAGAGAAAATGGAGGACTTTGACAGAAATGCATTACACAGCTGTTGATTTCCAAATCAAAGTGACACTTTAGTTCAAACTTTGGAAACTTAGCAGCGTTTATTGCTGAACATGTCCTGAGCCTGGTACATTCCTCATTCTTAAATCTGATATATTTGATAGAAGTGGTTTCATTTTGTGACAGCAGACAAAAAGTCAAAGACTTCTAGCTGAAGTCAATATCTATCTATGATATTTTAGTGGTTAATGTTTGAGGTCAACGACTGACAAGTTTGAGAGTTTTGGGTGATGCAATGTTCATCTCTAACTACACAATTGTGTCAATTTTCAAACACAATTTCTTCGAATCATTTTGAGTGTCGAGTAAATGAAACCTGTTTAGTTTATCTTCATGGACACAAATGAGCAAATCAACAAAGTTATCGATTATAAACTTCTGTGATTATAATGTTGTCCTGATTGTTCAGACATTTTTAATGACTGATTGCATGTCAATGACTGATTGCATGTCAATGACTGATTGAATGTCAATGACTGATTGCATGTCAACGACTGATTGTATGTCAACGACTGATTGTATGTCAATGACGATTGCATGTCAACGACTGATTGCATGTCAACGACTGATTGTATGCCAACGACTGATTGCATGTCAACGACTGATTGTATGTCAACGACTGATTGCATGTCAACGACTGATTGCATGTCAACGACTGATTGTATGTCAATGACTGATTGCATGTCAATGACTAATTGCATGTCAACGACTGATTGTATGTCAACGTCTGATTGCATGTCAACGACTGATTGCATGTCAATGACTGATTGCATGTCAATGACTGACTGCATGTCAATAAAACTGAATGAACCTTCAAGTTGAACGCGACAAAAGTGAATACTCAAGTGCCCCTGACAACATTCTAAGCTTAGTTAGACAGGACCAAACTTCTTCCAATATTTGCTCACTAGATTTTATCTTTAGCTTCGACTGTGAACAATCGTTTGACCATGAACTCTGATGAACATAAGTCTCCCCTAATAAAAGGCTTGCCCTGTGTTCTCTGACTATAGACCTGGTTAGGTACACGACAAAGTGAGTGCTCTTTCTCATGATTTCTTTGGTAATACATTATACATTTCCATACCCCATGTTCTCTACTGTGCTGCCAATCAATTGAAGCCTTTGATTTGTGGATATATAGACAAATGGGAACGATTGGATATAAGGATAAGAAGACAAACGGGGAAGTCCTGAATCAGCGGAAAATAAAAAAAGAACAACTTAACACAATTCGAAAAAATGTCGCAAACAAAAACACAATTCGAAAAAATGTCGCAAACAAAAACACAATTCGAAAAAATGTCGCAAACAAAAACACAATTCGAAAAAATGTCGCAAACAAAAACACAATTCGAAAAAATGTCGCAAACAAAAACACAATTCGAAAAAATGTCGCAAACAAAAACACAATTCGAAAAAATGTCGCAAACAAAAACACAATTCGAAAAAATGTCGCAAACAAAAACACAATTCGAAAAAATGTCGCAAACAAAAACACAATTCGAAAAAATGTCGCAAACAAAAACACAATTCGAAAAAATGTCGCAAACAAAAACACAATTCGATACCGGAAAGTTGTGGACATGTGAAGCTACATATTACCCTTCTAAATGTTATCTTGGACGGGAAGGTAGACGAGGCAGACCAAGACTTATTGAGAGGTGAACATATGACAACGTGAACCATCAAGAGAGGAGACATCAAATGGTGCTCCATAGTAGCCAACCTTCGTTGTTGAGACGCGACTCTGTTAATATCGCTCTATTGTAGCCAACCTTCGTTGTTGAGACGCGGCTCTGTTAATATCGCTCTATTGTAGCCAACCTTCGTTGTTGAGACGCGACTCTGTTAATATCACTCTATTGTAGCCAACCTTCGTTGTTGAGACGCGACTCTGTTAATATCGCTCTATTGTAGCCAACCTTCGTTGTTGAGACGCGACTCTGTTAATATCGCTTTATTGTAGCCAACCTTCGTTGTTGAGACGCGACTCTGTTAATATCGCTTTATTGTAGCCAACCTTCGTTGTTGAGACGTGACTCTGTTAATATCGCTTTATTGTAGCCAACCTTCGTTGTTGAGACGCGGCTCTGTTAATATCGCTTTATTGTAGCCAACCTTCGTTGTTGAGACGCGGCTCTGTTAATATCGCTTTATTGTAGCCAACCTTCGTTGTTGAGACGCGACTCTGTTAATATCGCTTTATTGTAGCCAACCTTCGTTGTTGAGACGCGACTCTGTTAATATCGCTTTATTGTAGCCAACCTTCGTTGTTGAGACGTGACTCTGTTAATATCGCTCTATTGTAGCCAACCTTCATTGTTGAGACGCAGCTCTGTTAATATCGCTTTATTGTAGCCAACCTTCGTTGTTGAGACGCGACTCTGTTAATATCGCTTTATTGTAGCCAACCTTCGTTGTTGAGACACGACTCTGTTAATATCGCTTTATTGTAGCCAACCTTCGTTGTTGAGACGCGACTCTGTTAATATCGCTTTATTGTAGCCAACCTTCGTTGTTGAGACGCAGCTCTGTTAATATCGCTCTATCGTAGCGAACCTTCGTTGTTGAGACGCGACTCTGTTAATATCGCTCTATCGTAGCGAACCTTCGTTGTTGAGACGCGACTCTGTTAATATCGCTCTATTGTAGCCAACCTTCGTTGTTGAGACGCGGCTCTGTTAATATCGCTCTATTGTAGCCAACCTTCGTTGTTGAGACGCGACTCTGTTAATATCGCTCTATCCTAGCCAACCTTCGTTGTTGAGACGCGACTCTGTTAATATCGCTCTATCGTAGCGAACCTTCGTTGTTGAGACGCGACTCTGTTAATATCGCTCTATCCTAGCCAACCTTCGTTGTTGAGACGCGACTCTGTTAATATCGCTCTATTGTAGCCAACCTTCGTTGTTGAGACGCGGCTCTGTTAATATCGCTCAATTGTAGCCAACCTTCGTTGTTGAGACGCGGCTCTGTTAATATCGCTCTATCGTAGCCAACCTTCTTTGTTGAGACGCGGCTCTGTTAATATCGCTCTATCGTAGCCAACCTTCGTTGTTGAGACGCGACTCTGTTAATATCGCTCTATTTTAGCGAACCTTCATTGTTGAGACGCGACTCTGTTAATATCGCTCTATCGTAGCCAACCTTCGTTGTTGAGACGCGACTCTGTTAATATCGCTCTATTGTAGCGAACCTTCGTTGTTGAGACGCGACTCTGTTAATATCGCTCTATCGTAGCCAACCTTCGTTGTTGAGACGCGACTCTGTTAATATCGCTCTATTGTAGCCAACCTTCGTTGTTGAGACGCGACTCTGTTAATATCGCTCTATTGTAGCCAACCTTCGTTGTTGAGACGCGACTCTGTTAATATCGCTCTATCGTAGCCAACCTTCGTTGTTGAGACGCGACTCTGTTAATATCGCTCTATTGTAGCCAACCTTCGTTGTTGAGACGCGGCTCTGTTAATATCGCTCTATTGTAGCCAACCTTCGTTGTTGAGACGCGGCTCTGTTAATATCGCTCTATTGTAGCCAACCTTCGTTGTTGAGACGCGGCTCTGTTAATATCGCTCTATCGTAGCCAACCTTCGTTGTTGAGACGCGGCTCTGTTAATATCGCTCTATCGTAGCCAACCTTCGTTGTTGAGACGCGGCTCTGTTAATATCGCTCTATTGTAGCCAACCTTCGTTGTTGAGACGCGGCTCTGTTAATATCGCTCTATTGTAGCCAACCTTCGTTGTTGAGACGCGGCTCTGTTAATATCGCTCTATTGTAGCCAACCTTCGTTGTTGAGACGCGACTCTGTTAATATCGCTCTATTGTAGCCAACCTTCGTTGTTGAGACGCGACTCTGTTAATATCGCTCTATTGTAGGCAACCTTCGTTGTTGAGACGCGACTCTGTTAATATCGCTTTATTGTAGCCAACCTTCGTTGTTGAGACGCGACTCTGTTAATATCGCTTTATTGTAGCCAACCTTCGTTGTTGAGACGCGACTCTGTTAATATCGCTTTATTGTAGCCAACCTTCGTTGTTGAGACGCGACTCTGTTAATATCGCTTTATTGTAGCCAACCTTCGTTGTTGAGACGCGACTCTGTTAATATCGCTCTATTGTAGCCAACCTTCGTTGTTGAGACGCGACTTTGTTAATATCGCTCTATTGTAGCCAACCTTCGTTGTTGAGACGCGACTCGGTTAATATCGCTCTACTGTAGCCAACCTTCGTTGTGAATACGGCACTGTGAAGCATCCAGACAAACTCTAGAACATATCCTACAGGATTGCAGCATTCTCAACACAGGAGCATCCAGACAAACTCTAGAACATATCCTACAGGATTGCAGCACTCTCAACACAGGAGCATCCAGACAAACTCTAGAACATATCCTACAGGATTGCAGCACTCTCAACACAGAAGCATCCAGACAAACTCTAGAACATATCCTACAGGATTGCAGCGCTCTCAACACAGAAGCATCCAGACAAACTCTAGAACATATCCTACAGGATTGCAGCACTCTCAACACCCTAAGAACACAGATATGGCCTACCGATACAAGCCTGCGTGATAAGTTACAAGGAGCCGGTGATAACCACAAACAGACCGTCTTGTTCCTGACCCAAGTTAGTGTAAATCTCTAAATGGACATCTACCATTGCCACCATTGTCACCTGATCGCTGAAAAATAATAATATTAGAAGACGAAGAGGAAGAGGAGGAGGAGAAGGAGAAGAAGAAGAAGGAGAACATCTGTGCTAAATACTTCTGAACAGATCTGAAACCTGTGAGAGGGAGAAAGAGAGAGAGAGAGAGAGAGGGTTAAGTGATAGATTTCCAGTGAGGAGAGAGGGTCAATGATAACTTTCTTGTGAGATAGAGGGTGAAGTGATAACTTTCTTGTGAGATACAGAGTGAAGTGATAACTTTCTTGTGAGATAGAGGGTGAAGTGATACCTTTCTTGTGAGATACAGAGTGAAGTGATAACTTTCTTGTGAGATAGAGGGTGAAGTGATAACTTTCTTGTGAGATAGAGGGTGAAGTGATAACTTTCTTGTGAGGTAGATGGTGAAGTGATAACTTTCTTGTGAAATAGAGAGTGAGGTGATAACTTTCTTGTGAGATAGATAGTGAAGTGATAACCTTCTTGTTAGAGATAGATAGATGATGAAGTGATAACCTTCTTGTTAGAGAGAGATAGTGAAGTGATAACCTTCTTGTTAGAGAGAGATAGTGAAGTGATAACCTTCTTGTTAGAGAGAGATAGTGAAGTGATAACCTTCTTGTTAGAGAGAGATTGTGAAGTGATAACCTTCTTGTTAGAGAGATAGTGAAGTGATAACCTTCTTGTTAGAGAGAGATAGTGAAGTGATAACCTTCTTGTTAGAGAGATAGTGAAGTGATAACCTTCTTGTTAGAGAGAGGGTGAAATGATGCCGTCTCCGCATCGAAGATTGGCTACCATGGAGCGTCATTCCACTCTGTCTCTTACTTTCATGGTGCAGGGTATTATAGGCTGACTTGTCCATCTGTTGATGTTACTCGTCCATGTTAATCTTGGTCTGCCTCTTTTACCTTGTATTTTTCCCTTCCAATATTCCTTTAAGTAGGCTGCTGAGTCTTTTAACATGCCCCAACAATCTTATTTGTCTTGTTTGAATTGTGTTTGGTAGTTCTCTTCTCATGTTTAGTTGTCTTAAGACGTCATTGATTGTTTTGGTAAAGATGTCCTAACATTCCATGTACACATTAGTAGATCTCTCTCCTGACATCAGTTACAATTTCTTGCCACGACTTTCTTTGGAACAGTACGTGATGAAGCTCCAATCCCATTCACGGTGGTCTGCCATATTCGCCTTTCATGTCCTGAATATGCCTCCTGTGTACCACACACTTTGCTGTTTTCACTTTCTGAAGCCGTTGATTATTTTCGATTGTTCCACCCATCTACTGTCTCAGACTTTGTACATTCGGTACGGACATTCCCAGTACACGCCATTGTTGTAAAAAAAAAATTATTAATTAATGAAAAAATTGCTCCTTAATATGCAGAAATCTATCACTATTCGATTTTAGATGATCACAGATTTCGACAACTTTTTAAAATCAATTTTGCTGGTTATAAAGTTCACATGATCAACTTTACGTAAGAAAGATGGTTAACTGCAGTAAATGTGTTTTGTTTTGTTTTGTGAGCGGTTTGTTCATTATTCACTGTTGTTCATTGTTCGGGAGTTTAGGCCGAGTGCAGGACATTAACTTCAGCACAAACTACCAGGAGTTGACCAGAGCTGACCCTAGTCCCACGCCAAATTCTTAGACTGCTCTAAGCTTGCCTAAGTTGGCAATGGTTGAGGACAGAATGCTGGCACACTTTCACAGCCTAATGGACGCTGCACTTTAAACTAATGTATCACTGGATTCATTGATGTCCCCATCAGTCCGAATACAATACAGTACTTCTGTAATAGTATTCATGAAGGTAACGATATTCTTATAGCTGTTATGACTTTAAGAAGATTGAAACATATTGTGAGAGATAGTGGATAGAAAGAAGAGATGAGATGATAAAGAGAAGAACTCGCCAGCAACCAAACAGTTCAAGTTCCTAAATAATACTGACGGGTTAAGTTGAGAGTTCACTTAGAGGTCAAAGTCACTGGCACAATAAGACAATAACACGATATTGACATCTTAAATTTTTTTTTGGGGTGGGGGGGGGGGGTGTCACAGACATTAAGGGTCAATTGGCGAATGCTTGATAGCTAGATGCAGTCTCGAGAAATGTAGAGAAGGTTCTAGTCTAATGAACGGGAAATGACCATGACAACCAGAAAAACAGGCTAGTTTCCATGACGATCATCTGGGAGTCACATGTACACTAGAAACTCACAAACACCTCTTTTCATTGGTTGACTGGGACATGTGAAATGGGCTATAAATAGCTTTAACGGAATGCTTTGGTGGATTTTTGTAGAGAATGATTTTGTAGAAAGAAATGATTCTTAGAAAATTCAATGATTTGAATAATGCTGATGATTCAACGATTAGATGATTACTTCCAATTCTACCGAGCCATCAATCACGAGACAATCAGTGCGAACATAGAAGGGGTCTAACCAATCCAGAAGTGAGTTACAGTTAGTTAGATATAGTCTGGAGAAATGGTAGATTCCAGGTGAAATTATTGGTGTCAGTCTACACGTGGTACAGAGACAGAGCAAATAATAGATAGAACTGTAGCTACGCTATATATATGGTATGTGCCATATCCATACGGCGATAGTCTATATAGTTCTCATCCAATCACAGCAAAGTAAAGTATTTGTTATTTATTATTCATTGGAGGAATTAAGAGGAACAAGTACACCAGAGTAAGTTGAATATTTGATGAATTAACAGGAACAAGTACACCAGAGTAAGTTGAATATTTGATGAATTAAGAGGAACAAGTACACCAGAGTAAGTTGAATATTTGATGAATTAAGAGGAACAAGTACACCAGAGTAAGTTGAATATTTGATGAATTAAGAGGAACAAGTACACCAGAGTAAGTTGAATATTTGATGAATTAATTACCATTTTCAGTCAAGAATCAACTCATTGATTGATCATCAGGAGACCCATTGATTGTGATCATCAGGAGACCCATTGACTTGGCTAACAAGCTTTGATTGAGCCAATGAATTGTTCTCTTGTGATTGGTCACGTAATATTTGTTTAGTTGTGACATGATGTTCTCCTCTCAATTGCTTCAGGATTATTTTATTACAATACAAGTATCATCGTACCCCTCTCTCATTCTAGTATCACACACTCTCTCTCATTCCAGTATCACACTCCCTCTCTCATTCTAGTATTACACACTCTCTCTCATTCCAGTATCACCCTTCCTCTCTCTCTCATCAGTGCACAACCCCAAACACACCACCTCCACATACACAGTCGCCCCAGTAATCTTCCGTAGTCGGGTTACATCAATTACCTCAACATATTACTTCCCAGCTGTTGCAAGTACTGACAGCTTACTGCGGACATTGTAACTTGACCTCGGTCAGCTCGTCTACAGCCGTTCCGTCGTTTGATGAACGAATTGATCACCTAGATCATACATCACATGCCCTCTTCGTCTTCTACACACTGTCCTGGTTTATGATATCGTCACTATTATCTCCCCCATTAACGACACTTCGGTTCAGCATTTTCAGTGGTAGGTTTTAATGAATCTTTAAACGATTCAAAATTTCGTGTTTTTTTTTTTACAGTGTCTTATTTAAAGCAAAATTTCGTCCGATTATTTTGTACCTAGTTTGTACTGTTTGTGTTTGACGTGCTTCTGTAGCTAGTTTGTGCTGACCTCATTCTGTAGCTAGTTTGTATTGACCACATTCTGTAGCTAGTTTGTGCTGACCTCATTCTGTAGCTAGTTTGTGCTGACCTCATTCTGTAGCTAGTTTGTGCTAACCTCATTCTGTAGCTAGTTTGTGCTGACCTCATTCTGTAGCTAGTTTGTGCTGACCTCATTCTGTAGCTAGTTTGTGCTGACCTCATTCTGTAGCTAGTTTGTGCTGACCTCATTCTGTAGCTAGTTTGTGCTGACCTCATTCTGTAGCTAGTTTGTGCTGACCTCATTCTGTAGCTAGTTTGTGCTGACCTCATTCTGTAGCTAGTTTGTGCTGACCTCATTCTGTAGCTAGTTTGTGCTGACCTCATTCTGTAGCTAGTTTATTCTCTTTGTGTTCACTTAATTCTGTAGCTAGTTTGTGCTGACATCATTTTGTAGCTAGTTTGAACTGTTTGTGCTGACCTTATTCTGTGGCTAGTTTGCACTGTTTGTGCTGACCTCATTCTGTAGCTAGTTTGCACTGTTTGTGTTGACCTCATTCTAATGCTAGTTTGCACTGTTTGTGCTGACCTCATTCTGATGTTAGTTTGCACTGTTTGTGTTGACCTCATTTTGATGCTAGTCTGTACTTTTTGTGTTGACCTCATTCTGATGCTAGTCTGTACTGTTTGTGTTGACCTCATTCTGTAGCTAGTTTGTGCTGACCTCATTCTGTAGCTAGTTTGTGCTGACCTCATTCTGTAGCTAGTTTGTGCTGACCTCATTCTGTAGCTAGTTTGTGCTGACCTCATTCTGTAGCTAGTTTGTGCTGACCTCATTCTGTAGCTAGTTTGTGCTGACCTCATTCTGTTGCTAGTTTGTGCTGACCTCATTCTGTAGCTAGTTTGTGCTGACCTCATTCTGTAGCTAGTTTGCACTGTTTGTGTTGACCTCATTCTAATGCTAGTTTGCACTGTTTGTGCTGACCTCATTCTGTAGCTAGTTTGCACTGTTTGTGTTGACCTCATTCTGATGTTAGTTTGCACTGTTTGTGTTGACCTCATTCTGATACTAGTTTGCACTGTTTGTGTTGACCTCATTCTGATGCTAGTTTGCACTGTTTGTGTTGACCTCATTCTGATGCTAGTTTGCACTGTTTGTGTTCACCTAATTCTGTAGCTAGTTTGTGCTGACATCATTTTGTAGCTAGTTTGTACTATCTGTGCAGAGCTCATTCTGTAGCTAGTTTCAGCTGACCTCATTCTGTAGCTAGTTTGTGCTGACCTCATTCTGTAGCTAGTTTTTACTGGTTGTGCTGATCTCATTCTGTAGCTAGTTTGTACTTTTTGTGTGGACCTCATCTGTAGCTAGTTTGTGTTGTTTGTGCTGACCTCATTCTGTAGCTAGTTTCTGTTGACCTCATTCTGTAGCTAGTTTATTTTGACCTCATTCTGCAGCTAATTTGTGCTGTTTGTGTTGACCTAATTTTGTAGCTAGTTTGTGCTGACCTCATTCTGTAGCTAGTTTGTGCTAACCTCATTCTGTAGCTAGTTTGTGCTGTTTGTGTTGACCACATTCTGTAGCTAGTTTGTATTGTTTGTGCTGACATCATTCTGTAGCTAGTTTGCACTGTTTGTGCTGACATCATTCTGTAGCTAGTTTGTGCTGTTTGTGTTGACCTCATTCTGTAGCTAGTTTGTGCTGACCTCATTCTGTAGTTAGTTTGTGCTGACCTCATTTTATAGCTAGTTTGTGATGTTTGTGCTGACCTCATTCTTTAGCTAGTTTATGTTGACCACATTCTGTAGCTAGTTTGTGCTGTTTGTGTTGACCTCATTTTGTAGCTTGTTTGTATTGTTTGTGCTTACCTCCTTCTGTAGCTAGTTTGTGCTGACCCCATTCTGTAGCCAGTTTGTGCTGTTTGTGTTGACCTCATTCTGTAGCTAGTTTGTATTGTTTGTGCTGACCTCATTCTGATGCTAGTCTGTGTTGTTTGTGCTGACCTCATTCTGATGCTAGTCTGTGTTGTTTGTGTTGACCTCATTCTGTAGCTAGTTTGTTTTGACCTCATTCTGTAACTAGTTTGAGTTGACCTCATTCTTTAGTTGGTTTGTGTTGACCTCAATCTGTACCAGGTTTGTGTTGACCTCATTCTGTAGATAGTTTGTGTTGACCTCATTCTGTAGATAGTTTGTGTTGACCTCATTCTGTAGATAATTTGTGTTGACCTCATTCTGTAGATAGTTTGTGTTGACCTCATTCTGTAGATAGTTTGTGTTGACCTCATTCTGTAGATAGTTTGTGTTGACCTCATTCTGTATATAATTTGTGTTGACCTCATTCTGTAACTAGTTTGTGTTGACCTCATTCTGTAGCTGGTTTGTGTTGACCTCACTCTGTAGATAGTTTGTGTTGACCTCATTCTGTAGATAATTTGTGTTGACCTCATTCTGTAACTAGTTTGTGTTGACCTCATTCTGTAGCTGGTTTGTGTTGACCTCATTCTGTAGATAGTTTGTGTTGACCTCATTCTGTAGATAATTTTTGTTGACCTCATTCTGTAGCTGGTTTGTGTTGACCTCATTCTGTAGCTGGTTTGTGTTGACCTCATTCTGTAGCTGGTTTGTGTTGACCTCATTCTGTAGCTGGTTTGTGTTGACCTCATTCTGTAGCTGGTTTGTGTTGACCTCATTCTGTAGATAGTCTGTGCTGTGTTTATGGACGTCACCTTTTAACGATCTATTTTGTTGTCCTGTTGCACTTTAATCCAAGCCCTTCAACACTTTCCTTACAAACTTGTCACATCCACACGATGAGTGGCAGCGACGAGCAACTAAAGACGAGTCAGAGACGCCTCTGTCCATTATTGGACTTACTCCACGGTGAGACAGCAGGCAGAGACTGGTCGCTCGCACACGGATCATGAAATGAGTTGAAAGCCACTGACACCTCTAACACAAAGAGTCATATACAACGTGCAAGATCAGCTTTTTCATCCTCACGTATTTCACATATCTGTTTTTGTTGTTAAAGTATATACTACTCTAACTCAATCTATACATACTACTCTAACTCAATCTATACATACTACTCTAACTCAATCTATGCATACTACTCTAACTCAATCTATACATACTACTCTAACTCAATCTATACATACTACTCTTACTCATTCCATTTTATTCAAGCTCCTCCTTCTCTCTTCATGTGACCTCTTCTCGTTCAGCTTTTCACTTGAACCTCCCATCTCTACAATTTCTCTTTGAACATTCTCCCCTACCCCTGTCTCTGCACCCACCCCCTACCCTCTGCACCCACCCCTACCCTTGTCTCTGCACCCACCCCCCTACCCTTGTCTCTGCACCCACCCACCCCTACCCTTGTCTCTGCACCCATCCACCCCCCTACCCTTGTCTCTGCACCCACCCCCTACCCTTGTCTCTGCACCCACCCACCCCCCTACCCTTGTCTCTGCACCCACCCACCCCCCCCCACACAACAACCTGACTAAACATGTAGTAATCGAAGAGCGAAGACTTGCCGATGCTCACAAATGTCTCCCTGAAGTCCGATGACTTTGGCCTAAACGCGCAACTATCACATCGAGCGTTACTTTCAATCACAACATAACCCATCTACGCTCTTTTAACGACCTTGGGCGGACGTTTCAAACTAATCATTTGACATGATTCTCTAAACACCCGCCCCATTTTTTTCCTTCCTTGCGCAGCTTTCACTTCCGGTCGTATTTTTACTTGGCCATTCACGAAACAAACAACTGGCTCTCTGAAAATATCCAAACATCTTTTGTCCTTCCTTCATTCCCTTCCTTTCCAATCGTCAATACCTCAATATTCGAAGCGAGAAATAGTCCATTCAATCGTCAGCTATCCTTTTGTTTCTTGTGTATTTCAGAGCACGGCTTGATTTTCCAACGCAAAAAATTACAAGTCCCTGCCTGAAGTGGCCGGCTAAAAATAGCAGTTTTATTTCACATGTTGTGTGTTCATGACATTCTATTTTTACTGAATGAAAATGAGAGAGAGAGAGCAGTGATCATAAAATGTTGCCAGATTGAAGGGCTAGTTGGAGAAGAAATCTGATTCCCTTTACACGTGATTGTTTATTTTTTCATTTAACAGCAAACGATTTTTTGGTTAAGCTTCTTGAACCATAAAAATCTGGCTAGTTGTGTTTGTCAACAGATTGTTAACCGTCTTGGTGTGCTGCTGCCCTGTACTTGAATGTGATGTTTCTTTTTTTCTTTTTAATAAAACACTAGAATGTCAGCATACAGTGACAATATCACTAATGTGATAACGAATCGACATTATGAGCGAGGTATAATTTATTATATAAAGATACGGACCAGAAAACAAAAATGTAAATAGTTATATAATGAGACACGTCTAATAGTTTCCTTAATGTCTGAAACTGTAGCTGGTCTATGACAGCAGTATATAGATCATGGTGACTGCTGTCATTCTCTAGCTGGTCTATGACAGCAGTATATAGATCATGGTGACTGCTGTCATTCTCTAGCTGGTCTATGACAGCAGTATATAGATCATGGTGACTGCTGTCATTCTCTAGCTGGTCTATGACAGCAGTATATAGATCATGGTGACTGCTGTCATTCTCTAGCTGGTCTATGACAGCAGTATATAGATCATGGTGACTGCTGTCATTCTCTAGCTGGTCTATGACAGCAGTATATAGATCATGGTGACTGCTGTCATTCTCTAGCTGTCTATGACAGCAGTATATAGATCATGGTGACTGCTGTCATTCTCTAGCTGGTCTATGACAGCAGTATATAGATCATGGTGACTGCTGTCATTCTCTAGCTGGTCTATGACAGCAGTATATAGATCATGGTGACTGCTGTCATTCTCTAGCTGTCTATGACAGCAGTGTATAGATCATGGTGACTGCTGTCATTCTTTAGCTGGTCTATGACAGCAGTATATAGATCATGGTGACTGCTGTCATTCTCTAGCTGTCTATGACAGCAGTGTATAGATCATGGTTACTGCTGTCATTCTCTAGCTGTCTATGACAGCAGTGTATAGATCATGGTTACTGCTGTCATTCTCTAGCTGGTCTATGACAGCAGTGTATAGATCATGGTGACTGCTGTCATTCTCTAGCTGGTCTATGACAGCAGTGTATAGATCATGGTGACTGCTGTCATTCTCTAGCTGTCTATGACAGCAGTGTATAGATCATGGTGACTGCTGTCATTCTCTAGCTGTCTATGACACAGTGTATAGATCATGGTGACTGCTGTCATTCTCTAGCTGTCTATGACAGCAGTGTATAGATCATGGTGACTGCTGTCATTCTCTAGCTGTCTATGACAGCAGTGTATAGATCATGGTGACTGCTGTCATTCTCTAGCTGGTCTATGACAGCAGTGTATAGATCATGGTGACTGCTGTCATTCTCTAGCTGGTCTACGACAGCAGTGTATAGATCATGGTGACTTATGTCATTCTCTAGCTGGTCTATGACAGCAGTGTATAGATCATGGTGACTTATGTCATTCTCTAGCTGGTCTATGACAGCAGTGTGTAGATCATGGTGACTTATGTCATTCTCTAGCTGGTCTATGACAACAGTGTATAGATTATGGTGATGTGTACTGTTATTTTGTAGTTCAGGTCTGCCAGTTCCTTGTGTGCCTCCAAATCAGAAATGGACAAAGATATCACTGAGACTCGAGTCAGTGCCCCAAGGACTCCTGACCAAGTTGTCATGATAACCGCCATATTGAATAGGTTGTTCATGATAACCACCATATTGAACAAGTTATTCATGATAACCACCATATTGAACAAGTTATTCATGATAACCACCATATTGAGCAAGTTTTTCATGATAACCACCATATTGAACAAGTTATCCATGATAACCACCATATTGAACAAGTTATTCATGATAACCACCATATTGAACAAGTTATTCATGATAACCACCATATTGAACAAGTTATTCATGATAACCACCATATTGAACAAGTTATTCATGATAACCACCATATTGAACAAGTTATTCATGATAACCACCATATTGAACAAGTTGTCATGATAACCACCATATTGAAGAAGTTATTCATGATAACCACCATATTGAACAAGTTATTCATGATAACCACCATATTGAACAAGTTATTCATGATAACCACCATATTGAACAAGTTATTCATGATAACCACCATATTGAACAAGTTGTTCATGATAACCACCATATTGAACAAGTTGTTCATGATATATTTGTGACAATTGCCTGAACAGTTCTTCTCTGAATACCAAGGTAGATTATATATTTCTGGCGTCTCATTTTCTGCACAAGCCTAACCCAATTAACTCCCGTTCAACAAAATGTTTAGGTTATATTTGTACTGCTAAAGATTAGACGCAATTGGCATGTGAAAGGATATTGTTACTTATAAATGGCTCCTGTTGAAAAAAAGAATGAGATGCATATTACTAATAACAAATACTGTTTTCAAGAAACAGAAAATGTGGCCACGTGATAAGGCAGAAAGACCAAAACAGGAGCCTTCAATAAAGGTTAAGACATCCAAGGGACCACCATGGAAAAGATGGAATAATAGAAACACTAGGAAACATAACAGCTGGAGAGGTCAATAGAATAGCAAAAATGACATGGCCCCTCAATGCTGAAAGGCTAATGAGGAATGAAAGAATAGGAAGTTCTCTCTTTTGGTTGTCAAAGGGAAGGAGAGACTGTGGTCATGTATTGGCCTCTTCATGCTGCCCAGAGTCTAGCCAAAGAAGTTTTCTTGGTCATTTGGTTTTATTGCTAGTTCTGTGCATTGATCTTGCCTAGTCATAAGACCAATTTCATTGTTTGTGTCTTGATATGCATTTGTAGCTTCTTAGTTAAACTTCAAACAGAGAACAAAACACAACATTGGAATCTCAAATTGATTTTATTTACAATTTACATGAGTGGTGAATGACAAATGGAAATTGTAAAACAAGAACAAAATAGCAGTGTGTGTGATATAGTAAACTGTTTACAATAATGGACATGAAGCAAGAGTAGTGAACTAGCAAGAAACTAACAATTCCTTGTACAAGGTATCTGCTGATTTCTTGTCTCTCTCTCTCTCTCTGCTGTGTCACCTCACATTAATGGTGATCATCATTATAATTATCTCATGGCCTGCTGTGATCATCCAAGAACAATTCACATAATACAAGTCGGATGTAGTTGCCTAATGATGTTGGCTACATCCAGGTTTTCTGGTCAATGCTACTCTAATGCCTAATTCATAAGGACCTCTCTTTCCTCATCACTACTCTTAAACCAGAGACCCCCAGCACTGCCAACCCTTTCCTCATCACTTCTTTTAAACCAGAGACCCCAGCACTCCCAACCCTTTCCTCATCACTACTCTTAAACAGAGACCCCCAGAACTGCCAACCCTTTCCTCATCACTTCTCTTAAACCAGAGACCCCAGCACTCCCAACCCTTTCCTCATCACTACTCTTAAACCAGAGACCCCCAACACTGCCAACCCTTTCCTCATCACTACTCTTAAACCAGAGACCCCCAACACTGCCAACCCTTTCCTCATCACTACTCTTAAACCAGAGACCCCCATCACTGCCAACCCTCTCCTCATCACTTCTCTTAAACCAGAGACCCCATCACTGCCAACCCTTTCCTCATCACTTCTCTTAAACCAGAGACCCCCAGCACTGCCAACCCTTTCCTCATCACTTCTCTTAAACCAGAGACCCCAGCACTGCCAACCCTTTCCTCATCACTACTCATAAACCAGAGACCCCAGCACTGCCAACCATTTCCTCATCACTTCTCTTAAACCAGAGACCCCAGCACTGCCAACCCTTTCCTCATCACTTCTCTTAAACCAGAGACCCATCACTGCCAACCCTTTCCTCATCACTTCTCTTAAACCAGAGACCCCAGCACTGCCAACCCTTTCCTCATCACTTCTCTTAAACCAGAGACCCCAGCACTGCCAACCCTTTCCTCATCCCACAGGAAGGTCTCACCACCAGCAAGGCCCCGGTGATCATTCCAGAATGCTGGTGAATACTGAAACAACGGTAGATGTTACTGCACATGGGGAAACATGTCTGACAACAGACCTGAAAGCTGCCTGTGACAGTTGATGGCTTGCACCAGGAATGGTAATCCAGAGGTATCCAAGACCCTCAGTCAGCAGGTGAAATCAAAGAAGAAGAAATTTAGGAATGTTATGTTTAACGCTGAGCACGAGCAGTGGCACACACAGGGGGGGCCACTCATTTTATTTTCATCATCCAATAACAGCAGACATTCCATCTTATCCTGGCATTTGAATTAAGCAAAAAAAAAACCGGATCTCTCGAAGGAAGATTCAAACCAGATACCCCTGATGTTTTGCAGCCCCCAACCACCAGTCAACTGGACAAGAATAAGTGAATGAAAGAATGTGGACTAGCAGGTCAAAAATGGCACAATCTTATTTCATTGAATAAATGTTATGTTCTTGTCAGTTTAGTCATATCAAATAGTTACGGCTACAATAACAATTTGTTATATACTCTACTCTGTAGCCAGCCCTTCACAACCATCCGGCATGATCTCCATGTACAGTAACAAATAGCAACCACATTCCCTCGCAACGTTTCCCAATCCAACATCACTGAACACCTGAAACAATACAAATACCAAATTAAAATAAAACATTTGTTCAGCACAAAGAAAGCTCATTTCAAAGTAGATGTTTGTAAAAGTAAAAATTAATAAATAATTGTGTTTAAATGATAGAATTCCCCCATCTAGATGCAAGAGGAACAAGGTGTCCATGTTACTCAACAGCACATGATATGGCTCGGTTGGTTGGTACCATGCCAGGCTGTCATACTTCCTCACAAAAAATCTCCGGTGCCCATTTACAGAGCCCTGGTAAGCTATGAAGCCATGTCAGTTGGAAATACGTTTACCACACATGGGTACTGGAACCATAAATATTCTGGTCTGCAGTGTGTGCAATAACCACATATGTTGGTGACAGTGTGTGTGTCTAGTACAGTAATTCTGTTCCTCCATTGGTGCAGATGAAGATCAAAATATCACTTTCTCTTTATGTAGCTAATGATAAACTATTATGCTCATAAAATGTCTAGTATGACATGCTAATGACATATTGTCCTCAGGTGACATGCCAGTTGGTGTAGAGGATCATCTCTCTCTCTCTACTTCTCTCAGTAATTCAAGCATGTTATAATTACAGTCTGTGATCTTTTATTTTGCCATTTGGATACGCTGTTAAATATTTTTTCTCTTATTTTCCTCTGCTCTTCTTTCCACTCATTTTACCTGTTGTTTTGGTATTGTCAATGTCTTCTTTTCGCAAGACATGTCTAATTGTCTTGATTGTCTTTTTCATACGATTTTGATAATATTTCTGGTTTCTCACACACATTTAAGCATTCTTCATTTGTAATTATTGCTATCCATGGAATTTCTAACATTCTTCTGATAAACCAACTCTTAGTCGCCTCTAATATTCTCAGTGCTGTCTTACTTAGCAATGACTCTGTTCAACATAGAACTTTATGACATTTTCTAACATTAATTGACAATGATTTGTTATGCCACTTAGCCAAGTATAGTATGACGAATGTCACTCAGCCACATATAGTCCTTATATGTCAGAGAATGTGAAGACAACACCAAAAAGTGTACATTTATTTCGCATCGGTCACACCAACAGCACCGCGTCTTCCTCAAGGCCTAATTAACAACAATTTGGCTATTACTCCACAAATTGAAAAAAAGTAACTTCATTAAAACAAACAACCCCCCCCCCCCCCCCAAAAAAAAAAAACTTTCAAATTGATGTAATTTTTTTTTTATGTTGTAGCTACAGGAAGCTCCTAATGATGGCTTGGTAGCCAGTCTTGCCATGAGAGTTACCTGATGTGAGAATTTGGACATAAATTTGTTAGCAGCTGCAACCAGAATTGATCAGGCTTGCACCTACAGTTTCCATATAGAAAATCATAACATCATAACAAAATATGTGTCTCTGCAACACCATGATGAAATATATGCAACCCCCACATATAATGCGTAACACCTGTCTACTGTCCACAAAACAACAAATCATAACACCTGTCTACTGTCCACAAAACAACAAATCATAACACCCGTCTACTGTCCACAAAACAACAAATCATAACACCTGTCTACTGTCCACAAAACAACAAATCATAACACCCATCTACTGTCCACAAAACAACAAATCATAACACCTGTCTACTGTCCACATATAACACCAGCCTGAAGTTCACAATGTTGAAACTTACCTAAGAAATCATCCATCAATGTGCCAATAGCAAACTGAAATAAACCAAAAATAATGAACAGAAAGTGTCCTTTTATATCCAACAATAAGAGAAGTGTCTGTTGTAAAGTAGGAGGCAGAAAATCAACACAATTTAGCAAGATTTGTATCAAGTACACCAAGATATTTCAAATCTTGGTGATCACTAAATAACTATTGGTCGTCATTAGTGCCGTCTCCGCATCGAAGGTTGGCTACCATGGAGCGCCATTCTGCTCTGTCCCTTGCTTTGATAGTAAAGGTTGTCGTAGACTGATTTGTGTGTGCAGGTTGTCATAGACTGATGTGTCCGTCTTTTGATATTACTCATGTCAATGTTGATCTTGGTCTGCCTCTTTCACCTTGTATTTTCCCTTCCAAGATTACTTTTAATAGGCTGCTGTGTTTTTTAATATGTCCCAAAAATCTCATTTATCTTGTTTGAATTGTACTTAGTAGTTCTCTTTTTGTTTTTAGTTGTTCTAAGACTTCATCATTTGTTTTCTTTTCTTCCCATCCAATTCTTCTATAAATCCATATTTCAAGGCTTCAGTTTTCTTGTCTTATGTCCATGTTTTTGCACCATACAGGAATGAGGAAATATGATATTTGCTATTCTTAATTATAGCCCTGGTGTTGTTTGTAACTATTGGTACTCTCCCTTTATGAATCACTTGCTACAGAAAACTTGCTTATTGCTCCACTTTAGCTGTTCACTATCAGGTCTCGTAATGCTACAGACTAAGTCCAGAGAACGTCATCATACAATGTTAGTCATGGATAACTGTTAGTTAAACAAATATCAGAAAATAAGAAACAGATCTACAGCCACCATAATTACAAACTATAATTATAAACAAAAAAAAACATACTTTAAAATAACTGCCTACCCCTTATAACACTTTACAGTTGCTGTATCAGAAGACAATTATTACAACTTTATACCTTAACATGATAGATTTATCTTTTAACTGTACCGTAACTACTTTCTAACAATTCTATAAAAACAATTACACATACAAAGTAATAACATAAGATAAAACTTACAATGTCCTTGGCATCAACCCTTGTACCCACAATCCTTAGTCTTATGATATCCTCCTCTTGTATGACAATATCCTGTATAATATTGATAAACACAGCAGTCACTGAGCTACATGAGATAATGAAGGTGACTCATGCAACTACTGAAGTGAGAATATAATTCACTGAAAACGCAATGTTTGTTTCACCAAACCCAAACATCTCTGCAACAAATTCAAAATGTCTCAAGAACAACCAAACATTGTGCTATTAACTTCACAAATATGAAGAGGACTTGATTACAGTGAATTCAAGCAAATGATTTCAATATTGCTATCAATCTAGGAATATTTTTCTTGCACAAATATGTCGGTGTTCAACCCTGACTAGTTAATGGTTACAAAAATAGATTTTAAAATTTGATCCCAAATTATATTTTTCTAGCACAGAAACAATGTCTACACACTCTGGACTCAAGAGTACAGATAGTGATACATGTTTAATGTGGATGTCCACCTTACGCCTGAGGGTGGCAGCCGTGATTTGAAAGATGGTAATGACTGGAGCTCTGTCAATGATGGTTACCCAAGGCTTTTAGCTACACAATCAGTGCAACTAGCTACACAATCAGTGCAACTAGCTACACAATCAGTGCAACTAGCTACACAATCAATGGAACTAGCTACACAATCAGTGCAACTAGCTACACAATCAGTGCTACTAGCTACACAATCAGTGCAACTAGCTACACAATCAGTGCAACTAGCTACACAATCAATTGAGCTAGCTATACGATCAAATCAACTAGCTACACAATCAGTGCAACTAGCTACACAATCAGTGCAACTAGCTACACAATCAGTGCAACTAGCTACACAATCAATGCAACTAACTACACAATCAATTGAGCTAGCTATACGATCAATGCAACTAGCTACACAATCAATGCAACTAGCTACACAATCAGTGTAACTAGCTACACAGTCCAACTAACTACACAATCAGTGCAACTAGCTACACAATCAGTGCAACTAGCTACACAATCAGTGCAACTAGCTACACAAGCAGTGCAACTAGCTACATGATCAATTGAGCTAGCTATACAATCAATGCAACTAGCTACACAATCAATGCAACTAACTACACAATCAATTGAGCTAGTTATACAATCAATGCAACTAGCTACACAATCAATTGAGCTAGCTATACAATCAATGCTATTAGTATCACAATCACATATGGTGTCATTGACCTGATATTCATTACCAGCACCTCCTGTCAAGTGAGTCTTGGCAGTAGAACCCAGTAATCTCATGCCATGTTCAATAATCATTACAATAAGATAAGTTGATAAAACATGATTCAGATTCTGCACACCAAATGCCAAACACTAGCAGCTATGTATGGCCCTTTTCATCTTGTCAGACGATCTAATGGAGGCTATAGTGTATTTTTTTAGGCTTTGTTTTTTTCAAACAGTTTCTCTAGTGGCTAATTCTACCAATGTTTGAAAACACTCACAGCCACAGAATGAACAAGTCAGGCCCACTGATCCAGGGGTTTTCCATCCTTCTTCATGAGTCTTTTCTCTTCTAAGTGTTGCCTTAGCACAGTCTCAAATGATGTTATACCATTCCTTATACGTGCTCTCCATGATGTGCGATTACTTGCCAGATGTTACCAGTCATTTTCACAGATGGAGAAGTCATTCAGAGATGACTTACAGATATCTCTATATCGTAGTTTAAGTCTGCCAATTTGTCTTTTTCCGTGTGTTAGTTCACCATATAGTATTTGTTTGGGGATGCGTTTTTCTTCCACTCACTGGATGTGCCCCAGCCATCTTAGTCTTCGACATCTGAGCATCGACATGATTGTTGGGGTCTTAGCACGTTGCAGGACAGATAACTAGCACGTGGATTATAAAAATTATAGGAGACATAGGCGCCTACCTCACAGCAACGGAGCTGGAAGCTGTCAGCAATCCACAAGTGATGGCTTGCACTACGATCTGTGAGCCAGAACCATCCAGAGATGGATGTCTCCATGTCTTCGCTGTGCCTTTGGAAACAGACTAGCCTGTCTAGTCTGACCAAGCAAATAGAGATCAAAGAGTTGAGAAAATCGGGTTCCGAAAAATAACACGCTGAAGTAGGATGTGTTGGACTGAAAGCTACAAATATCACAGTTCTACTGCAAACTACAAAACAACATATCTAAGCTCACATAACATCCTTCTAAGGACAGATGACGAAGAGGACACTTAATTCATTTAGTGGTCATTGGGTGAATGACAGAAATCAAGAATACAAATAATAAATGTAAAATGAGAGGAACATCTTTGCCCAACCAACATAGTGGAACAAAACAGACAGAAAGATGAAACTTTGAAAGAAAATAACAAATGAGAGGCCAACTCTCCAACAAATAATAAAAGATCAAGTGATTATTCAAACCATAGCCACCTACCTCATCTTTAGTTTTATAACATGGAGGGGTAGAGCTTGGGTCAAACTCCATGTCTGCTGGTATAGACTGTGGAGAAAATAAACAACAGAAATGAGAGTACCAAAATTCACAGAGCAGTTTTATTCTCAAGGAAGTCACCTATCATGAAAGTCAGTAGTAATCTCCAAAGTAAGAAGAAAGTCAGTAGTTATCTCTAAAGTAAGAAGGAAGTCAGTAGTTATCTCCAAAGTAAGAAGGAAGTCAGTAGTAATCTCCAAAGTAAGAAGGAAGTCAGTAGTTATCTCCAAAGTAAGAAGAAAGTCAGTAGTAATCTCCAAAGAAAGTCAGTAGTAATCTTCAAAGTAAGAAGAAAGTCAGTAGTAATCTCCAAAGTAAGAAGAAAGTCAGTAGTAATCTCCAAAGTAAGAAGAAAGTCAGTAGTAATCTCTAAAGTAAGAAGAAAGTCAGTAGTAATCTCCAAAGTAAGAAGAAAGTCAGTAGTAATCTCCAAAGTAAGAAGAAAGTCAGTAGTAATCTCCAAAGTAAGAAGAAAGTCAGTAGTAATCTCTAAAGTAAGAAGAAAGTCAGTAGTAATCTCTAAAGTAAGAAGAAAGTCAGTAGTAATCTCTAAAGTAAGAAGAAAGTCAGTAGTAATCTCCAAAGTAAGAAGAAAGTCAGTAGTAATCTCCAAAGTAAGAAGAAAGTCAGTAGTAATCTCCAAAGTAAGAAGAAAATCAGTAGTAATCTCTAAAGTAAGAAGAAAGTCAGTAGTAATCTCCAAAGTAAGAAGAAAGTCAGTAGTAATCTCTAAAGTAAGAAGAAAGTCAGTAGTAATCTCCAAAGTAAGAAGAAAGTCAGTAGTTATCTCCAAAGTAAGAAGAAAGTCAGTAGTTATCTCCAAAGAAAGTCAGTAGTAATCTCCAAAGTAAGAAGAAAGTCAGTAGTAATCTCCAAAGAAAGTCAGTAGTTATCTCCAAAGTAAGAAGAAAGTCAGTAGTAATCTCCAAAGTAAGAAGAAAGTCAGTAGTTATCTCCAAAGTAAGAAGAAAGTCAGTAGTAATCTCCAAAGAAAGTCAGTAGTAATCTCCAAAGTAAGAAGAAAGTCAGTAGTTATCTCCAAAGTAAGAAGAAAGTCAGTAGTAATCTCCAAAGAAAGTCAGTAGTAATCTCCAAAGTAAGAAGAAAGTCAGTAGTAATCTCCAAAGAAAGTCAGTAGTAATCTCCAAAGTAAGAAGAAAGTCAGTAGTAATCTCCAAAGTAAGAAGAAAGTCAGTAGTAATCTCCAAAGAAAGTCAGTAGTAATCTCCAAAGTAAGAAGAAAGTCAGTAGTAATCTCCAAAGTAAGAAGAAAGTCAGTAGTTATCTCCAAAGTAAGAAGAAAGTCAGTAGTTATCTCCAAAGTAAGAAGAAAGTCAGTAGTTATCTCCAAAGTAAGAAGAAAGTCAGTAGTAATCTCCAAAGTAAGAAGAAAGTCAGTAGTTATCTCCAAAGTAAGAAGAAAGTCAGTAGTAATCTCCAAAGAAAGTCAGTAGTAATCTCCAAAGAAAGTCAGTAGTAATCTCCAAAGAAAGTCAGTAGTAATCTCCAAAGAAAGTAGTAATCTCCAAAGAAAGCCAGTAGTTATCTCCAAAGTAAGAAGAAAGTCAGTAGTTATCTCTAAAGTAAGAAGAAAGTCAGTAGTAATCTCCAAAGAAAGTCAGTAGTAATCTCCAAAGAAAGTCAGTAGTAATCTCCAAAGAAAGTCAGTAGTAATCTCCAAAGAAAGTCAGTAGTAATCTCCAAAGTAAGAAGAAAGTCAGTAGTAATCTCCAAAGAAAGTCAGTAGTAATCTCCAAAGTAAGAAGAAAGTCAGTAGTAATCTCCAAAGTAAGAAGAAAGTCAGTAGTTATCTCCAAAGTAAGAAGAAAGTCAGTAGTAATCTCCAAAGAAAGTCAGTAGTAATCTCCAAAGTAAGAAGAAAGTCAGTAGTTATCTCCAAAGAAAGTCAGTAGTAATCTCCAAAGTAAGAAGAAAGTCAGTAGTTATCTCCAAAGTAAGAAGAAAGTCAGTAGTTATCTCCAAAGAAAGTCAGTAGTAATCTCCAAAGTAAGAAGAAAGTCAGTAGTAATCTCCAAAGCAAGAAGAAAGTCAGTAGTTATCTCCAAAGTAAGAAGAAAGTCAGTAGTAATCTCCAAAGTAAGAAGAAAGTCAGTAGTTATCTCCAAAGTAAGAAGAAAGTCAGTAGTTATCTCCAAAGTAAGAAGAAAGTCAGTAGTTATCTCCAAAGTAAGAAGAAAGTCAGTAGTTATCTCCAAAGTAAGAAGAAAGTCAGTAGTAATCTCCAAAGTAAGAAGAAAGTCAGTAGTTATCTCCAAAGTAAGAAGAAAGTCAGTAGTAATCTCCAAAGTAAGAAGAAAGTCAGTAGTAATCTCCAAAGAAAAAAGAAAGTCAGTAGTAATCTCCAAAGTAAGAAGAAAGTCAGTAGTAATCTCCAAAGAAAAAAGAAAGTCAGTAGTAATCTCCAAAGAAGAAAGTCAGTAGTAATCTCCAAAGAAAGTCAGTAGTAATCTCCAAGAAAGTCAGTAGTAATCTCCAAAAAAGTCAGTAGTAATCTCCAAGAAAGTCAGTAGTAATCTCCAAAGAAAGTCAGTAGTAATCTCCAAAGAAAAAAGAAAGTCAGTAGTAATCTCCAAAGTAAGATGAAAGTCAGTAGTAATCTCCAAAGAAAGTCAGTAGTAATCCCCAAGAAAGTCAGTAGTAATCTCCAAGAAAGTCAGTAGTAATCCCCAAGAAAGTCAGTAGTAATCCCCAAGAAAGTCAGTAGTAATCCCCAAGAAAGTCAGTAGTAATCTCCAAGAAAGTCAGTAGTAATCTCCAAGAAAGTCAGTAGTAATCTCTAAAGAAAGTCAGTCGTAATATCCAAGAAAGTCAGTAGTAATCTCCAAGAAAACCAGTAGTAATCTCCAAGAAAGTCAGTAGTAATCTCTAAGAAAACCAGTAGTAATCTCCAAGAAAGTCAGTAGTAATCTCCAAGAAAGTCAGTAGTAATCTCCAAAGAAGAAAGTCAGTAGTAATCTCCAAGAAAGTCAGTAGTAATCTCCAAGAAAGTCAGTAGTAATCTCCAAGAAAGTCAGTAGTAATCTCCAAGAAAGTCAGTAGTAATCTCCAAGAAAGTCAGTAGTAATCTCCAAGAAAACCAGTAGTAATCTCCAAGAAAGTCAGCAGTAATCTCCAAGAAAACCAGTAGTAATCCCCAAGAAAGTCAGTAGTAATCTCCAAGAAAGTCAGTAGTAATCTCTAAAGAAAGTCAGTAGTAATCTCTAAAGAAAGTCAGTAGTAATCCCCAAGAAAGTCAGTAGTAATCTCCAAGAAAGTCAGTAGTAATCTCCAAGAAAGTCAGTAGTAATCTCCAAGAAAGTCAGTAGTAATCTCCAAGAAAGTCAGTAGTAATCTCCAAGAAAGTCAGTAGTAATCTCCAAGAAAGTCAGTAGTAATCTCTAAAGAAAGTCAGTAGTAATCTCCAAGAAAGTCAGTAGTAATCTCTAAAGAAAGTCAGTAGTAATCTCCAAGAAAGTCAGTAGTAATCTCCAAGAAAGTCAGTAGTAATCTCCAAGAAAGTCAGTAGTAATCTCCAAGAAAGTCAGTAGTAATCTCTAAAGAAAGATCTCAACTGATAGATAACATGAACTACAGTTTGACATAAATAGACGGTGAGATTTTCTGTCTGTTGGAAGCAGTACTTGTCTACAGGTGGCAATGACTGCTGACTATGTTTGGAGAAAGGTTTTATAAATCATCATCATCATCATCATGTACCGTACCGGTTGGCGATCATGTCCTTCCACAATCTTCTATCCACAGTGCATCGTATGAGTTCTGTTGTTGACTGTTTTCCATGCCATGACACCAAGCTATCCAGTATTTTCTCTCTTTGTCATCTGCGATCTCTCTTTCCTTTTATTTTGCCAGTTGTAACCAAGTATTCCAACTTTCCTCTTCTCATGATGTGCCCAAAAAATGTTGATTGCTTCTTTCTGATGTTTTTTAAGAGCTCCCTTTTTGTGTTGGCCACTTTGAAAACTTTCTCATTGGTCTTTTTAGCTGTCCAGGGAACTTTCAACATTCTTCTGAGAAATCCCATCTCTGTGGCCTCTAATCGTCTTTTCATAAATAGAGAACAGTGAATCTGTCTCCATTCATTCTCCTGACAGTATCAAAGAAATGTACTAATGCTAAGTGATAAGATATTTTGCAATGCCACAAGTCTTGTCTTATCCATCCATTTTTGGTTAAAGGATTTGTGAACAGTTGTAATTCTTATTCTATAAACCAAGTGTACCATCTCAACTGGTTTGAGGCCATGTTGATGAAAGTATAACGTCCATTATCCTGTTGATTGAGTTGAGCTGTCTGTGTGATGGGCAGCTGATTGAGCTGTCTGTGTGATGGACCCTAATGGTCAAGGATGAGGGGTTGCACTAACTGGACCCTAAAGGTTGGTGGTGTTGGGTTTGCACTAACTAGACCCTAATGGCCAGGGATGTGGGGGTTACACTAACTGGACCCTAATGGTCAAGGATGTGGGGTTTCACTAGCTGGATCCCAAAGATCGGGGATGTGCAGGTGCATTAAATGTACTCTAAAGTTGTGAAGTGAAAGATGAGAACTCAAACTTACATGGCGTGAGATGAAGCAAGAGAGGGGACCAACATCTGTGAACAGGCCAACCTGACAAGAGAAAATAGATTATTCTGGTGACTGCGCCTACCATTAATACAACTGAACAGTATATACGACACATACAACTCAACAGTAAATTAGTGTGCTTTGTTAACTTGTGAAACAACAACTGAGGGACTGTGTACCTTGTTAACTTGTGAAACAACAACAGAGAGATATTAGTGTACTTTGTTAACTTGTGAAACAACAACAACAACAGAGAGACAGTGTACTTTGTTAACTTGTGAAACAACAACAACAACAGAGAGACAGTGTACTTTGTTAACTTGTGAAACAGCAACAACAGAGAGACAGTGTACTTTGTTAACTTGTGAAACAACAACAACAGAGAGACAGTATACCTTGTTAACTTGTGAAACAACAACAGAGACACAGTGTACCTTGTTAACTTGTGAAACAACAGCAATAGAGAGATATTAGTGTACCTTGTTAACTTGTGAAACAACAGCAATAGAGAGATATTAGTGTACCTTGTTAACTTGTGAAACAACAACAGAGAGATATTAGTGTACCTTGTTAACTTGTGAAACAACAACAGAGAGACTGTGTACCTTGTTAACTTGTGAAACAACAACAGAGAGACAGTGTACTTTGTTAACTTGTGAAACAACAACAGGGAGACAGTGTACCTTGTTAACTTGTGAAACAACAACAGAGACACAGCGTACCTTGTTAACTTGTAAAACAACAACAGAGAGACAGAGTACCTTGAAACAACAACAGGGAGACAGTGTACCTTGTTAACTTGTGAAACAACAACAGAGAGACAGAGTACTTTGTTAACTTGTGAAACAACAGCAATAGAGAGACAGAGTACCTTGTTAACTTGTGAAACAACAACAACAACAGAGAGACAGTGTACTTTGTTAACTTGTGAAACAACAACAACAACAGAGAGAGACAGTGTACTTTGTTAACTTGTGAAACAACAACAACAGAGAGACAGTGTACTTTGTTAACTTGTGAAACAACAACAGAGAGACAGTGTACTTTGTTAACTTGTGAAACAACAACAACAGAGAGACAGTGTACCTTGTTAACTTGTGAAACAACAACAACAGAGAGACAGTGTACTTTGTTAACTTGTGAAACAACAACAACAGAGAGACAGTGTACCTTGTTAACTTGTGAAACAACAACAACAGAGAGACAGTGTACTTTGTTAACTTGTGAAACAACAACAGAGAGACAGTGTACTTTGTTAACTTGTGAAACAACAACAACAGAGAGACAGTGTACTTTGTTAACTTGTGAAACAACAACAGAGAGACAGTGTACTTTGTTAACTTGTGAAACAACAACAACAACAGAGAGACAGTGTACCTTGTTAACTTGTGAAACAACAACAGAGACACAGTGTACCTTGTTAACTTGTGAAACAACAGCAATAGAGAGATATTAGTGTACCTTGTTAACTTGTGAAACAACAACAGAGAGATATTAGTGTACCTATAAACTTGTGAAACAACAACAGAGAGATATTAGTGTACCTTGTTAACTTGTGAAACAACAACAGAGAGATAGTGTACCTTGTTAACTTGTGAAACAACAACAGAGAGATATTAGTGTGTTTTATTAACTTGTGAAACAACAACAACAGAGAGACAGTGTACCTTGTTAACTTGTGAAACAACAACAGAGAGATATTAGTGTACTTTGTTAACTTGTGAAACAACAACAACAGAGAGACAGTGTACCTTGTTAACTTGTGAAACAACAACAGAGACACAGTGTACCTTGTTAACTTGTGAAACAACAACAGAGAGACAGCGTACCTTGTTAACTTGTGAAACAACAACAGAGAGACAGAGTACCTTGAAACAACAACAGGGAGACAGTGTACCTTGTTAACTTGTGAAACAACAACAGAGAGACAGAGTACTTTGTTAACTTGTGAAACAACAGCAATAGAGAGACAGAGTACCTTGTTAACTTGTGAAACAACAACAGAGAGACAGTGTACCTTGTTAACTTGTGAAACAACAACAGAGAGACAGAGTACTTTGTTAACTTGTGAAACAACAACAGAGAGACAGAGTACCTTGTTAACTTGTAAAACAACAACAGAGAGACAGTGTACCTTGTTAACTTGTGAAACAACAGCATCTAACACTTCTCCCTTGAAAGGCCTGAAGACAATAGCCTTGTACTTGACTGGGTAGACAACAAAGCCACGGCCAGGCTGTATCAAACCAGCCCCAATGTTATCAATGGTCGTCACAGCAATCACAAACCCATACCTTGATAAAGTGAATAAGTAAAATCATATCACAAAGGGCTGCAGATTATGATGGGAATTGATAGTGATACACCTGACAGACCCATATGTGCTCAGTTTCTCACTCATATAAAGTATGGTGATGGTTGGTGCCTGCATCTTGATGGTTATTATCATCATCATCATGTGTCACACTAGTTGGCATAGTCGATCATGTCCTTCCACAATTTTCTATTTCCAGTACATCATATTAATTCTGTTGTTGAATGTTTTCCATGCTATGACAGCTTTCAAGCATCTTCTCTCCTTGTTGTCAGTGATCTCTCTCTCTCCCCGTTTTTTGCCTGTAATAACCAGATGTTCCAACTTTCCTATTCTCATCATATGCCCAAAATGTGTTCATTGTTTCTTTCTGTTTCATAGGAGCTCTCTGTTTGTGTAACCTACCCAAATTGAAAGACAGAATCATACTCTCTTTCAGCTGGAGAAAGGTGCACAAACTTTAGAGCAGAGGCAATGGCACTCCACACAGCCATACAAACTCTCAACACACAAGAGGTCCCCACTCCACACAGCCATACAAACTCTCAACACACAAGAGGTCCCCACTCCACACAGCCATACAAACTCTCAACACACAAGAGGTCCCAAGTCCAAAAATTGTCATTCATGAGAATGCAGAGTCAGTGAAACAAGCAACATCAAGCCCAAAAACAAGACAGTCTCATCCAAGAAATAAAGAACAACGTACGTTCACTGTCAGAAAAGACAGAACTAGTCCTGCAGTGAATACCAACACACGGTGACATCCCTGGAAATGAGAAAGCAGATACACTCCCAAATGCAGGTGGGAGCTTTCAACAGTGCAACCAACCCCAGAGCCTCAGAGAAATATAAACAACCCTGAAACAAACTAGGAAAACTGAATGGGGGAAATTATATGGAAAATATGTGCCAGAACATGGCGGCTTAAACAAACTTAACATACATGGGCAGACCATGATATTCAGACTCAAAACAGGTCGCTGTAGCCTCAGAGCACACCTACACAAGATAGGGCTCAAAGACTTTGCAACATGTGACAATATAGCATCCAGACAAACTCCAGGATTGCATCACACCCTACACAAGATAGGACTCAAAGACTTTGCAACATGTGACAATATAGCATCCAGACAAACTCCAGGATTGCATCACACCCTACACAAGATAGGACTCAAAGACTTTGCAACATGTGACAATATAGCATCCAGACAAACTCCAGGATTGCATCACACCCTACACAAGATAGGGCTCAAAGACTTTGCAACATGTGACAATATAGCATCCAGACAAACTCCAGGATTGCATCACACCCTACACAAGATAGGACTCAAAGACTTTGCAACATGTGACAATATAGCATCCAGACAAGCTCCAGGATTGCAGCACACCCTACACAAGATAGGACTCAAAGACTGCAACATGTGACAATATAGCATCCAGACAAACTCCAGGATTGCATCACACCCTACACAAGATAGGACTCAAAGACTGCAACATGTGACAATATAGCATCCAGACAAACTCCAGGATTGCATCACACCCTACACAAGATAGGACTCAAAGACTTTGCAACATGTAACAATATAGCATCCAGACAAACTCCAGGATTGCATCACACCCTACACAAGATAGGACTCAAAGACTTTGCAACATGTGACAATATAGCATCCAGACAAACTCCAGGATTGCATCACACCCTACACAAGATAGGACTCAAAGACTTTGCAACATGTGACAATATAGCATCCAGACAAACTCCAGGATTGCATCACACCCTACACAAGATAGGACTCAAAGACTTTGCAACATGTGACAATATAGCATCCAGACAAACTCCAGGATTGCATCACACCCTACACAAGATAGGGCTCAAAGACTTTGCAACATGTGACAATATAGCATCCAGACAAACTCCAGGATTGCATCACACCCTACACAAGATAGGACTCAAAGACTTTGCAACATGTGACAATATAGCATCCAGACAAGCTCCAGGATTGCAGCACACCCTACACAAGATAGGACTCAAAGACTGCAACATGTGACAATATAGCATCCAGACAAACTCCAGGATTGCATCACACCCTACACAAGATAGGACTCAAAGACTGCAACATGTGACAATATAGCATCCAGACAAACTCCAGGATTGCATCACACCCTACACAAGATAGGACTCAAAGACTTTGCAACATGTAACAATATAGCATCCAGACAAACTCCAGGATTGCAGCACACCCTACACAAGATAGGACTCAAAGACTTTGCAACATGTGACAATATAGCATCCAGACAAACTCCAGGATTGCAGCACACCCAACACTCAGCAGTACACAAATATGACCCACAGAAACAACCCTGCACAAGCTTTAGGGAACCGGTGATGATCTCAAACGCACCATCTTGTTTGTGACCCAAGCTGGTCTAAATGTGCAGCAATAGCTGATTGCAGAAGAAGAAGCTGCTGCACTGAAAGATGTGGCATGCAGGCCACTGATGGCTTGATAAATATGTTGCCAGAAACAAACAGTATTCTGTTCTAAACTTTGCAGAAATACTGCATGAGAGCATTAACGAAGTTTTAGGTGGAAAACAAAGAAACAGAAACAATTTATTGGACAAGAAATATTGAGGACAGGAGAAGCCTGACACTTACATCAAGTAATCAAACATGTTATGTGATTCAACTGACGACTGTAACCTAAGTGGACTCAACCATCTCTAGTTAAGCACATGATGCTGATGATGCTCATGAAAGTTTTCACATCTTTCATTACATTTTGTGTTTGGGAAATAATCTGCATAAATAACACAGGTAAATGTAGACAAGTAATAAATATCAAAATATAACTGTTTGACTGAATGTTCAACAATCTTATATCAGAACAAAAATTGTTTGACTGAATGTTCAACAATCTTATATCAAAATAAAACTGTTTGACTGAATGTTCAACAATCTTATATCAAAATAAAACTGTTTGACTGAATGTTCAACAATCTTATATCAGAACAAAAATTGTTTGACTGAATGTTCAACAATCTCATATCAAAATAAAACTGTTTGACTGAATGTTCAACAATCTTATATCAGAACAAAACTGTTTGACTGAATGTTCAACAATCTTATATCAGAACAAAACTGTTTGACTGAATGTTCAACAATCTTATATCAGAACAAAACTGTTTGACTGAATGTTCAACAATCTTATATCAGAACAAAACTGTTTGACTGAATGTTCAACAATCTTATATCAGAACAAAACTGTTTGACTGAATGTTCAACAATCTTATATCAGAACAAAACTGTTTGACTGAATGTTCAACAATCTTATATCAGAATAAAACTGTTTGACTGAATGTTCAACAATCTTATATCAGAACAAAACTGTTTGACTGAATGTTCAACAATCTTATATCAGAACAAAACTGTTTGACTGAATGTTCAACAATCTTATATCAGAACAAAACTGTTTGACTGAATGTTCAACAATCTTAACGTTAATATATTTCTGTGCCCTTCAATCTGAGTTGTTCACTTACTTCCCTGTGCAGGTTCCTTCAACTTCTGTGAAGAGCTTCTGCTTAACGATGTTCAACAAATTTGGTCCAAAGTAGCGTGGATGCAACAAAATGTCATGCTCAAGTGATACCTACAAAAATGGAGTCTTCAGTGAATACAAATACAATTATCCCAAAAGATATTTTATTTTAGCTTAAAATGGTATCACATAACACTGTTATCAAGCGCCAAAGACAGATTTTATTAATGAAATCGTAATTACATAGTAATGCTCTTATCTACCGTGATGGACGCACCAAGATGGACGTTTCCTGCGTCCAAGCCATGTAAACAATGTTGACTTTCCTTGTCTCCAACGATTTATCTCATTCTATTTGAGAATTTCTCGCTATCTGTTATCACGGCGAGTTGGCGGATTTTTATAAATGTAAATGGTGGGTTGATAATAAATGTTTGTACACAGTTCGTTAACCATCGCTGTAGATCAAGTCTTTATTCGCTGGCCCCGCTCGCGACCTTGGAAGCTAATGACCTCACTTGTGCAGATGGTTGGTTTGAGGCAAATTGTATGTTGCAATGTCACTCTCACTGCTATAATGACTTAGTTTGTGACAAAACTACAGGGACATGCCCAAACAATGACAGTTGTCAGCACGAATATTTCGGACCCCAGTGTTAGTACTTGGATTTTGTTTACAAATATGCCCAAAAATCTGAACCTACTTTCCTGTTTGATAACATCGACACCTCATGTAATCTGGACACAGTTTCAACATCAGTTGAGGCAACTCTCAATCAATCTTTGCTGCACTCCTGGTTTAGGATTTATGTGAATGACTTAACAGATACAGACAGTTTCACGGTAAATCTGAATGGTTCTGCCTCATGTAACAGTGTATCAAGGTTTGTAGTTAGTCCGCACGAGATTAATGTCTTTTGCTGGTCTGATCAACAAGTCTCGGATTGAAGGGGCGATAGTTGCAAATATCTGCTCCATCTACATTGGCGGGGGTCAGAATGTGGCTCTCAAACAGATCACAAACCAGATAGACACATTTGATGCTTGTTATACAGGAGACGGATGTGGACCAGAGGCCGCAGTTAATGGCAAAACAAGGACCATTCTCTATGACAATGACTGCACACACACACACAATGGAGAAGTGGAACCAATTCTGTTTACTGGTATCTGAACTTTGCCACGCCCCAGAAGGCTCACACCATTCGAATCTATCATCGAGCTAGCAATATGATTCAGGTAAAGAATGCCACTCTAAGGGCTTTCTCTGACAGTGGCGGCGTAGTGTTCCAGTATAATGATATATCATACCCTAATATTTCTGTGAACACTATTGTAGTCAACACACAAACGCCAATGGCACACATTAAGATTGAGCTCTCACCTACCATTTCGCAGGCCGACAGTGCACTGACGGTATGTGAGGTGCAAACATTTACAGACACCTATTGTCTGGACAAGCATTCTTGGTCGTTTTGTGCAATGTCTAGTGGGTGTAGTAAAGCCTGCAACGCCATCATCGGTATGTGTCACGGCAACTGTTCACATGGGATCTATGGACATGACTGTTCCGGGTCTTGTCTTAGACCCGGAAAGTGCAGACTGCACGTGCAAGGAAACGTACTACGAGTCAGATTGCACTTTTAAATGTCCGGACAACTGTTTCAACGACACCTGTGAACAGTCAATCGAGAACTGTACATGCAAGAGAACGTTCTATGGGCCAGACTGCGTTCTCAAATCTCCGGACAACTGTTTGAACGAAACCTGTGATTCCCACATTCAGAAGAGTCTGCCGACTACAACAAGCCCAAGCATATGGACACTTTAATGTGTTTCTATGCTAGACATGGTTCATTTCTTGGTGTTTTTCCATGAAGCCATGACTCATATCTTGATGTGTTTCTGTACTAGCCATGGCTCATATCTTGGCTTGTGTGTGCTGGCCATGGCTCATATCTTGGTGTGTGTCATGTTAGTCATATCTCATATCTTGGTGCGTCCATGTTAATCATGTCTCATATCTTTATGTGTGTCTGTGTTTAGTCATATCTCATATCTTAGTGTGCACCAGTGTTAGTCATATCTTTGTGTGTGCATGCCTGGGTTAGTGATATCTCATATCTTTGTGTGCATGTTTATGTTAGTCATATCTCATATCCTTGTGTGTGCATGTCTGTGTTTGTCACATCTCATATCCTTGTGTGTGCCTTTATGTGTGCATATCTATGTTAGTCATATCTCTTATCTTTGTGTGCATGTCTATGTTAGGCATGTGTCATATCTTTGTGTGTGCATGTCTATGTCAGTTATATCTCATATCTTTATGTGCATGTTTATGTTAGCCATGTGTCATATATCTTGATGTGTGTCAGTGTTAGTCATGCCTCGTATCGCTGTGTGCATGTCTGTGTTAGTCACATCTCACATCTTTGTGTGTGCGTGTCTGTGTTAGTCACATCTCACATCTTTGTGTGTGCATGTCTGTGTTAGTCACCTCTAGTGACTCGGGCAGATGGTGCTCGTAAACCTGGGAGGGCCGACCATCTAAGGGCAGAATCCCCTTACAGAAAAGACAATCTGCTGCCTTGCAGGAAGATTGGGGACAATCAAAGGTTAGGGAAAGCAAACCCGAATAAAATGTTGGCTGAAATCGGATGCACTGGGCCACTGGCGCAGTCCATATTTTTTTCTGTTGTTGATTATTTGTCATTTTTTTCGAGTGCTGTAAACATACCTCTTCCCCTGAATTGATTCACTGATTATTGCCTCGGAAGTTTCCCTCTATAATAATATTCATTTATTATTATTTGTCTCCAGTCTTAACCACTGGAAACTACTATTCGTGCTGTTTCGTCCTAAATGTTTGTCTGCAACGCATGTATTCAGCCCTACCCTATCCGGGATATACTTGTCTTAACAGGAAAAAATATTTCCGAGCTGTGATCGCAGCCTTATGCTATAGTCATAGTAAGGCCTTCGCGAAAGGACCTTGCCTACGAAGCTAATTTTTTAGTTAGCTGAGTGGCAGTGTTCCCTAGCGTTTGGCTTTTCGTGGCAAGGAGGCGCTGTGCGGCTGTGCCACTCACTGAGTTGACTGAGTACGAGTTCGATCCTGCCTTGGTCCATATTTTTTTCTGTTGTTGATTATTTGTAATTTTTTCCGAGTGCTGTAAACATACCTCTTCCCCTGAATTGATTCACTGATTATCGCCTCGGAAGCTTCCCTCTATAATAATATTCATTTATTATTATAATTATTTGTCTCCACTCCAAACAGTCACTTGGGGCACACTTTGAGTTTGACACACGACTCAGGTCGACTGTAGCCATTTGACTACTGTCCCCAGAAATATGAGAAATGAAAACATATTTATTATATATGATAACGGAGTAAATATATATTTCCTATCTGCAAGGTTAATTACACCTGTAGAAATAGCACTCACTGTATTAGAAATGTTTAAGAACAAACACAAATCTTACGTGGTAGAACATCTTGGCTGTCGGATCAAGAAGAATGGCGGTCAACTTTTGTTGTGTTCGTTTTGGGGAGAGCGGAAAAGGGGGACACAACTCCAAACTTCAAAACAATGTTCATTGTTGACCAGGTTCTATTTAATGTTCATTGGAAAAGGGAAAAAAATTAATAAAAGGATTTAGTATTAATAAAATTAACAGAATAAAATCAATAAGGAATTAGAAGAACAACAATTTGGATTTAGGAAAAAAACAGTGGGACAAAGAAGGCATATTTGCATGAAGACATTAATAGAAAGGTTCACAGAAGTAAACAAACCAATATATGCCTGATTCATAGACTACACCAAAGCTTTTGATAGAATTCACCATAATCAACTTATAGGCTGCCTAAAAGATATACATCTAGATGACACAGACATACGACTGATATGTAATTTATACTGGGAGTAAACATCAATAATAAAATATAACAAACAGAACTCTACGCATGGACATTAGACAAGAAAACAACAAAAAATTTAAGCCTTTGAAATGTGGATTTATAGAAGAATTAGATGGAAGAAAAGGCAACAAACAATGAAGTCTTAAAACAATTAAAAATAAAAAGAGAGCTACTAAACACAATTCAAACAAGATAAATGAGATTTTTGGAGCATGTTAAAAGACACAGCAGCCTACTACTAAAAGTAATATTGGAAGGAACAACACAAGAAAACAGAGGCAGACCAAGACTAACATGGACGAGTAACATCAAAAGATGGACAAATCAGTCTATAACAACCTGCACTATCAAATGAAGAGACATAACGGAATGGCGCTCCATGGTAGCCACCCTTCGATGCGGAGACGGTACCCAATGATGATGATGAATAAACGGTTATTACGTACAACTATTTTATAAATGTGACTCTGGAATGGATAGATCCAACGTTTATCTATTTGAGGTTTTCTTTGTGTGTCACAAACAAATCATAGAGAATACAAAATATGAAGTGAGAAAGAGTTGCAATTAACTGTTATGTGCAGAAATGAAGCCTAGTTCATCAATGCGTGAAATAAAGAGTTAATCTATTCCATCAACGCTACAATCATATATAATTTTTTTTTCTCAATTGTTTGTAGATGAATGTAAATTGTGTTTATTTGATTTTTTTCCCCCGGGGTACTGTTCCAATCAACACTAAGAAGAACATTGATCAGCGAGGCAAGGGCAGCATGAATCTGCTCCCTCGATGAGATCGAGCTGCTTGCACAGAACTGAGACAAATGGCCAGATTTGATAACAGATCGTTACAAGGATTCATCATCATCGAGTGACTTCTCCGCAACGAAGGTTGGCTACTATGGATCGCCATTCTACTCTGTTTTTTGCTTTGATGGTGCAGGCTGTCATAAATTGACTTGTCCATCTTTTGATGTTACTCGTCCATGTTAGTCTTGGCCTGCCTCTGCCTCTTTTACCTTGTATTTTCCCTTCCAATATTACTTTTAGTAGGTTGTTGTGTCTTTTAACATGCTCCAAAACTTTCATTTGTCTTGTCTTAATTGTATTTAGTAGTTCTCTTTTTATTTTCAGTTGTTTTAAAACTTCATCGTTTGTTTTCTTTTCTTTCCATCCAATTCTACCTATTCTTCTATAAATCCACATTTCAAAGGCTTCAATTTTCTGTTCTGTTTTCTTGTCTAATGTCCATGTTTCTGCACCATACAGGAATATTGAGAAGATGTAACATTTTGCCATTCTTAGTTTCAGCCCTGTTGATATTTGTTTTGTTGTTAGTATATTTTCATGGCATTAAAATTACTTTTTGCAATGCCTGTTCTTTTGTTTATTTCGGTTTTGCATTTTCCATCATTGGTTATAGTATGTCCCAGGTAGTTGTAACTCTGGACTGTCTCCAGATGTATTCCTTCAACTGTGATATTTAATTGTAGGTCTTGAGAATTTTCTTTGTTTATGATCATAGCTTTAGTCTTTTTGATATTCATTTCTAGTCCATATTTTTTGCTTGTTATGTTTATCACATTAAGCAATTGTTGTAGATCTTTAGGATTTTCTGCTAGTAGAACAGTATCAGCAGCATATCTTAGGTTATTGATTAATCTTTCCATTAATGTTTAGGCCTGGTATCTCTGAGATGTTTTTAAAGATTTGCTCAGTGTATAGATTGAACAAGCTTGGTGATAGGATGCATCCTTGTCTTACTCCTCTTTTTATACCCATGGGTGTAGAGTTCTCCTTGTTACATTTTATTATTGCTGTTTGCTGAAGGATTGAGACTGCTCAAATGAAAATTTAGAAAAAGAAGAACAGTTTCTGGGTCTATGCCCTATGGGCCGGCCACGGCTTGAAAGGTTGATAGGTAGAGATAGATCGTTGCAATCCAAATTGGCCTCCAGCGAGCCAGGTACCTGGCCACGGCAGTCAGCACATGGCCGGAAGAAAGTATTTCCCGCGGACGTCTCCTGCTCCTTGTCGGTTCAAATACTTCCCTGATAATATACCTGCCCATTTACAATTTGCTTTCAGAGCTCCACTTACTTTATTTACATCATTTATAGGTAAATATAAAATAAATAAACTTGTTTATTCTGCTGCTGGTTTGCTTATTCAAACTATGAAGCTGCTACTGACCTGTGACCTAATTTAGCTCTTGTCTCTCTCCTGGCATCATCATGATTGAATCATTTGTTGATTGTAACGTTTGGTTTCATAGAATTTATTCTCTTGTTTACAATTTAAATTGTGCCAAAGACATCATTTTTTTAGTCTAATTTTGTCACATAAGCGCGGCAGAGACATAGTTCATAATTTTCTGGAGCAGTTAATTTTACGATCATGGAATAACTTAGACAATTTTATTATAACACTAGTGACGACATATGGCTACAGGCTACCTACATTGACTACACAACCACAATAATGATTATATATGAGCATTTCATTTACACTTGTCGCTTGTGTATCCGATCACTATACACTGTTATACAATACATAAATATTTTAAATATATATAAATAATAAATCGCTTTTAATATTTTCACTACTATACTACAGGGATATGTGTTGTTAGAAATTAATTTCTTTTGCATTAGATTTTGCATATTTTGAGAGTCTTCTGTTCATCATGTTGGCCATGATCCGATCACGTTGAGGGCGTTCTTCATCATTGAGTGCCGACTCCGCATCGACGGTTGGCGTAGGTGATGATGACCTTCCACAATCTTCTATCCACAGTGCATCGTATCAGTTCTGTTGTTGACTGTTTTCCATGCCATGACACCAAGCTATCCAGTATTTTCTCTCTTTTCATCTGCGATCTCTCTTTCCCTGTATTTTGCCAGTTGTATTCAAGTATTCCAACTTTCTTCTTTTCATGGTATGTCCGAAAAATGTTGATAGTTTCTTTCTGATGTTTCTTAGGAGCTTCTTTTTTTGTGTTTGAGTGTTATCTTTGTTTATGATCATAGTTTTAGTCTATTTGATTTCTATATCTAATCCATATTTTTTGCTTGTCATATTTATTACATTAAGTAATTGCTGTAGATCTTTAGGATTTTGCTAGTAGTACAGTATTGTCAGCATACCTTAGGTTATTGATTATCTTTCCATTAATGTTTAGGTCTGGCATCTCTATGATGTTTTTAAAGATTTGCTCAGATTGAACAAGTCTGTTGACAGGATGCATACCTGTATAACTCCTTAAAGCATGGCCCATGAATTTATTTATTTATATTTTTAATTATATCTTGGATTTTAAGTACATTACTGGGATGAGGTGTGAGTTTTCTATGAGCTGGAGGAATAAAAGTAGCATGCCTGTTACATCCACTACAAGTGTTGAGGTCAGAGATTGCTTGACTAATAGAAATGCTTATCTTTCCGTGATTTGAACGATGGTTCACCATGAATGAATGATGGAAATATATGAATAAATTGTATCAGTATTTTATTTGTCCTGCAGAAATCATGTCTTTGCAAGGTGCTGATTACATCAAAACAGAGATAATCAATGATGACTCCATGAATGACAGTTTGTTGACCTTTGATATTGAGGGCATTCCTTTTCTTGATGATAAGGAAGATGCATGCACTCAGACTTATACCACAGAGTCTGCTTTTTCACAGGAACTGCCCAATCTGAACATCTCATTTGATGAATCACAGGTATGTGTGCTTACTACAACCTCTGATTTTACAGTGTGGGGCAGTACCAGCAGTAGACTGACATTAGGTGTACACATGCGGGGCAGTACCAGCAGTAGACTGACATTAGGTGTACACATGCGGGGCAGTGCCAGCAGTAGACTGACATTAGGTGTACACATGCGGGGCAGTGCCAGCAGTAGACTGACATTAGGTGTACACATGCGGGACAGTGCCAGCAGTAGACTGACATTAGGTGTACACATGTGGGGCAGTGCCAGCAGTAGACTGACATTAGGTGTACACATGTGGGGCAGTGCCAGCAGTAGACTGACATTAGGTGTACACATGTGGGGCAGTGCCAGCAGTAGACTGACATTAGGTGTACACATGCGGGGCAGTGCCAGCAGTAGACTGACATTAGGTGTACAATATATATATATATATATATATATATATATATATATATATATATATATATGCATGTATGTATGTGTGTGCTTGTTGGTATGCATATATATGTATGTATATGTGTGTGTTGATATGTATAGGTATGTGCATGTCTGTTTGTATGTGTATATATGTATACACGCATCTGTGTGTGTGTATACATGTATTTATGGGCCCTTAGATACTTTCAGACATTGTCAGTGTCTTTGCAGTCAAGGTAACCTAGACAGCGTTCCCCTCACTCGTGTATTTTTAGAACCCTTCACCTGACCTGAGGTTATAATTACAGCTACACTCGTGGGACCATCCCTTTTTCATTCTGATCACGGTCCACGACACAGGGAAGTCATTTTTATTTTCTTTAAAACCAATTTCGATTATTTTTGTTTTGGATGTTTTGTTACTAGTTAGCTATGTATGATCAGTTTTATTTACTTACATATCTGTGTGTGCATGTTTTTTTGTTTGTTCCTGCTGAAGGCCTATTGAGCTGAAACATCGTTCAAATCTGTGTCATCTACTAATCATGTAAAGCTTCTAACATACCACTTTTTCTATTTTTTTTTTTCAATTTTCCCTCACATTTAGCTTTACTGAGCTTCACATTTTTATGCATTCATTTGCATTTCTTTGCCTTAACCCCTGACATTAGGTGTACACATTTGGGCAGTGCCCTCTCCACCATTTCTTAATTACTTCTAAATGCTCATCCGTAGCTTCACTGTTCACCAGTTAAAAACAGTATTTTTGTAAATGTCATTTTTCATTACTTTGTCAAGATGAAATCATTAAAGCACCATGACTGGGGATGACATGATGAGGATAGTGCGACTGGGTAAAGCACTATCTCCATATTCCGTGCCGAGGCAGAGTAGGCAAAGTGAAATGAGGAAGAAAGCACCAGTGTTTAAAATTGGCACATGGAACGTAAGGACCATGTGCCCTGGACTTGTTAAAGTTACACACAGAGAAAAAGACAAATCGGCTGATCTAATCTACGATATAGAGATATCTGTAAATCATCTCTGAATGACTTTTCCATCTGTGAAAATGACTGGGAACATCTGGTAAGTGATCGCACATCATGGAGAACATGTATAAGGAATGGTATAATTTCTTTTGAGACTGTCCTAAAGGCAAAACTTAGAAGAGAAAAGCCACATGAAAAAGAATGGAAAACCCTTGGAATCAGTGGGCCTGACTTGTTCATTCTGTGGCCGTGTGTGTTTGTCAAACATTGGTAGAATTAGCCATGAGAGAAGCTGCTCGACAAAAACAAAACCTCAACAACAAAAAATACAGAATAGCCTCTACTAGACCGTCTGATGGGACGAAAAGGGGCCATATATATATATATTATCAAGTACCATGCCTGCTGGCGTAGGTAATCTTGTCTCCACAACCTTTGATCTCGACAGCTATTTATCATTTCTATTGTTGACTTTCTGCAAGCCATTCTCTTAACTGTTCCCTTCTCATTCTATTGTCCTTTCGAGCCGAAGACGGCACATAGGGCAGAATATAAATCTCAAAAACAGAAACCTTGCGTGCCAAAATGGCACATATTGCAGAGATCACTGCTTCTAAAATCTATGGTTCTGTTTCCATAACAATTCTTTTTACAATGACAGCTTGTCAAGCCATCGATCAACCTCCTTAGTCGCCTCTTACGACATGCCTGGAAGGTCACAGTGTCACTATTCTTTACTTCCCACATAATGAGGCCCCGGTAACACACGGGAGATGACAGTAGGGATTCTCATTGCATGGCCAAAAATGCACACAAATATCCTCATATACCCATTGTCCTACATTATTTTTTTTTTAGCAGAATCATTGGAGAAATCCACAATGGGAGAAAAGTTACAAAACATGAAATACGTTTTTTTAGTGGTGCAAAAAGAGGTCTAAGAGTTGGGTCTCAACTGAATGTATCCATTGATTATATTTTTATTTATGTGAGGGCAAGTGCCACTAAGGCAATGATATTGAGAATTGCCAGGTTGAGCTGTACATTGTCTTGTTCTTCTACCTTTTCATCTGTTCAAAAACACAGTGTATATGTATAGGGTGTATGTTAGGCTAGGTTCCTCTGTGGCCACATACAGCACACAGAACAGGAACCATTGTTCTCTATCCTAGAGACCCCTGCTAATTTCACAGGATTTTGCATATTTTTTTTTTACTTTCTTTATTGATAGCCCTATGTAATGTCTCTTAGTCTTGTTTTCCATTTGCCAGTTAGTGTCTGAAAAGGAAATTTGTTTTCATTCATTTTGAACACTTAACATTTCATTATAAAATGTTCTCACTTTGTTGCAATTGATTATAAATCTATCCAGTATGTATTCATATCTATCCAGTATGTATTAAAATCTTTCTCATTCATACCCCAGTATGTCCACTCTGTAATCACCCACAAGAAACTGTAGAACACCACCTGTTTCAATGTCTAAAGCTCACTGACATCAGAACAACACTACTTCCTCAAAGACCCTCCGAATGGAACACTCTGTACGGAACCACAGCAGAACTTAGAAATAACTGCAGATACTACTACATGGCATTTGGGGGAAGGGTATCAGCTCAAAGGTCACTGGATTCATAACGACAACAACAACGATTGTTATCTGTCATCTCTTATTTGTTGTGAATATCATTTACAGATGATTGGAGAATTAGATATTCTATCAGTCATTTTGATGTAATTATATTATTTAGGAAACAGATACCACAGATGTATCCCTCTACGAGACTTCCCAGATGTTATTCTCACCGAGAGTGCCAAGAAAGGCCAGTTTATACTGGAAAAATAAGACTCCAAAAACATTGAAACTGCTGAAAGAGAAACATAGAGAAAATGAGAGGTAATATTTACAAGCTTTACTTTGTCTTTCCACTTCTACCTTCATCATCATCATGTGCCATACTGGTTGGTGTAGGCGATCATGTTCTTCAACAATTTTCTATCCACCATGCATCATATCATTTCTGTTGACTGTTTTCCATGTCATGACACCAAGCTATCCAGCATTTTCTTTCTTTGTTGTCCGCGATCTCTCTTTCCCTGTATAAGACTATCCTGTTAATATATCGGTCGTCTGATGTTTTTGTTCTTCTAATCTTTCAGACATTATTTCTTTGGGTGTAAATATCTCCTGTCTCTTCAACTGTGACATGGCAGTGACCATTTTCTGCTTCAGCACACATCCAAATTATCATTACTCTCACTATGTTTGCTTGACTTGCAATGTAACTGCTAAAGTTATTTTTTTTATACTCTCTGTTTGTGCCTCATGTGACCACTTGATTGACCTTTCTCAACATTTTCCTTTCTTACATTTTTGTAATCTTTTAGAATTTTTTGGTGCCTTGGTAATATTGGAAATGTAATCTCATGGCGACTTCTTGATCGTTGTGATTATCTCACATTCCCTGGTAATTTGTGGTGGTGTAGATGGTGGTGATTTCTACGTACCCACTACACTGTAATCACTCATCGTGCTAATCTGCTGCGATGATTCCTAAGAAAGCATTGAATGAATTAATCTTGGAACATTATGAACAGGACCATTGGCGTTCATCTAGTGCTCTCTCCCCGTTATACACTTAAACACAGCAATGTATTTTTCTTGCCTATTCCTAACATTTGGACATTTGTGATCACTTGTCCATTGACAATAATTATTATTCTATAACTTTGTTCTTTTTACACTTTTGGAGAATAATAGCAAATTAGAGTTACTGACCTTTCATTGTGATTATTTTATTATTATTATTTTAGTTGAAACTAAGCTCAAGGAAAAACCAACATAATTGATTACACTTGACCGATTTTATTTCTGTAAAAGACAGACAGGCTGTGACAGGACACAAGGTAACAGTGTTCAGGTTTGTGATGAATGAGGTGAATTTGCTGGGGACAGTATTGAACTATGCACACAAACCTCAGCAGCATAGGTGATGATTCTAGGTGACTTCCATCAAATAGAAATGTTCAATGATCTCTTCAAAAAATAATAAAAACAAATAGTTGAATGTATCATTTTTGCAATCTTAAGTTTATTTTTTTTTAAAATTGGCTTTATGTCAACGGACGACCAAGTAAAAATATTGATGAAAAGTTACTGAAATTATTTTAAAACATAAAGTGACCAAACCTCATGAGAGGAATATTGATGGAAAGTTTTAGCAATTCCTGTTAACAACACTCAGTTATCAACTCTCATCACTAAAAACAGTTATCATTGTGACGAGACCAGAAAAATAAGATCATTGTCTTTATATTTTGATGTCAGTTAACGATATGACCTTTGTTTCAGGTTACGCCATCATTCCTTGAACCAGCATCTAAGATTGATCTGTAAGAAAGTTCCAGGCTCTGCCGAGAATGGAAAAGAGACTAAAGTAGGAGCTCCAGATCTGAAATGGTTTTGTTGTTATATCTTTGTTGTAAATTCTTTGATGACTAATTATGTTAAAGAAAGAATGTGTGAGCATCCGATGACATCTTTCCACCGTGTTGTAGCACTATAACCTGTAGATATAAGATGATTTATGTGTTCTCTGATAGAGGTGTTGGTTTAACAAAAGTGGACTATAACCTTCACATCTTCACAAGTCAATAGAATACTCATAGTAGGGTAGTTGTGATGTGTTTGTAAATTAAATAACCAACAAAAATAAAAAATGACATGCACAGTTTTATTGAGCTTATAGTCCAATCAGTGCTTCATACGTTCACTTTGATCGTTCAGTCTATCTGTATATATGATTGTATATGGCAGCCAAAGTTTATGTTTATTATAACCCACTCAAAATCTGAAAATAAAAACTCGCCCTAGTCAGTCAGGTGTATGGTAGTCATCATTGGAGTGGTTCTCACTTCAGGTAGGACATCAACCTCTCCACAGAAAGGTGCAGGTTTCTCCCCTCCACAGAATGGTATTTTTCTTGGCTCTACCCTCCCCAGGTCTCCCTCAAACAGACAGGAGATCCCATGTGTGCTCTACACACATAAAACCTAAGACTTCATCAAGTACAAGGCCTGCTGGTAAAGGTGATCATGACTCTCCACAACTTTCGATGTCGACAGTTATTTATTATTTCTGCTGTTGACCCTCTGCAAAGCCATTCTCTTAAGCTGTCTGGTAACTTTTCTCTTTGCTTCTCTCTATCTCTTCATCCCTCGATTTTTCCAGTTGTTACAATATATTCCAGCTGTTCCTTTGTCATTACATGCCCAAACAAATGATGATTGTTTCTTCCTAATATTGGAAATGAGCTCTCTTTTTTTCTTTGGCCTCTTTCAGAATGTTTTCATTGCTCTTCTTAGCTGTCCATGGTTTTCTCAACATTCTTCTGTAAAACCACATTTCTACAGCTTCCAGTGATTTTCTTGTTGTCCTATTGTTCATGATTCACATCCATATGTTAAGACTGGCTCTTAAGAATCTAAAACAGTTAACTCTAAAAGTTAACACTAACAGTTAACCCTAACAGTTAACACTAACAGTTAACCCTAACAGTTAACACTAACAGTTAACCCTAAAAGTTAACACTAACAGTTAACCCTAACAGTTAACACTAACAGTTAACCCTAACAGTTAACACTAACAGTTAACTCTAAAAGTTAACACTAACAGTTAACCCTAACAGTTAACACTAACAGTTAACCCTAACAGTTAACACTAACAGTTAACCCTAACAGTTAACACTAACAGTTAACCCTAACAGTTAACACTAACAGTTAACCCTAACCGTTAACACTAACAGTTAACCCTAACAGTTAACACTAACAGTTAACCCTAACAGTTAACACTAACAGTTAACATCAACAGTTAGCCCTAACCCTAACAGTTAACCCTAACCCTAAAAGTTAACACTAACAGTTAACCCTAACAGTTTACACTAACAGTTAACCCTAACAGTTAACACTAACAGTTAACCCTAAGTAAAAGTAAAAAGTAAAGTACCCCCCGTCACGCCAAGTGGCGTATAGGGAAATATGGTGTTAGTGGCCCTATATTTTACAGACCTTCAGCACATGATTTTTAGGGTAATGTGGTCGGTATTACGCCCGTGCTGCTTTACTTTCCCAGAAAAAATCCGGTACCCATTTTAAGGCTGGGTGAACCCGGAGCCGTCGGTTGGGATCGAACCCTACCCCTTGTCCGTAGTAGTCCAGTTCACTAACCACTGAGCTATTGCGGCTCCCACTAATTTTTAGGGAATTAGTAAAACCCAGGTGTCCTCGCCAGGGTACGAACCCCGGCTGTTGCCGTGGTAAGCCAACCGCCTATCGATTGCGCTAACCGGACACCAGTTAACCCTAACCCTAAAAGTTAACACTAACAATTAACACTAACAGTTAACACCAACAGTTAACACTAACAGTTAACCCTAACCCTAACAGTTAACACTAACAGTTAACCCTAACAGTTAACACTAACAGTTAACCCTAACAGTTAACACTAACAGTTAACCCTAACAGTTAACACTAACAGTTAACCCTAACCCTAACAGTTAACACTAACAGTTAGCCCTAACTCTAACAGTTAACCCTAACACTGCCCTGAAAATAAAAAAAAATGATAAAAGATACAAATTCACCCAAATGTCCTTTCATTTTTCAATGCCACATAAAAGTAAATGAGAAATTAAAATTATTTTCTTTATGTATATGCTTGAGTACTTGTTGTGTGCTGCATTAGCAATGAAGGACTGGTAATACTTGCTGTGTGCTGCATTAGTAGTAAAGGACTGGCAATACTTGCTGTGTGCTGCATTAGCAGTGAAGGACTGGCAATACTTGCTGTGTGCTGCATTAGCAGTGAAGGACTGGCAATACTTGCTGTGTGCTGCATTAGTAGTGAAGGACTGGCAATACTTGCTGTGTGCTGCATTAGTAGTGAAGGACTGGCAATACTTGTTGTGTGCTGCAGTAGTAGTGAAGGACTGGCAATACTTGCTGTGTGCTGCATTAGTAGTGAAGGACTGGCAATACTTGCTGTGTGCTGCATTAGTAGTGAAGGACTGGCAATACTTGCTGTGTGCTGCATTAGTAGTGAAGGACTGGCAATACTTGCTGTGTGCTGCATTAGTAGTGAAGGACTGGCAATACTTGTTGTGTGCTGCATTAGTAGTGAAGGACTGGCAATACTTGCTGTGTGCTGCATTAGTAGTGAAGGACTGGCAATACATGTTGTGTGCTGCATCAGCAGTGAAGGACTGGCAATACTTGTTGTGTGCTGCATTAGTAGTGAAGGACTGGCAATACTTGTTGTGTGCTGCATTAGTAGTGAAGGACTGGCAATACTTGCTGTGTGCTGCATTAGTAGTGAAGGACTGGCAATACTTGCTGTGTGCTGCATTAGTAGTGAAGGACTGGCAATACTTGTTGTGTGCTGCATTAGTAGTGAAGGACTGGCAATACTTGCTGTGTGCTGCATTAGTAGTGAAGGACTGGCAATACATGTTGTGTGCTGCATCAGCAGTGAAGGACTGGCAATACTTGTTGTGTGCTGCATTAGTAGTGAAGGACTGGCAATACTTGTTGTGTGCTGCATTAGTAGTGAAGGACTGGCAATACTTGCTGTGTGCTGCATTAGTAGTGAAGGACTGGCAATACTTGCTGTGTGCTGCATTAGTAGTGATGGACTGGCAATACTTGCTCTGTGCTGCATTAGTAGTGAAGGACTGGCAATACTTGATGTGTGCTGCATTAGTAGTGAAGGACTGGCAATACTTGCTGTGTGCTGCATTAGTAGTGAACGACTGGCAATACTTGCTGTGTCCTGCATTAGTAGTGAAGGACTGGTAATACTTGCTGTGTTCTGCATTAGTAGTGAAGGACTGGCAATACTTGTTGTGTGCTGCATTAGTAGTGAAGGACTGGCAATACTTGCTGTGTCCTGCATTAGTAGTGAAGGACTGGCAATACTTGCTGTGTCCTGCATTAGTAGTGAAGGACTGGTAATACTTGCTGTGTTCTGCATTAGTAGTGAAGGACTGGCAATACTTGTTGTGTGCTGCATTAGTAGTGAAGGACTGGCAATACTTGCTGTGTCCTGCATTAGTAGTGAAGGACTGGCAATACTTGCTGTGTCCTGCATTAGTAGTGAAGGACTGGCAGCTGCATTACCAGTTTAGCCTATGGACGTGTATCTTTCTGATATATTGAGGTCATGTATTTTCCTTAGAGCAACATGTGGTTGCAAATCATGGATACTCATACAGATAATAAAGAAGAAAAGTGGATCATTCAAAGAAAAATGCTGGCAAAAAAATTATCAAAATACTTTGGATAGTAAAAAAACAGAAAAAGATGTCAAAATGCTTGAAAATTGTATAGAACTGTTTATAAGCAATATAATAGGAGACACTTTTATTTATTTATTTTTTTTTATTTTTTGCATTCGCCATCTTTCACCTCTGGCAAAGTCCCAAGAAACTAGGAACTGAATTGTGCACATTAAAACAACACGAAAGAAGTGCATGGGCATTTACAGCACGCTCGGCAGGCAGAATAGTCAAGGAAGACAGTGGTGCATACGTCATGACCACAAGTAGCATGACAATGGCGATGGCAGTGACAAAGGCATTCAAATGGTTAGAGTCACAAGACTACACCCACACATGTATACTGAGTGATTCGATGAGCATGATTAAAAAAGTGGAGGCGGGCTCTGTACGCATGCAATGAGTAGAGTCGTTGCAGAAATCCAAAATACGTAAAGTCACCTTTGTCTATGTCCCTGGACATGCAGGAGTACGGGGAAATGAAAGAGCAGACAGGTTGGCTAGCTGCGCTGTCGTTGAGGACGGGCAACCAATGGATCGGGCGGACATCATCAATGCCCTCCGAGATGTGGGAAGAGCACAGGACTTTGACAAACACAGATCCACGTCACTTCATCGGATGATGGAAATGGGAGTTAAGATGGGCACAGCCAGAAATGAGAAACTTAGTGGCCGTGTAAGAAGACTTATCAACCAACATAGAACTGGAGTCGTCAGTCGCTGGACACTGAGGGAATTGCTGAGGAGGGGATCTGAGCACCTGTGGACATGTTCGGAGTGCAATGATGATGACCTGCAAATAACTCAATAACTTGTGCACATTAATCCATTTTTCTCTGGCAGCATGGGGGTATGCTGCACAAGCAGATAATTCTGATTTTGGAGGAACTCATATTTTTTTCCTGTCTTTGAACAGTTAACGTTTTAAGCTGGGCCTTGCTGCTGAGATGAGGGGTGATTGTCGCAGAGAGAAATAATAAATAAAAATGCCCACTGGTACAGCCAGGATTTGAACTCACAACCTCTTTGTCTTGGAACCAGTGTCTTGCCACAGGACCAACAAGTCTTCTTCCCCCTCCATAGGAAAATGAAATTTTTTGACTATGTTAAAAGATGGTTGTCTAGAAATTACAGTAATGGAAGGGCATGGTTCCAGGGAGATGAGACAAGCTGACCAAAAGAAGGCTGTTGTAAGACATTAAAGAGACCTTAAACTTGGCAACAAAGGAAGTGGGAAATTTTGCTGGAGACAGATTTCTTCACCTGTGATGAAAGTAACATTCTGAAAAGGGTATATGACTAGGGAATGATGATGAATTGTGTTACGATGTTCAACAGAGTGATCATCTGTGCTAAGTTAGATTTGTGAAATGTTCTTTTAGGCCTGGTTGTGTGTAAGGGCTGGTGGTAGTTCATTATTTACAGTTAGCACATTTTTGGGGAATTGGGACAGCATCACATCAGTGCTGTCTTTCTTTTCCAAAAAAAAAAATCCAGTCTCCATTTAAATCTGGATGAAACTAGAAGATAAAACCTGACCTTTTGTCCTTTGTAGACTTGTTCACTGACCACTGCTGTGCCACAGCTCCTGCTGTGTTAAATGAAAACTTCCAGAAATTTGTATAATGCACCCATGAGCTCAGTTTAGGGATGAATTAGAGAGACTTTGTGAGGAGCAGAAATATTGGAATGAAGACTATTTTACTTTGATTGAAAATAATTGTGGATCTATGAGTGTGACTTATGTTGTTATTCATTTGGCTAATTGCTCTATATCCATACAGAAACCAAGCATCAAAACTGATAACAGCAGATAGACTTGACCTTGAACTAGATAATACATTTTGTTTATTTGTGTTTGCCAGCTCTGTATCTCTACGGAGTTCTGAAGGACTAAATTTGGCATGAATATATTCTTCTTCTTCTACCTTTTAGCTCCCAGTGGAGCATAGGTCTTCAACAAACACTTTCCAAGTCATTCTGTTTTTTGCCATTCTTTTAAGATCATTCCATGTCATCCCCATCATCTTCATCTCTGCTTCGATCTGTCTTCTCCAAGAATTCCTTGGTCTTCCTCTTTGTCTTTTCTCCTGGGGATTCCAAAAAAGGGCCTGTTGTGTAATACTCTCAGTTGGCTTCCGTGGTGTGTGTCCTATCCATCGCCATCGTCTTCGCTGTATCTCTTTATCCACTGGTATTTGACCGGTACATTTCCATAATTCTACGTTAGTTACTTTGTCCTGCCATTCCCATGCCTTTATTCTGCGCAAGCATCCATTAATGAAAGTCTGTGCCTTCGTGATTGTCAATTTTGTTATTCTCCATGTTTCACAGCCATATAATAGGACCGACTTAACATTTGAGTTGAAAATTTTTATTTTTGTATTTAGCCTAATTTCTTTGGATTTCCATATGTTTCCCAGTGCAATGAAAGCTCCTCTTGCTTTTGATATCCTTATTTTGGTATCATTTTCTGTTCCTCCCTCTTTATCTATATTACTGCCCAGATATATATAAGATTGTACGTCTAGTAGAGGTATTTCTCCTAGTTTTATTTGGTTATTGCCAACTGCATTAATTCTCATAATGTTGGTCTTATCTCTATTAATCTTTAGTCCTAGCTGTTGTGATATCTCATCATATATATACTCATTTTATCCTGCATCTGTTGATGGCTGTGTGATAGGAGAGCTATGTCATCAGCAAAGTCTAAATCATCAAGTTGTTTGGTCAGTGACCACTGGATCCCAATTCTGTTGTTTTGAGTTATTTTCATAATCCAATCTATGGCCAGTAGAAAGAGAAATGGAGACAGGAGGCATCCTTGCCTTACTCCTGTTCTTATTTCAAATGCTTCTGTAAGCTGTCCTTCATGCACCACACTACATTTTGTTCCTTCATACATTGTTTTTATCAGGTTAATAAACTTTATGGGGATTCCGTAATGACTCAGCAACTTCCAAAGCATTCTTCTGTCTAAACTATCAAATGCCTTTTCGTAATCTATGAATCCAATATAAAGTGGGGATTATAAAGTGTCCCTCACCTTACAGGCAGATATTCTCTGACTTGAGAGGTACTCTCATTTGAAAGGTCAAAAGTTCTAATATTTTGGGTATATTTTTATCCTGTTAATTTTCCCCATATTTGGCTTTGTATTTTCGATTTCCAACTGCCAAGGATTCTTTAGTGCGCAAGAATGATCACTGAACCACATGTCATTTGCTGTCATCCGAGAAGGCTAAACATCGGATCTCATTATCCAAAGATCAGGATAAAGCCATGAAGAAACCACAGATTCAAATTTTTAATATTTTTTTTATTTGAATTAAAGGATAAACCAAGCCACAAGAGTTGATGATGGAGTTGATTTGAATATCAAGCCATTGGAGTATTATGTTCTGGCAGCTGTTAGTTCCCATTCATCATCATGTACGGTACCGGTTGGCGTTGGTGATCATGTCCTTCCACAATCTTCTGTCCACAGTGCATTGTATGAGTTCTGTTGTTGACTGTTTTCCATGCCATGACACCAGGCTATCAAGTATTTTCTCTCTTTGTCGTCCACGATCTCTCTTTCCTTTTATTTTGCCAGTTGTAACCAAGTATTCCAACTTTCCTCTTCTCATGATGTGCCCAAAAAATGTTGATTGCTTCTTTCTAAGTAGTGCCGGTTATGGTCCCCACACCACGATGGCAGGCAGAGGATCTCATGTATAGAGACAATGGCTGTGATCTCCGACTAGTACAATCATTGCCAAGAAGGAAAGGAATGGCAAACTACCTTTTTATATTGCCTGGAATGATCATGACAAACCACAACTAGTTCCCATTAGTGCAGCTATTTTTGTGTGTTATTTTTCTATCAACAGGTAGTGATGATGCAGCGAATTATTAGTTACATTGCTTACCTGGAGAATACTATCGGGTGTATATGCTCTCAGCTTGGTGTCAAGTCCCATCCATCATGGCGAAAGTTAACTTCAAGCATCAAAGATATGGATAAATCAGGTTTTTGCAGCATTTTTATTTTAAAAACAATTATGTGAGAGTGTTTGAGACATACACATTATCTTCAAACTGCTGTTATTTAACATTGTATAAGACGTTATGGGGGTTTGTACTGCAGTTGTCATTGTGCAGTTTATACAAAGGAGTTGTTATGGACATATACAAAGGGAACCATTCGGGAGGGTCTGTTACTACTCTCTCTGTCCTATAGAACATGCTACCCCTTCTAGTTTTCTCTCGACCGTTGCTGCTTGTATTCTGTTGAACATGGTGGGTTGAGTGTCTACTTTTATTGAATGTTAAATATTCCATGTCATCTGTTTTATCTTTCAGCACTTTTAATTTAACAAATGCCTTGTCATTAATGGCTAAGAAAAGAGGACTTGAGATCAAGCAAGAAAAGACAAAAGTTAAAAAAAAAAAAAAAAAAAAAATTCATCTAGAAGAAAAAAATTGCCAGCTTTCACCTCTGAAGAAGTTCATAAAGACTAAAGACTGGGAACTGAATTTTGCATGTTAATCCGTTTTTTTCCTGGCAGCCATGTGCACAGGGGTCCCTCACCACACAGGCAGATAACTCAGACTTTGGAGGTACTCATATTTTTTCCGTCAATGAGTAATTGACGTTTCAAGCCAGGCCTCACTGCTGAGACCTGGAGTGGTTGCTGCAGAGAGAAATTAATAAAAATCCCAACTGGTGCAGCTGGGATTTGAACTCACAACCTCTCTTCGTCGAGCCCAGCATCTTGCGAGACCAACCAGTCCCCTGAGAAATAGCAGTGAAAGAAGTAGATCACCTTGTATATCTTGGAAGCTGTATAGATCAAGAATGAGACACAAAGAAAGAAATTAGAATCAGAATAGCAAAGACTTTCTAAAATCTTGATAAAATATGGAAATACAAATTCTAAGCACAAAAACAAAAGCTCAGATTTTCCAATTAAATGTATTATCCAGCCTTACTTATTCATGCAAGATTTGGAAAAAACTAAAGAAATAGAAAATAAATTAGATGCAATGTTTGTTTGCATTCGCCAGCTTTATATCTCGAACAAAGTCCAAATGGACTGAATTTTGCTTTTTTTTCCCCCATTTTTACACCGGCAGTCATGTGATCAGGTGTCTCCCATCATACAGGCAAATATTCTCTGACTTCAAAGGTTTTCATTTTTATTTAGACCAGGGGAGGGTAAAACCATGGATTACATTTTTTTCCCCCACCATCTATGGTGGAAATCGAACCAGGAACTGTCATGTCAAGGGGCTGATGTCCTACCTCTATACCACCCAGATCCCCAGTAAGATGCATTCAAAAACAAATGTGTGAGGAAATATTTTGTATACCTCAAACCTTGAATTAATTCAAGACAAGTGCAAAATAAGAGAAATGACAAAGTATCCAAAAATATAATTTATAATCAAGAAAATATGGATATATGTTGGCCATGAGATGAGAAGGGGTGTCCGGTTAGCGCAATCGATAGGCGGTTGGCTTACCACGGCAACAGCCGGGGTTCGTTCCCTGGCGAGGACACCTGGGTTTTACTAATTCCCTAAAAATTAGTGGGAGCCGCGATAGCTCAGTGGTTAGTGAACTGGACTACTACGGACAAGGGGTAGGGTTCGATCCCAACCGACGGCTCCGGGTTCACCCAGCCTTAAATGGGTACCGGATTTTTTCTGGGAAAGTAAAGCAACACGGGCGTAATACCGACCACATTACCCCAAAAATCATGTGCTGAAGGTCTGTAAAATATAGGGTCACTAACACCATATTTCCCTATACGCCACTTGGCGTGACGGGGGGTACTTTACTTATGAGATGAGAAGACAACAAGAAAATCTCAAAGCAGGCCCTCAAATGGGAACCAGAGAGTAAAAGAATAAGAGGCTGATCTAGAGAAACACTAAAAATTTAAAAGGTAATTAAAATGTCACTTTGGTGAAAAGCAACAACAGCAGGCGTTAGCTCCTTTGCTGAAGTTGAGAACCAGGGACATCTGGTGAACCAGGGACATTTGGTGAACCAGGGACATCTGGTGAACCAGGGACATCTGGCGAGGTACGGGGCCTGGGCAAGGTCTGACACATGATAGTAAAGATCATCAGACATGGAGAGTCTAGGATTTCTGACCTAAGTGCTGTCTTTGGTTCAACAGAATGATAGATAGACTCAAATGTACTCCTCTAAACTGCCCAAGACCTAGTGCCACTGACAAATAACAAAGCTTTCAGTTTGAAACTGTGGATGAGACACATTGTTTAGTTTCAGTTTGAAACTGTGGATGAGACACATTGTTTAGTTTCAGTTTGAAACTGTGGATGAGACACATTGTTTAGTTTCAGTTTGAAACTGTGGATGAGACACATAGTTTAGTTTCAGTTTGAAACTGTGGATGAGACACATTGTTTAGATCCTAGAACATCTACATATTGTGTATATTGTTCAACATTAGCACTCATTGTTTATATTCTCAGAAACCTGGAGAAAAGAATTTCTTGCAATGCGCTCTGAAGACAGTGTAAGTGTTCTCTGGTAGCCATTTAGAAAAGCCAACTTTCTTGTATGATTTAACATGCCAAATTAAGTGTTGTTTTTAATCTTTATAACATTGCAATTGAATTGTGCTGTTATTGTGCATTTTTCTATTCAATAAACATTAAGAGTGATAATAGTGAATAAATAATAAAATAATATAAAAACTGGCTCAAGATCGTAGCACATGGAGAGCAAAAATAAACAATGGCACAGCAACTTTCAAGACAGTGCTGATATCAAGTTCAGAAGACAAGAGAAAGGAGACAAGGCCGGGTACCGCGGGTACACCTTGCTCGTTCTCTAGATGGATCTGTCTGTCTAATATTGGCAAATTCAGCCACGAGAGAAGCTGTTTAGTAAAGCATGAGACACTAATGCTTTACCAAACTACTGAGTTATCATGATTGCTTGCTACCAACCGTCTGTTAAGATGCTAAAGGCCATACAGTGAATAAATAAGAGATGTCTTTCACTTCAAGAGGAGAGTGTTGTTGCTGCCTTGGTGAATAGGTAACACAGGAGAGTGTTGTGATGCCTTGGTGAGTAGGTAACACAGGAGAGTGTTGTGCTGCCTTGGTTAGTAGGTAACACAGGAGAGTGTTGTGATGCCTTGGTTAGTAGGTAACACAGGAGAGTGTTGTGATGCCTTGGTGAGTAGGTAACACAGGAGAGTGTTGTGATGCCTTGGTGAGTAGGTAACACAGGAGAGTGTTGTGATGTCTTGGTGAGTAGGTAACACAGGAGAGTGTTGTGCTGCCTTGGTGAGTAGGTAACACAGGAGAGTGTTGTGCTGCCTTGGTGAGGAGAGTGTTGTGCTGCCTTGGTTAGTAGGTAACACAGGAGAGTGTTGTGATGCCTTGGTTAGTAGGTAACACAGGAGAGTGTTGTGATGCCTTGGTGAGTAGGTAACACAGGAGAGTGTTGTGATGCCTTGGTGAGTAGGTAACACAGGAGAGTGTTGTGATGCCTTGGTGAGTAGGTAACACAGGAGAGTGTTGTGATGCCTTGGTGAGTAGGTAACACAGGAGAGTGTTGTGATGCCTTGGTGAGTAGGTAACACAGGAGAGTGTTGTGATGCCTTGGTGAGTAGGTAACACAGGAGAGTGTTGTGCTGCCTTGGTGAGGAGAGTGTTGTGCTGCCTTGGTGAGGAGAGTGTTGTGCTGCCTTGGTTAGTAGGTAACACAGGAGAGTGTTGTGATGCCTTGGTTAGTAGGTAACACAGGAGAGTGTTGTGATGCCCTGGTGAGTAGGTAACACAGGAGAGTGTTGTGATGCCTTGGTTAGTAGGTAACACAGGAGAGTGTTGTGATGCCTTGGTTAGTAGGTAACACAGGAGAGTGTTGTGATGCCTTGGTTAGTAGGTAACACAGGAGAGTGTTGTGATGCCTTGGTGAGTAGGTAACACAGGAGAGTGTTGTGATGCCTTGGTGAGTAGGTAACACAGGAGAGTGTTGTGCTGTCTTGGTGAGGAGAGTGTTGTGCTGCCTTGGTTAGTAGGTAACACAGGAGAGTGTTGTGCTGCCTTGGTGAGGAGAGTGTTGTGCTGCCTTGGTTAGTAGGTAACACAGGAGAGTGTTGTGATGCCTTGGTGAGTAGGTAACACAGGAGAGTGTTGTGATGCCTTGGTTAGTAGGTAACACAGGAGAGTGTTGTGCTGCCTTGGTTAGTAGGTAACACAGGAGAGTGTTGTGATGCCTTGGTGAGTAGGTAACACAGGAGAGTGTTGTGATGCCTTGGTGAGTAGGTAACACAGGAGAGTGTTGTGCTGCCTTGGTTAGTAGGTTATACAGGAGAGTGTTGTGATGCCTTGGTGAGTAGGTAACACAGGAGAGTGTTGTGCTGCCTTGGTGAGTAGGTAACACAGGAGAGTGTTGTGATGCCTTGGTGAGTAGGTAACACAGGAGAGTGTTGTGCTGCCTTGGTGAGTAGGTAACACAGGAGAGTGTTGTGCTGCCTTGGTGAGGAGAGTGTTGTGCTGCCTTGGTTAGTAGGTAACACAGGAGAGTGTTGTGATGCCTTGGTTAGTAGGTAACACAGGAGAGTGTTGTGATGCCTTGGTGAGTAGGTAACACAGGAGAGTGTTGTGATGCCTTGGTGAGTAGGTAACACAGGAGAGTGTTGTGATGCCTTGGTGAGTAGGTAACACAGGAGAGTGTTGTGATGCCTTGGTGAGTAGGTAACACAGGAGAGTGTTGTGCTGCCTTGGTGAGGAGAGTGTTGTGCTGCCTTGGTTAGTAGGTAACACAGGAGAGTGTTGTGCTGCCTTGGTGAGGAGAGTGTTGTGCTGCCTTGGTTAGTAGGTAACACAGGAGAGTGTTGTGCTGCCTTGGTTAGTAGGTAACACAGGAGAGTGTTGTGATGCCTTGGTGAGTAGGTAACACAGGAGAGTGTTGTGATGCCTTGGTTAGTAGGTAACACAGGAGAGTGTTGTGATGCCTTGGTTAGTAGGTAACACAGGAGAGTGTTGTGATGCCTTGGTGAGTAGGTAACACAGGAGAGTGTTGTGATGCCTTGGTGAGTAGGTAACACAGGAGAGTGTTGTGCTGTCTTGGTGAGGAGAGTGTTGTGATGCCTTGGTTAGTAGGTAACACAGGAGAGTGTTGTGCTGCCTTGGTGAGGAGAGTGTTGTGCTGCCTTGGTTAGTACGTAACACAGGAGAGTGTTGTGATGCCTTGGTTAGTAGGTAACACAGGAGAGTGTTGTGATGCCTTGGTTAGTAGGTAACACAGGAGAGTGTTGTGATGCCTTGGTGAGTAGGTAACACAGGAGAGTGTTGTGATGCCTTGGTGAGTAGGTAACACAGGAGAGTGTTGTGCTGCCTTGGTTAGTAGGTAACACAGGAGAGTGTTGTGATGCCTTGGTTAGTAGGTAACACAGGAGAGTGTTGTGATGCCTTGGTGAGTAGGTAACACAGGAGAGTGTTGTGATGCCTTGGTGAGTAGGTAACACAGGAGAGTGTTGTGATGCCTTGTTGAGTAGGTAACACAGGGGAGTGTTGTGCTGCCTTGGTGAGGAGAGTGTTGTGCTGCCTTGGTTAGTAGGTAACACAGGAGAGTGTTGTGCTGCCTTGGTGAGGAGAGTGTTGTGCTGCCTTGGTTAGTAGGTAACACAGGAGAGTGTTGTGCTGCCTTGGTTAGTAGGTAACACAGGAGAGTGTTGTGATGCCTTGGTGAGTAGGTAACACAGGAGAGTGTTGTGATGCCTTGGTTAGTAGGTAACACAGGAGAGTGTTGTGATGCCTTGGTTAGTAGGTAACACAGGAGAGTGTTGTGATGCCTTGGTGAGTAGGTAACACAGGAGAGTGTTGTGATGCCTTGGTGAGTAGGTAACACAGGAGAGTGTTGTGCTGTCTTGGTGAGGAGAGTGTTGTGCTGCCTTGGTTAGTAGGTAACACAGGAGAGTGTTGTGCTGCCTTGGTGAGGAGAGTGTTGTGCTGCCTTGGTTAGTACGTAACACAGGAGAGTGTTGTGATGCCTTGGTTAGTAGGTAACACAGGAGAGTGTTGTGATGCCTTGGTTAGTAGGTAACACAGGAGAGTGTTGTGATGCCTTGGTGAGTAGGTAACACAGGAGAGTGTTGTGATGCCTTGGTGAGTAGGTAACACAGGAGAGTGTTGTGCTGCCTTGGTTAGTAGGTAACACAGGAGAGTGTTGTGATGCCTTGGTTAGTAGGTAACACAGGAGAGTGTTGTGATGCCTTGGTGAGTAGGTAACACAGGAGAGTGTTGTGATGCCTTGGTGAGTAGGTAACACAGGAGAGTGTTGTGATGTCTTGGTAAGTAGGTAACACAGGAGAGTGTTGTGCTGCCTTGGTGAGTAGGTAACACAGGAGAGTGTTGTGCTGCCTTGGTGAGGAGAGTGTTGTGCTGCCTTGGTTAGTAGGTAACACAGGAGAGTGTTGTGATGCCTTGGTTAGTAGGTAACACAGGAGAGTATTGTGATGCCTTGGTTAGTAGGTAACACAGGAGAGTGTTGTGATGCCTTGGTGAGTAGGTAACACAGGAGAGTGTTGTGCTGCCTTGGTGAGTAGGTAACACAGGAGAGTGTTGTGCTGCCTTGGTGAGTAGGTAACACAGGAGAGTGTTGTGCTGCCTTGGTGAGTAGGTAACACAGGAGAGTGTTGTGATGCATTGGTTAGTAGGTAACACAGGAGAGTGTTGTGTTGCCTTGGTGAGTTGAGTGTTGTGCTGCCTTGGTTAGTAGGTAACACAGGAGAGTGTTGTGATGCCTTGGTGAGTAGGTAACACAGGAGAGTGTTGTGATGCCTTGGTGAGTAGGTAACACAGGAGAGTGTTGTGATGCCTTGGTGAGTAGGTAACACAGGAGAGTGTTGTGCTGCCTTGGTTAGTAGGTAACACAGGAGAGTGTTGTGCTGCTTTGGTGAGGAGAGTGTTGTGCTGCCTTGGTTAGTAGGTAACACAGGAGAGTGTTGTGATGCCTTGGTTAGTAGGTAACACAGGAGAGTGTTGTGATGCCTTGGTGAGTAGGTAACATAGGAGAGTGTTGTGATGCCTTGGTTAGTAGGTAACACAGGAGAGTGTTGTGATGCCTTGGTTAGTAGGTAACACAGGAGAGTGTTGTGATGCCTTGGTGAGTAGGTAACACAGGAGAGTGTTGTGATGCCTTGGTGAGTAGGTAACACAGGAGAGTGTTGTGATGCCTTGGTGAGTAGGTAACATAGGAGAGTTGTGCTGCCTTGGTTAGTAGGTAACACAGGAGAGTGTTGTGATGCCTTGGTTAGTAGGTAACACAGGAGAGTGTTGTGCTGCCTTGGTGAGTAGGTAACACAGGAGAGTGTTGTGATGCCTTGGTGAGTAGGTAACACAGGAGAGTGTTGTGATGTCTTGGTGAGTAGGTAACACAGGAGAGTGTTGTGATGCCTTGGTGAGTAGGTAACACAGGAGAGTGTTGTGCTGCCTAAATGAGTAGGTAACACAGGAGAGTGTTGTGCTGCCTTGGTGAGTAGGTAACACAGGAGAGTGTTGTGATGCCTTGGTGAGTAGGTAACACAGGAGAGTGTTGCGATGCCTTGGTGAGTAGGTAACACAGGAGAGTGTTATGATGCCTTGGTGAGTAGGTAACACAGGAGAGTGTTGTAATGTCTTGTTGAGTAGGTAACACAGGAGAGTGTTGTGATGTCTTGGTGAGTAGGTAACACAGGAGAGTGTTGTGATGTCTTGGTGAGTAGGTAACACATGAAAGCTGAAATGTCAAACACAATCGTAGAAGCAGAAGTGAATAATCATTGGTCCTATTATCCTCAACATTCAGACCCAATGTAACATTTTCTGTAAATCTCAACATGTATTTTACAAATATTTCCTTGGTCCCCAGATGCCTATTCCTATCTTTATTTGTATCAACAATCTTCTTGTGAATAGTAACATGATATATTAAGGCCAGCTTGTTAACTGTCATAACTGTCTCTGAGAGCAACCCAAAATAGTAGAGGGATGCTTCAAAAGGGAACAGATGTGGTTTACTAATGATCAGCACTAATATTGAGAGTGGCACTGGCACAGAGATGTTGTCTTTTTAATTAAAAGGTAGTTAAATTTGACATAAACAACACAAACTAGCAGAGCTAGTGAAAGGTAAATATCATAGAACACACTGACTTGATACATTGACTTGACACGCTGACTTCACACACTGACTTCACACACTCCTTAACAAGAAATTTAACACACTGTGGCAACTCTTTTTGTTTTATTTGCTAATTTTCATTTTTAATTTGAAGTAGCGACAAGAAAGTCAATGAAAATTGATAACATATGGTTTATATAACATGCGGTTTGTATAACATACGGTTTGTTCAGATAATGTGCTCAGGAATTCAGAAAAGAGGTTAAATAAAAGGTTTTAGTGGAAATAACTGCAGAAACAACAATAATTTAACATGAACAAAAACTGGCTAAAGGTTTCAACACATCAGTAAAAAGAGACAGTTTGTATGGCTCTTGGCACAGAATGTTTTAAGATTATAATGTTGTGAATACTTTCATCTCATTTGACTCCTCACCTACAGTCTGCAGGAAGTATGAGATATTGTCATGGTGGCGCTGATCTACCTCTTCCTTCACTTTATTTGATAGAGATTAGTCATTGTGAATGTTGAGCAGCATGGGTTGTCCTATTCAACCATGCTACAGAAGTAAGGCCACAAATAGCACACAATATTTCTCTTATGTTCATTTGATAGAGATTAGTCATTGTGAATGTCGAGCAGCATGGGTTGTCTTTTCTTTGTTCTATTCAACCATGCTACAGAAGTAAGGCCACAAATACCACACAATATTTCTAACAAGACATGAAGGAATTCTGGACTTATTTGACAAAAACACAATTATATTTTACAGCGAGGCAGTGAAGAGTTCTCAAGAAATATTTCACGCCTGCTCAAACTGTCCTCACCAACAATTGATACCACAACTACATGCCCGTCCCCCACAGTGGACTATAACCAGCAGAGGTCACTGGACTCCTACCTAGAACCAGAGGACACCACAAGTACAACCTACAATAAGGATAATGATGGGAGTCTCTTCAATGGATGGCAGTGGCTTGTACCCACTGAGGAAGTAGATCAGTCGGGTAAGTTGGACATCCAAGGTTTGCTGGCTTACATCACATACTGAGACCCACACTGTCTAGACGATACTATCACTTAAAAATGGACATTATCTTAGTTTTCTGTATATTTAGATAGAGATTTTGTTCTGTCTAGACAATGGCAAGATTTGATAAAAGATCTTTACAAGGATTGAAAACTGCTAGAATAAAAATTTAGATAAGAGAAAGAGTATCTGGGTATAATATGTCCTATGGGCAGGCTACAACTCGAAAGATCAATAGATAGATAGACAAGACTATCATTTATAATGGACATTAGCTGGACATGAATGTATGGCACTGTAAGGATGTTGTAAATGTGCATATAATATGGGTGAAACAGTTACTAAAGAAGTTACTAAAACAGTGACAACTAAAGAAATACTGTATGCCCTAATCTTTTTTTTACAGTTTTCCATACCACAACATTTGGAGAGGTCTATTTCAACATGTCAAACTGTATCATCAAAAATAGTTTCTCCTTAATCAAGTTTTGTCTAATTAGAATTTTGTTAGTAATAAAAACAATGGTTGTGTTTTTCTATAAATGTTAAATTACTTTTAATATTAAACATTGAAATATTCATTCTTGTGCAACTTTATTTGTGTTAAGCGTAGTCATGTAGCTATTTCTGATGGGGAAATGGGTGGCCATGGGGACCTGACAATTTTGAGTCAAAGAGAATCAAGTTTTTTTTTTATATTGAGCATAAAATTTAAAAATCAGACTGCAGCATGGAATGACTGTACTTTTATTCTCTAGCTTCCGCAGAGAGCGATTTAAATGTAGCAAATGCTTTTTTAAAAAATTTTTAATAAAAAAAAATCACTTAAAATATAAAATGAAAGTTTAACATATAATTACAAGCCGAGTGAAGAAAGAAATATGAGAATTTGACAGTAGCTCACCGTTTCCATCAACAAATATTTTTTTAAAATTTGTAACAAAATTACTACCACATTATTTTGTACATTCATAAAGATTAATTTGTGTAGGTATAAAGGTAATTGAGGTTCTGAAGCCTTCTTTTTTCTTTTTCTCTCAAACTATTGACAAAGTCACTATGACCTCAATTGTATGTGAACGTTTGTGAGCCACATATTTGCTCCAGTGAGCAAGGCTTAGATTTTCAAAAATGATGATTATTATAGAGTAACTGGTGTTACTACCAGCTTCACTGCACTCAAGTCAGACCAATAGGTGATCATTTTCAACAAGCATGTGATAAAGAGTAATGGAACCTGGTGATGAGGTTGATGTTAGGGAAAGCAGTCAGGAATGGAGTCAGGGATAATAGAAATGATCAGACTCTTGAATTTTTGTTCTCATTCTTTCCATAACACCTTTCCTCACTTTCCTTCCCTCGAGTGACAACAGTTGAAACAATATTCTTCTGTTCTTTTATTCAATGATATTCAGAAAACGTTGGGACTGTTAAAACCTAAAAGGGAGAAATGAGTTTGTTCTAAAAGTGGCCACAGCAAAACCAAAAAATGCTTATTTCAAACATCAGAAGGAAACAATTATTATGGTCATGTAATGAGAAGGAAACAATTATTATGGTCATGTAATGAGAAGAAAACAATCATCGTGGTCATGTAATGAGAAGGAAACAATTATTATGGTCATGTAATGAGAAGAAAACTATCATAGTGGTCATGTAATGAGAAGGAAACAATTATTATGGTCATGTAATGAGAAGGAAACAATTATTATGGTCATGTAATGAGAAGGAAACAATCATCGTGGTCATGTGATGAGAAGGAAACAATTATTATGGTCATGTAATGAGAAGGTAACAATTATTATGGTCATGTAATGAGAAGGAAACAATTATTATGGTCATGTAATGAGAAGGAAACAATTATTATGGTCATGTAATGAGAAGGAAACAATCATCGTGGTCATGTGATGAGAAGGAAACAATTATTATGGTCATGTAATGAGAAGGAAGCAATCATCATGGCCATGCAATAAGAAGGACTACAAGTGACCAACAAATATAGTGGTAACTGAAAAAATTGAGGGAAGGAGATAGAGGAAAAGAAGAAAATATGAAAGGCAGTGTAAATGTAATGGTTTGGTAGGAAAACAATAACAGAATTGGTAAACCAGCTGTAGAGATAGAAAGTTGTGTAGAGACATGATCACCTAGGCCAGGAAAGAGATAGAAAGTTGTGTAGAGACATGATCACCTAGGCCAGGAAAGAGATAGAAAGTTGTGTAGAGACGTGATCTCCTAGGCCAGGAAAGAGATAGAAAGTTGTGTAGAGACATGATCACCTAGGCCAGAAAAGAGATAGAAAGTTGTGTAGAGACATGATCTCCTAGGCCAGAAAAGAGATAGAAAGTTGTGTAGAGACATGATCTCCTAGGCCAGAAAAGAGATAGAAAGTTGTGTAGAGACATGATCTCCTAGGCCAGAAAAGAGATAGAAAGTTGTGTAGAGACATGATCACCTAGGCCAGAAAAGAGATAGAAAGTTGTGTAGAGACATGATCACCTAGGCCAGAAAAGAGATAGAAAGTTGTGTAGAGACATGATCTCCTAGGCCAGAAAAGAGATAGAAAGTTGTGTAGAGACATGATCACCTAGGCCAGGAATGAGATAGAAAGTTGTGTAGAGACATGATCACCTAGGCCAGGAAAGAGATAGAAAGTTGTGTAGAGACATGATCACCTAGGCCAGGAAAGAGATAGAAAGTTGTGTAGAGACATGATCACCTAGGCCAGGAAAGAGATAGAAATTGTGTAGAGACATGATCACCTAGGCCAGGAAAGAGATAGAAAGTTGTGTAGAGACATGATCACCTAGGCCAGGAAAGAGATAGAAAGTTGTGTAGAGATATGATCACCTAGGCTAGAAAAGAGATCCTTTGTTGTATCAGCTTCTTTGTTGACTCAGTGTGGTTGTTGTCAGCTTCTTTGTTGACTCAGTGTGGTTGTTGTCAGCTTCTTTGTTGACTCAGTGTGGTTGTTGTCAGCTTCTTCGTTGACTCAGTGTGGTTGTTGTCAGCTTCTTTGTTGACTCAGTGTGGTTGTTGTCAGCTTCTTCGTTGACTCAGTGTGGTTGTTATCAGCTTCTTTGTTGACTCAGTGTGGTTGTTGTCAGCTTCTTTGTTGACTCAGTGTGGTTGTTGTCAGCTTCTTCGTTGACTCAGTGTGGTTGTTATCAGCTTCTTCGTTGACTCAGTGTGGTTGTTGTCAGCTTCTTCGTTGACTCAGTGTGGTTGTTGTCAGCTTCTTTGTTGACTCAGTGTGGTTGTTGTCAGTTTCTTTGTTGACTCAGTGTGATTGTTGTCAGCTTCTTCGTTGACTCAGTGTGGTTGTTGTCAGCTTCTTCGTTGACTCAGTGTGGTTGTTGTCAGCTTCTTCGTTGACTCAGTATGGTTGTTATCAGCTTCTTTGTTAACTCAGTGTGGTTGTTGTCAGCTTCTTCATTGACTCAGTGTGGTTGTTGTCAGCTTCTTCGTTGACTCAGTGTGGTTGTTGTCAGCTTCTTTGTTGACTCAGTGTGGTTGTTATCAGCTTCTTTGTTAACTCAGTTTTGATTGTTATCAGCTTCTTTGTTGACTCAGTGTGGTTGTTGTCAGCTTCTTCGTTGACTCAGTGTGGTTGTTGTCAGCTTCTTTGTTGACTCAGTGTGGTTGTTATCAGCTTCTTTGTTAACTCAGTTTTGATTGTTATTAGCTCCTTTGTTGACTCAGTTTGGTTGTTGTCAGCTTCTTCGTTGACTCAGTGCGGTTGTTATCAGCTTCTTCGTTGACTCAGTGTGGTTGTTATCAGCTTCTTTGTTAACTCAGTTTTGATTGTTATTAGCTCCTTTGTTGACTCAGTTTGGTTGTTGTCAGCTTCTTCGTTGACTCAGTGCGGTTGTTATCAGCTTCTTCGTTGACTCAGTATAGTTTATTTATTTACACATTGTCTGTTATCAGAAAATGTTTGTCTACAGCAAACTTTGAAGAATTGCTGAGTAGCAGTAACTTTGACCACATATTTGAGCTTCCATCTTCCACATTTGAGGTAAGTATCATTATATTGTGTCACATCATCTTTGCTTCTAGTGGACACACATTTTACTGTGAAACCATTACTGAATACTATTTGGTTATTTAGTTATGGAAGGCCCCGGTATCACTGCAAACAAATTAAAATCCATAATTTCTCAACCGCCAGTGCAAGCGTAATCATTCGAATTAATATCTCATCTCCCAAACAAAGAAAGGTAACTGTAGTCCCCATCGTAGCAGTCTCAGAACATGCAAAAAGACATACGGTGAAACCGTGCAGAAAGTGAACACAGCCAACTGTTCCCTGTCATACGATATCATCATTCATCGTAAACAATTGTTATATCGAAACATAATCAAAATGGATGAGACACACAGCTCAGACTAACAATACTATATATACTAGTTATACTGTGAAACTATTACTGAACACTAATTATACTGTGAAGCCATTACTGGACACTAATTATACTGTGAAGCCATTACTGGACACTAATTATACTGTGAAGCCATTACTTAACCTATATACTGTGAAACCATTACTGAATTTATATACTGTGAAACCATTCTTCTTCTTCTACCTTTCAACTCCCTGTGGAGCATAGGTCTTCAACACTTTCCAAGCCGTTCTGTTTCTTGCCATTCTTTAAAGATCATTCCATGTCTTCCCCATCATCTACATCTCTGCTTCTATCTGTCTTCTCCAAGAATTCCTTAGTCTTCCTCTTTGTCTTTTTCTCTGGGAATTCCAAAAAAGGGCCTGTTGTGTAATACTCTCAGTTGGCTTCCACAGTGTGTGTCCTATCCAGCGCCATCATCTTCGCTAATCTCTTTATAGACAGGTATTTGACTGGTACATTTACATAATTCTATGTTAGTGATTTTGTCCTGCCATTTCCATCCTTTTATTCTGCGTAAGCATCCATTAATGAAAGTCTGAATCTTCATGATTTTCATTTTTGTTCTCCATGTTTCACAGCCATATAATAAGACTGACTTAACATTGGAGTTGAACATTTTTATTTTAGTATTTAACCTAATTTCTTTGGACTTCCATATGTTTCCCAGTACAACAAATGCTCCTCTTACTTTTGATATCCTTATGTTGGTATCATTTTCTGTTCATCCCTCTTTGTCTATATTACTGCCTAGATATATGTAAGATTGTACATCTAGTAAAGGTTTTTCTCCTATTTTTATTTGGTTATTGCCAACTGCATTAATTCTCATAATTTTGGTCTTATCTCTATTTATTTTCAGTCCCATCTGTTGTGATCTCTCTTCAAATATGCTCATTTTATCTTGCATCTTTTGATGGTTGTACTATAGGAAAGCTATATCATCAGCAAAGTCTAAATCATCATTTTATTGAATTATACTGTGAAGCCATTAATGACTGAACTTACATACCGTGAAGTCATTACGGAACACTAATTATACTGTGAAGTAATTACTGAACTTATATGCTTTGAAGTAATTACTGAACTTATATACTGTGAAACCATTACTGAATACTAATTATACTGTGAAACCATTACTGAACACCGATTATACTGTGAAACCATTACTGAATACTAATTATACTGTGAAACCATTACTGAATACTAATTATACTGTGAAACCATTACTGAGCACTAATTATACTTTGAAGCCATTACTGAGTACTAATTATGCTGTGAAACCATTACTGAACATCGATTATACTGTGAAGCCATTACTGAACACCGATTATACTGTGAAGCCATTACTGAACACCGATTATACTGTGAAGCCATTACTGAGCACCGATTATACTGTGAAACCATTACTGAACACCGATTATACTGTGAAGCCATTACTGAGCACTGATTATACTGTGAAACCATTACTGAACACCGATTATACTGTGAAACCATTACTGAACACCGATTATACTGTGAAGCCATTACTGAACACCGATTATACTGTGAAGCCATTACTGAACACCGATTATACTGTGAAGCCATTACTGAACACTGATTATACTGTGAAGCCATTACTGAGCACTAATTATACTGTTCAATATGGCGTCCATATGTAGACAGTGTTTTCCGTTACAGCGTGTGTTGTTTTGAAATACGCCGGTTACATGCGGTGTGTGATTCTTGGGATTAATATTCTGCTCATGCCTGTTGTGGTTGTTTAACTTCTGACAGGCTGGTGGATGGTGGAAATTCTTGTTGTTAAGTGGGTATTTATCTTCTTTTCATTTGAGATTGACCTATCAGTGGATGGGGCGGAAGAATCAGCAATGATCAACAGCCCAGAAAGCGAAAACAGCAAAGTGTGTGGTACACGAGGCATTTTCAGGGCATGAAAGACAAATGTGGCAGACCACCGTGAAAGAGATTGGAGCCTCATCACATATTATTCCAGAGAAGGCCATGGAGAGGAGCCTACTAAAAGTAATCTTGGAGGGGAAAATACAGGGGGAAAGAGGCAGACCAAGATTAACATAGATGAGTAACATCAAAAGATGGACAAGTCAACCTATGACAACCTGCATCATCAAAGCAATATTCAAAGCAGAATGGCGCTCCATGGTAGCCAACCTTCGTTGCAAAGATGGCACTCGATGATGATGATGAATTATACTATGAAACCATTACTGAACACTAATTATACTATGAAACCATTACTGAACATTAATTATACTATGAAACCATTACTGAACACCAATTATACTATGAAACCATTACTGAACACCAATTATACTATGAAACCATTACTGAACACCAATTATACTATGAAACCATTACTGAACACCAATTATACTATGAAACCATTACTGAACACCAATTATACTATGAAACCATTACTGAACACCAATTATACTATGAAACCATTAGTAAACTTATATACTGTGAAGCTGTTGTTTCTTCTTTTATCTAGCAGCTGATGTCTTTAAGCGTCACAAATAGCTTGTTGCCAATATACTATGGTGTCTAGATATTTGCTTGCTTGTTGTTTGATTCTCCCTTTTCATAAACAGAACGTCTTTCTTTGGCATATTGCTGTTAAAAAGAAAATATTTTGGTCCTTGCATTTGTCTTTTATTCCATCTATCCATCTTTTCCTTGGTCTTCCTTTTATCATCTGTTTTGATGTTCTTGATGACATTTGGTCTTGTTTCATTCTAAGTGGCCATACCATTTCATTACTCCCATCTTTTCTTGTTATATATCACACAGAAATGTTACTCCCATCTTTTCTTGTTATATATCACACAGAAATGTTACTCCCATCTCTCTTCACGTCTTCACAATCTGTGGTGGTAACTGATATACTTTCTGTCTCAAAAGTATATGTTTTATGTCATTTTTCTTTTGCTGGTAAAGTGTTGTATCTTTTATATGTATTTCATCTCCTGGTATTGCTGGTGGAGCAAATATTGTGTTTTACAAGATGAGGTGTCAACTTAATGCTCATGCCATCACTAGTCAACACAATGCTCATGCCATCACTAGTCAACACAATGCTCATGCCATCACTAGTCAACACAATGCTCATGCCATCACTAGCCATCACTAGTCAACACAATGCTCATGCCATCACTAGTCAACACAATGCTCATGCCATCACTAGTCAACACAATGCTCATGCCATCACTAGTCAACACAATGCTCATGCCTTCACTAGTCAACACAATGCTCATGCCATCACTAGCCATCACTAGTCAACACAATGCTCATGCCATCACTAGTCAACACAATGCTCATGCCATCACTAGCCATCACTAGTCAACACAATGCTCATGCCATCACTAGCCATCACTAGTCAACACAATGCTCATGCCATCACTAGCCATCACTAGTCAACACAATGCTCATGCCATCACTAGTCAACACAATGCTCATGCCATCACTAGTCAACACAATGCTCATGCCATCACTAGTCAACACAATGCTCATGCCTTCACTAGTCAACACAATGCTCATGCAATCACTAGCCATCACTAGTCAACACAATGCTCATGCCATCACTAGTCAACACAATGCTCATGCCATCACTAGTCAACACAATGCTCATGCCATCACTAGTCAACACAATGCTCATGCCATCACTAGTCAACACAATGCTCATGCCATCACTAGTCAACACAATGCTCATGCCTTCACTAGTCAACACAATATTCATGCCTTCACTAGTCAACACAATGCTCATGCCATCACTAGCCATCACTAGTCAACACAATGCTCATGCCTTCACTAGTCAACACAATGCTCATGCCTTCACTAGCCATCACTAGTCAACACAATGCTCATGCCATCACTAGCCATCACTAGTCAACACAATGCTCATGCCATCACTAGTCAACACAATGCTCATGCCATCACTAGTCAACACAATATTCATGCCTTCACTAGTCAACACAATGCTCATGCCATCACTAGCCATCACTAGTCAACACAATGCTCATGCCTTCACTAGTCAACACAATGCTCATGCCATCACTAGCCATCACTAGTCAACACAATGCTCATGCCATCACTAGTCAACACAATGCTCATGCCATCACTAGTCAACACAATGCTCATGCCATCACTAGTCAACACAATGCTCATGCCATCACTAGTCAACACAATGCTCATGCCATCACTAGTCAACACAATGCTCATGCCTTCACTAGTCAACACAATATTCATGCCTTCACTAGCCATCACTAGTCAACACAATGCTCATGCCTTCACTAGCCATCACTAGTCAACACAATGCTCATGCCTTCACTAGTCAACACAATATTCATGCCATCACTAGTCAACACAATGCTCATGCCATCACTAGCCATCACTAGTCAACACAATGCTCATGCCATCACTAGTCAACACAATGCTCATGCCATCACTAGTCAACACAATGCTCATGCCATCACCAGCCATCACTAGTCAACACAATGCTCATGCCATCACTAGTCAACACAATGCTCATGCCATCACTAGTCAACACAATGCTCATGCCATCACTAGTCAACACAATGCTCATGCCATCACTAGTCAACACAATGCTCATGCCATCACTAGTCAGCTCAATGATCATGCCATCACTAGTCAGCTCAATGCTCATGCCATCACTAGTCAACACAATGCTCATGCCATCACTAGTCAGCTCAATGCTCATGCCATCACTAGTCAACACAATGCTCATGCCATCACTAGTCAGCTCAATGCTCATGACATCACTAGTCAACACAATACTCATGACATCACTAGTCAACACAATACTCATGACATCACTAGTCAACACAATACTCATGACATCACTAGTCAACACAATACTCATGACATCACTAGTCAACACAATACTCATGACATCACTAGTCAACACAATACTCATGACATCACTAGTCAACACAATACTCATGACATCACTAGTCAACACAATACTCATGACATCACTAGTCAGCTCAATGCTCATGACATCACTAGTCAACACAATACTCATGACATCACTAGTCAACACAATACTCATGACATCACTAGTCAACACAATACTCATGACATCACTAGTCAGCTCAATGCTCATGCCATCACTAGTCAACACAATACTCATGACATCACTAGTCAACACAATACTCATGACATCACTAGTCAACACAATACTCATGACATCACTAGTCAACACAATGCTCATGCCATCACTAGTCAGCTCAATGCTCATGCCATCACTAGTCAGCTCAATGCTCATGCCATCACTAGTCAACTCAATTCTCATGACAACACTAGTCAGCTCAATTCTCATGCCATCAATAGTCTACTTAATGCTCATGACATCACTAGTTAATTCAGTGCTCATGCCAACACTAGTCAACCCAATACTCATGCCATCACTAGTCAACTTAATGCTCATGCCATCACTAGTCAACTTAATGCTCATGCCATCACTAGTCAACTTAATGCTCATGCCATCACTAGTCAGCTCAATGCTCCAACCATCACTAGTCAACTCAATGCTCATGCCATCACTAGTCAGCTCAATGCTCCAACCATCACTAGTCAACTCAATGCTCATGCCATTGCTAGTCAATTCAATGCACATGACATCACTAGTCAACCCAATGCTCATGATATCGCTAGTCAACTTAATGCTCATGCCATCACTAGTCAACACAATGCTCATGCCATCAGTAGTCAACACAATATTCATGACATCACTAGTCAACACAATACTCATGACATCACTAGTCAACACAATACTCATGACATCACTAGTCAACACAATACTCATGACATCACTAGTCAACACAATACTCATGGCATCACTAGTCAACACAATACTCATTACATCACTAGTCAACACAATACTCATGGCATCACTAGTCAACACAATACTCATGACATCACTAGTCAACACAATACTCATGGCATCACTAGTCAACACAATACTCATGACATCACTAGTCAACACAATACTCATGACATCACTAGTCAACACAATGCTCATGACATCACTAGTCAACACAATTCTCATGACATCACTAGTCAACACAATACTCATGACATCACTAGTCAACACAATACTCATGACATCACTAGTCAACACAATACTCATGACATCACTAGTCAACACAATACTCATGCCATCACTAGTCAACACAATACTCATGGCATCACTAGTCAGCTCAATGCTCATGACATCACTAGTCAACACAATACTCATGACATCACTAGTCAACACAATGCTCATGACATCACTAGTCAACACAATACTCATGCCATCACTAGTCAACACAATACTCATGGCATCACTAGTCAGCTCAATGCTCATGACATCACTAGTCAACACAATACTCATGACATCACTAGTCAGCTCAATGCTCATGCCATCACTAGTCAGCTCAATGCTCATGCCATCACTAGTCAGCTCAATGCTCATGCCATCACTAGTCAACTCAATTCTCATGACATCACTAGTCAACTCAATTCTCATGACATCACTAGTCAGCTCAATGCTCATGACATCACTAGTCAGCTCAATGCTCATGACATCACTAGTCAGCTCAATGCTCATGCCATCACTAGTCAGCTCAATGCTCATGGCATCACTAGTCAGTTCAATGCTCATGCCATCACTAGTCAGCTCAATTCTCATGCCATCACTAGTCAGCTCAATGCTCCAACCATCACTAGTCAACTCAATGCTCATGCCATCACTAGTCAGCTCAATGCTCCAACCATCACTAGTCAACTCAATGCTCATGCCATCACTAGTCAGCTCAATGCTCCAACCATCACTAGTCAACTCAATGCTCATGCCATTGCTAGTCAATTCAATGCACATGACATCACTAGTCAACCCAATGCTCATGACATCGCTAGTCAACTTAATGCTCATGCCATCACTAGTCAACTTAATGCTCATGACATCACTTGTTAATTCAGTGCTCATGACATCACTAGTCAACTTAATGCTCATGCCATCACTAGTCAACTTAATGCTCATGACATCACTAGTTAATTCAGTGCTCATGCCATCACTAGTCAACTTAATGCTCATGACATCACTAGTTAATTCAGTGCTCATGCCATCACTAGTCAACCCAATGCACATGACATCACTAGTCAACTTAATGCTCATGCCATCACTAGTCAATTTAATGCTCATGACATCACTATTTAATTCAGTGCTCATGCCATCAATAGTCAACTTAATGCTCATGACATCACTAGTTAATTCAGTGCTCATGCCAACACTAGTCAACCCAATACTCATGCCATCACTAGTCAACTTAATGCTCATGCCATCACTAGTCAACTTAATGCTCATGACATCACTAGTTAATTCAGTGCTCATGCCATCAATAGTCATCTAGTGCAACATGCTTGACTGACTACAGTTGTACATTTCAGCAATTCACAAGCAGATTTAAATCATTTGTGTTCCTCTTTGTTTAATGCAGGAAAATTCTGACAGCCAGTTTGCTGTCAAATGTGACCATGACTGTCTTGATGAGCAGCCAAGTGAATTATCACACTGCATCACCATTGCTGCTGACCAAGTGATACCACAGACAGCAATGAAACAAGAGCTGGAAGAGAATGATGAATTGTCAGCTGTTAGTTCAAACTTCTGTACTAAGGTGCCCAAAAGAAATGAAGGCCTTAGACCAAGAAACAGGCTGTCAAATCTAAGAACATCTTTGCTGGATATTAGTAACTGGTTAGAGACACCACTTGAGCTCAATGAGGAGGATCTGGTTGCTTCAGACAATTGTTATCACAGACAAAAGAAATTAGGTAAGTCTAAATGATAGTCTACAACTACACAATACTGTTGCAACTACACAATACTGTAGCGACTACACAATACTGTAGCGACTACACAATACTGTAGCGACTACACAATACTGTAGCGACTACTCAATACTGTAGCGACTACACAATACTGTAGCGACTACTCAATACTGTAGCAACTACTCAATACTGTAGCAACTACACAATACTGTAGCAACTACACAATACTGTAGCAACTACTCAATACTGTAGCAACTACTCAATACTGTAGCAACTACTCAATACTGTAGCAACTACTCAATACTGTAGCAACTACACAATACTGTAGCAACTACACAATACTGTAGCAACTACTCAATACTGTAGCAACTACACAATACTGTAGCAACTGCTCAATACTGTAGCAACTACTCAATACTGTAGCAACTACTCAATACTGTAGCAATTACTCAATACTGTAGCAATTACTCAATACTGTAGCAACTACTCAATACTGTAGCAACTGCTCAATACTGTAGCAACTACTCAATACTGTAGCAACTGCTCAATACTGTAGCAACTGCTCAATACTGTAGCAACTGCTCAATACTGTAGCAACTGCTCAATACTGTAGCAACTGCTCAATACTGTAGCAACTACTCAATACTGTAGCAATTACTCAATACTGTAGCAATTACTCAATACTGTAGCAATTACTCAATACTGTAGCAACTGCTCAATACTGTAGCAGCTGCTCAATACTGTAGCAACTGCTCAATACTGTAGCAACTGCTCAATACTGTATTGAACAGTTGTTACAGTATAGTGTAGTTTGTATACTCAATAGTGTTGTCATAATGGAAGATAGCCTGAAACGTTACAGGACTTCTGAGTTGGTTTGTCCTGTCGTTTGATTTTTGTTATTTTTCTGAGGCAGCACATGTGGAAACTTTTTAGTCTTTTACTGGTGCCTTGATGGGTTGTCCAAGTTTTAGATCCATGCAGAAGTGTGTTACACACAAAGGTTTGATTTATTAGGAACTTTGTTGTTAATTTTAAGTTTATGTTATGCCAAACTCATTGTTTATTGACCATAATGTGGATGTCTTGCCAGTTCGTATATTTAGTTCTTTCTTGAGTAAGGGACAGGTCTGTTTCGAGGCAAGACGTCGGTCTCAGGTCAACCTCTACAGGAGGTTTGAGTTCAAATCCCTGCTGCACCAGTTGAGATTTTTATTTGTGATTTCCCTTTATGGCAACCACTCATGATCTCAGCAGTGAGGCCTAATTTGAATACATCAATTATTCATCAATAGTAAAAAATATGAGTACCTTTAAAGACAGAGTTATCTGCCTCTGTGGTGAGGGACCCTTGTGCACAAGGCTGCCGGGGAAAAATTGATTAACATGCAAAAGTTCAGTTTCTAGTCTCTAGGGACTTCGTCAAAGGTGAATGCTGAAGAATGCATTTTTTTAAAAATAGAGAGAGAGTGGGAGGTCACGAAAGTAGAATTGAGACAGATGAGTAACTGTCAATCAGTTATTGCTATATATCATCATTGTGGGCTGCTAGAGCTGCTTTCTCAGCTAAAGGTGGATCATTTATTAAGGCTTCAGTTGTTTCCCTTTCTGCTTTCACATGAGCTAAGTTGGGCTGACAGATCTTGAATCACCATCATATGTCCTGACTTTATCTGATCTTGAATCACCATCATATGTCCTGGCTTTATCATATATTGAATCACCATCATATGTCCTGGCTTTATCATATATTGAATCACCATCATATGTCCTGACTTTATCTGATCTTGAATCACCATCATATGTCCTGACTTTATCAGATTTTGAATCACCATCATATGTCCTGGCTTTATCAGATATTGAATCACCATCATATGTCCTGACTTTACAAGATCTTGAATCACCATCATATGTCCTGGCTTTATCAGATCTTGAATCACCATCATGTGTCCAGGCTTTATCAGATCTTGAATCACCACCATATGCCCTGGCTTTATCAGATCTTGAATCACCATCATGTGTCCAGGCTTTATCAGATCTTGAATCATCACCATATGTCCAGGCTTTATCAGATCTTGAATCACCATCATATGTCCTGGCTTTATCAGATCTTGAATCACCATCATGTGTCCAGGCTTTATCAGATCTTGAATCACCATCATGTGTCCAGGCTTTATCAGATTTTGAATCACCATCGTATGCCCTGGCTTTATCAGATCTTGAATCACTGTCATATGTCCTGGCTTTATCAGATCTTGAATCACTATCATATGTCCTGGCTTTATCAGATCTTGAATCACCATCATATGTCCAGGCTTTATCAGATCTTGAATCACCATCATATGTCCTGGCTTTATCAGATCTTGAATCACCATCATGTGTCCAGGCTTTATCAGATCTTGAATCACCATCATGTGTCCAGGCTTTATCAGATCTTGAATCACCACCATGTGTCCAGGCTTTATCAGATCTTGAATCACAATCATGTGTCCTGGCTTTATCAGATCTTGAATCACCATCATGTGTCCAGGCTTTATCAGATCTTGAATCACCATCATGTGTCCAGGCTTTATCAGATCTTGAATCACCATCATATGTCCAGGCTTTATCAGATCTTGAATCACCATCATATGCCCTGGCTTTATCAGATCTTGAATCACCATCATATGCCCTGGCTTTATCAGATCTTGTTTGTTTGTTTATTTCTTGTCCCTGAAGTACAGTTTTTCTTGACATTTTTTTTCAATCTCTTTTTAGAATAAGGTTACAATTTTCTATTGTACAAAAGAGAGAGAGGGAGGTGAGAAAGAGACATAGTCTGAATAAATGTAAGGGGATGGCCACCTAATGTCTTTGTGTACCAAATTATAACTATTTCATTTTCTGGTAGAATAGAAGGCATATCTGCCCTGTAATACTTTCAGCAGTGTCTCATATCCCATGCCTTTGTCTTATTTTTGTATGTCAAACATTGCAGAGTTGTTTTCTTTGGCATTCAATCTTCTACAATCTCGGTACTTCTCATATCTCAGTGGATATACTCACTTTTGTTTAATGTATGTACTTTCTGATTGTCATTTATTTGCTCTTCAAGCCTCTCTGCCAAGCTAGTTAGACATTTAAAGAAACAATACATGACATAATTGAAGAAACAATACATGACATAATTGAAGAAACAAATCCAAGATGTGTTTTTTGTGTACAGGTTCGGACATTGTTGGCAACAGTTCTACGAATGAGGCTGCACATTCTCAAACTTTTGGGACAATGAAGTCGGAAACCACTTCTGCAACAAATAAAGCGATGTAAGTACAAAATATCAGCTCTCATTTAATGCAGAAAGTTGTGGAAATAATTCAGATGTCTGTATGTTTCAGTCACAGAACTCTTTGTGTTATATTAAACTGCCTGTCTTAGATTGATCTTCGAAATGTGACATGGATCTTCTTAACAGTACATCAGTCAGGTCTAGGACTCATGTGACATGGATCTTCTTAACAGTACATCAGTCAGGTCTAGGACTCATGTGACATGGATCTTCTTAACAGTACATCAGTCAGGTCTAGGACTCATGTGACATGGATCTTCTTAACAGTACATCAGTCAGGTCTAGGACTCATGTGACATGGATCTTCTTAACAGTACATCAGTCAGGTCTAGGACTCATGTGACATTTTTTTGCAACCAATGTTTACTTGACCATCAAAACATTTTCATGTTTATGTAAACATCAGTGGCATAGGGGTTGAAGCTTTAGCCATGTGGTAAAGTGAGTGTGGGTTCAACTGACACTCTCCTGATGACTAAACTGAGAAGTTACTGGACACCTGACTCACTGTATTAGGGAAGGCAACAACATTGAGGAGGAGGAGAACTAGCTTTATTATCTGAGGTGGTCTAGTGCAGTAAATTATGATGTAAGAGGGGGCTGGCTGGTCTAGTGTAGTGAATTATGATGTAAGAGGGGGTTGGCTAGTCTAGTGTAGTGAATTATGATGTAAGAGGGAGTTGGCTGGTCTAGTGTAGTGAATTATGATGTAAGAGGAGGGTTGGCTAGTCTAGTGTAGTGAATTATGATGTAAGAGGGAGTTGTCTGGTCTAGTGTAGTGAATTATGATGTAAGAGGTGGGTTGGCTAGTCTAGTGTAGTGAATTATGATGTAAGAGGTGGGTTGGCTAGTCTAGTGCAGTGAATTATGATGTAAGAGGTGGGTTGGCTAGTCTAGTGTAGTGAATTATGATGTAAGAGGTGGGTTGGCTAGTCTAGTGTAGTGAATTATGATGTAAGAGGGAGTTGTCTGGTCTAGTGTAGTGAATTATGATGTAAGAGGTGGGTTGGCTAGTCTAGTGTAGTGAATTATGATGTAAGAGGTGGGTTGGCTAGTCTAGTGCAGTGAATTATGATGTAAGAGGTGGGTTGGCTGGTCTAGTGCAGTGAATTATGATGTAAGAGGTGGGTTGGCTAGTCTAGTGCAATGAATTATGATGTAAGAGGGGGTTGTCTGGTCTAGTGTAGTGAATTAAGCTTCTACCAGAGACAGTTTTTACAGTAACTCACCCAAATATAGTTGCAGAAATAAGTTTCATACATACTTCAGAGCAGACCACATAGATCGAAGAGCTTATAGCAGTCAGCAACCTAGAGCCAAGCACAGTGAAGCAGAGCTGACTAAGAACCAAGCTCAATGTCCTGTGGTGGTCCAGGAACTAGTCTGGCCATGTGAGTGGGAACCATAATGGGAAGACTGATTGCTGGCCCCTGAATGTGCTGAGGTTCGTGATGTGTCAGGCGGAAGGGCTCAAGTGTAGCAGCTTGCTGTATGCCATGGCACAATGTATGCCCATTTTCTTAGAAGGTGAGGCAGTCTCAATCATCAACAACAGTTTACACTGAGCCTGCCAGAATAAGACTGCAATGGCCAGCGATCTCACTTGTACATGTTTCTTTTATATCTCCAGGTAAACTTCTCCACCACTGAGTTCTTTTACCTGCTCACCAACTATTCCAGCATTGAATTATATTTTTCTCTAAAAAGTTAAAATCAAAACCATAAATATGCAGGGAACATGATATTTCCTCAAACACAATACATACAATTCTGAAGGACAGAAACATGTTGACATTTACAAGCAGTGGTTTTGGGCAGAATAGAAAGAAATTAGGAAGCAGATTACAAAGACACTTATTATGCTTTGTATACATGGTTCTACATGCTAGAAGCAAGAATACCCCGATTTCAGGACGCATCTTTATTATTCTTCTTTTCATCCTAATTTACCTTTCAGCGTTGAGGAGGGGAGATATAATTTGCGGTCTTTTGCTCTTCTGTTCTCCTCTGCTGCTATGTTTCCTAGAGTTTCTAATATTCTGTCAATCCATTTTTTTTCGTGGTCGACCCTTGGGTCTAGTGTTCTCGCAACGTTTATTGATGGCTCATTGTGTTGTGTTTTGATCTTTCTGATCTTATCTCTCAGGCTGTTTTCTGTCATTCATCTAACACATTTCCTCTATTTAGTGGTTATTTTTCTTATTGACTGCCATTGGTAGCACAATGTTGGGATGAAGATTGTCCCATCTTTATTAAAAAAGGAGATAACCTGGCTGAGAGTCTAGGTCATACCAACTTCAACCTAAGTATGGGCTGGCTGAACAGATCCAAAGTGAGACAGGGAATTGAAATAAAAGTAGTCTATGGTGATGCTGGGTCAGGTTCTAAAGAAACAACAGATAAGTGGAAGCAAAGTGAACTACAGGAAATTCTCCAGAAATTTGATCCAAAGAATATTTACAACGTGGACGAGACAGGTCTCTTATATAAGTGTGCCTCAAAGCGCATACACGCTGAAAAAGGAGAAGCCTGCTACAAGATTCTAAGACAGAATTTCTATTTTGATCACAGCCAACCTGGATGCTGCCCCTGCTCGTAATAGGAATAAATATTAGAGACACTAAAAAACACTTGCAGGAGAGCAAGACTTATCTCCCCTTGATGATGAAATGCAAATGAGGAAGGACAGAAGAGAAGTAGGATGATATGTGAACATTTGAGCATGCTCTACTTCCTATAACAGAGAGAACCTACTGTATACCCTTTGTTATGTGTGCTCCACAAGGGACGTCAATGAACGAAGGCGTGAGAGCACTCAGAAAAGTGCAAGTGGAGACAAGTCATCAAGGTTTGATCTCCGGAGGTCATCCTGGATGAATGGATTCATGATGTACAGCCATATACATCGTAAACAGTTGATCAGGTGAATTCATTGTGGTCTACTCTCTACATTCTTTCATTGTGGTTTTCTCTGTGTGTTCTTTGATTGTGTTGTTGTCTGTACATTCTTTGATTGTGTTGTTGTCTGTACATTCTTTGATTGTGTTGTTGTCTGTACATTCTTTGATTGTGTTGTTGTCTGTACATTATTTGATTGTGTTGTTGTCTGTACATTATTTGATTGTGTTGTTGTCTGTACATTCTTTGATTGTGTTGTCTGTACATTCTTTGATTGTGTTGTTGTCTGTACATTCTTTGATTGTGTTGTTGTCTGTACATTCTTTGATTGTGTTGTTGTCTCTACATTCTTTGATTGTGTTGTTGTCTGTACATTCTTTGATTGTGTTGTTGTCTGTACATTCTTTGATTGTGTTGTTGTCTGTACATTCTTTGATTGTGTAGTTGTCTGTACATTCTTTGATTGTGTTGTCTGTACATTATTTGATTGTGTTGTCTGTAAATTCTTTGATTGTGTTGTTGTCTCTACATTCTTTGATTGTGTTGTTGTCTGTGCGTTCTTTTATTGTGTTGTCTGTACATTCTTCGATTGTGTTGTCTGTGCGTTCTCTTATTGTGTTGTTGTCTGTACATTCTTTGATTGCATGGTCAAAACATCAGTATTTTGTTATGTTCATTTTTTGTAAAGCTGTCACCATACCTTGTATGAGTGTACGTCACACCCCACTACTTGCTCCTGCTACCAGCTTTACCGCAGCTCTGCAATTATTTGCCTGTTCCCGACCTCTATAGAACCATGTTCTCAGCTCTTTGACCCATACAGCTGACCTCTATAGAACCATGTTCTCAGCTCTTTGACCCATACAGCTGACCTCTATAGTGTCATGTTCTCAGCTCTTTGACCCGTACAGCTGGCCTCTATAGAACCATGTTCTCAGCTCTTTGACCCATACAGCTGACCTCTATAGTACCATGTTCTCAGCTCTTTGACCCGTACAGCTGACCTCTATAGTACCATATTCTCAGCTCTTTGACCCGTAAGGCTGACCTCTATAGTACCATGTTCTCAGCTCTTTGAGCTGTACAGCTGACCTCTATAGTACTATGTTTTCAGCTCTTTGATCTGTACAGCTGACCCCTGTTTTAGCATGTTCTCAGCTCTTTGATCTGTACAGCTGACCACTATAGTACCATGTTCTTAGCTCTTTGATCTGTACAGCTGAGCTCTATAGTACCATGTTCTCAGGTCTTTGATCTGTACAGCTGACCACTATAGTACCATGTTCCGAGCTCTTTGATCTGTACAACTGACCACTATAGTACCATGTTCTCAGGTCTTTGATCTGTACAGTTGACCCCTGTTTTAGCATTATCTCAGCTCTTTGATCTGTACAGCTGATCTATATAGTAGCATGTTCTCAGCTCTTTGATCTGTACAGCTGATCTCTATAGTACCATGTTCTCAGCTCTTTGATCTGTACAGCTGACCTCTGTAGTAGCATGTTCTCAGCTCTTTGACCTGTACAGCTGACCTCTGTAGTACCATGTTCTCAGCTCTTTGATCTGTATAGCTGACCTCTATAGTACCATGTTCTCAGCTCTTTGACCTGTACAGCTGACCTCTGTAGTAGCATCTTCTCAGCTCTTTGACTTGTACAGCTGACCTCTATAGTACCATGTTCTCAGCTCTTTGACCTGTACAGCTGACCTCTGTAGTAGCATCTTCTCAGCTCTTTGACTTGTACAGCTGACCTCTATAGTACCATGTTCTCAGCTCTTTGACCTGTACAGCTGACCTCTGTAGTAGCATGTTCTCAGCCCTTTGATCTGTACAGCTGACCTCTGTAGTAGCATGTTCTCAGCTCTTTGATCTGTACAGCTGAGCTCTTTGATCTGTACAGCTGACCCCTGTTTTAGCATGTTCTCAGCTCTTTGATCTGTACAGCTGACCACTATAGTACCATGTTCTTAGCTCTTTGATCTGTACAGCTGAGCTCTATAGTACCATGTTCTCAGGTCTTTGATCTGTACAGCTGACCACTATAGTACCATGTTCTCAGATCTTTGACCTGTACAGCTGAGCTCTATAGTACCATGTTCTTAGCTCTTTGATCTGTACAGCTGACCACTATAGTACCATGTTCTCAGGTCTTTGATCTGTACAGCTGACCACTATAGTACCATGTTCTTAGCTCTTTGATCTGTACAGCTGAGCTCTATAGTACCATGTTCTCAGGTCTTTGATCTGTACAGCTGACCGCTATAGTACCATGTTCTCAGCTCTTTGATCTGTACAGCTGAGCTCTTTGATATGTACAGCTGACCTCTATAGTACCATGTTCTCAGCTCTTTGATCTGTACAGCTGACCTCAATAGTACCATGTTCTCAGGTCTTTGATCTGTACAGCTGACCACTATAGTACCATGTTCTCAGCTCTTTGATCTGTACAGCTGACCTTTGTAGTAGCATGTTCTCAGCTCTTTGATCTGTACAGCTGATCTCTATAGTACCATGTTCTCAGCTCTTTGACCTGTACAGCTGACCTCTATAGTACCATGTTCTCAGCTCTTTGATCTGTACAGCTGACCTCTGTGGTAGCATGTTCTCAGCTCTTTGACCTGTACAGCTGACCTCTATAGTACCATGTTCTCAGCTCTTTGACCTGTACAGCTGACCTCTATAGTACCATGTTCTCAGCTCTTTGACCTGTACAGCTGACCTCTATAGTACCATGTTCTCAGCTCTTTGACCTGTACCGCTGACCTGTATAGTACCATGTTTTCAGCTCTTTGACCTGTACAGCTGACCTCTGTAGTAGCATGTTCTTAGCTCTTTGATCTGTACAGCTGACCTCTGTAGTACCATGTTCTCAGGTATTTGATCTGTACAGCTGACCCCTGTAGTAGCATGTTCTCAGCTCTTTGACCTGTACAGCTGACCTCTATAGTACCATGTTCTCATGTATTTGATCTGTACAGCTGACCTCTGTAGTAGCATGTTCTCAGCTCTTTGACCTGTACAGCTGACCTCTATAGTACCATGTTCTCATGTATTTGATCTGTACAGATGACCTCTATAGTACCATGTTCTCATGTATTTGATCTGTACAGCAGACCCCTGTAGTTGTATGTTCTTAGCTCTTTGATCTGTACAGCTGACCTCTACAGTACCATGTTCTTAGCTCTTTGATCTGTACAGCTGAGCTCTATAGTACCATGTTCTCAGGTCTTTGATCTGTACAGCTGACCACTATAGTACCATGTTCTCAGCTCTTTGACCTGTACAGCTGAGCTCTATAGTACCATGTTCTTAGCTCTTTGATCTGTACAGCTGACCACTATAGTACCATGTTCTTAGCTCTTTGATCTGTACAGCTGAGCTCTATAGTACCATGTTCTCAGGTCTTTGATCTGTACAGCTGACCGCTATAGTACCATGTTCTCAGCTCTTTGATCTGTACAGCTGAGCTCTTTGATATGTACAGCTGACCTCTATAGTACCATGTTCTCAGCTCTTTGATCTGTACAGCTGACCTCAATAGTACCATGTTCTCAGGTCTTTGATCTGTACAGCTGACCACTATAGTACCATGTTCTCAGCTCTTTGATCTGTACAGCTGACCTTTGTAGTAGCATGTTCTCAGCTCTTTGATCTGTACAGCTGATCTCTATAGTACCATGTTCTCAGCTCTTTGACCTGTACAGCTGACCTCTATAGTACCATGTTCTCAGCTCTTTGATCTGTACAGCTGACCTCTGTGGTAGCATGTTCTCAGCTCTTTGACCTGTACAGCTGACCTCTATAGTACCATGTTCTCAGCTCTTTGACCTGTACAGCTGACCTCTATAGTATTACGTTCTCAGCTCTTTGATCTGTACAGCTGACCTCTATAGTACCATGTTCTCAGCTCTTTGACCTGTACAGCTGACCTCTATAGTACCATGTTCTCAGCTCTTTGACCTGTACAGCTGACCTCTATAGTACCATGTTCTTAGCTCTTTGACCTGTACCGCTGACCTGTATAGTACCATGTTTTCAGCTCTTTGACCTGTACAGCTGACCTCTGTAGTAGCATGTTCTTAGCTCTTTGATCTGTACAGCTGACCTCTGTAGTACCATGTTCTCAGGTATTTGATCTGTACAGCTGACCCCTGTAGTAGCATGTTCTCAGCTCTTTGACCTGTACAGCTGACCTCTATAGTACCATGTTCTCATGTATTTGATCTGTACAGCTGACCTCTGTAGTAGCATGTTCTCAGCTCTTTGACCTGTACAGCTGACCTCTATAGTACCATGTTCTCATGTATTTGATCTGTACAGATGACCTCTATAGTACCATGTTCTCATGTATTTGATCTGTACAGCAGACCCCTGTAGTTGTATGTTCTTAGCTCTTTGATCTGTACAGCTGACCTCTATAGTACCATGTTCTTAGCTCTTTGATCTGTACAGCTGACCTCTGTAGTAGCATGTTCTTAGCTCTTTGATCTGTACAGCTGACCTCTATAGTACAATGTTCTCAGGTATTTGATCTGTACAGCTGACATCTGTAGTAGCATGTTCTTAGCTCTTTGATCTGTACAGCTGACCTCTGTAGTACCATGTTCTCAGCTCTTTGATCTGTACAGCTGACCTTTGTGGTAGCATGTTCTCAGCTCTTTGATCTGTACAGCTGATCTCTATAGTACCATGTTCTCAGCTCTTTGACCTGTACAGCTGACCTCTATAGTACCATGTTCTCAGCTCTTTGATCTGTACAGCTGACCTCTGTGGTAGCATGTTCTCAGCTCTTTGACCTGTACAGCTGACCTCTATAGTACCATGTTCTCAGCTCTTTGACCTGTACAGCTGACCTCTATAGTACCATGTTCTCAGCTCTTTGATCTGTACAGCTGACCTCTATAGTACCATGTTATCAGCTCTTTGACCTGTACAGCTGACCTCTATAGTACCATGTTCTCAGCTCTTTGACCTGTACGCATGACCTCTATAGTACCATGTTCTCAGGTATTTGATCTGTACAGCTGACATCTGTAGTAGCATGTTCTTAGCTCTTTGATCTGTACAGCTGACCTCTGTAGTACCATGTTCTCAGCTCTTTGATCTGTACAGCTGACCTTTGTAGTAGCATGTTCTCAGCTCTTTGATCTGTACAGCTGATCTCTATAGTACCATGTTCTCAGCTCTTTGACCTGTACAGCTGACCTCTATAGTACCATGTTCTCAGCTCTTTGATCTGTACAGCTGACCTCTGTGGTAGCATGTTCTCAGCTCTTTGACCTGTACAGCTGACCTCTATAGTACCATGTTCTCAGCTCTTTGACCTGTACAGCTGATCTCTATAGTACCATGTTCTCAGCTCTTTGATCTGTACAGCTGACCTCTATAGTACCATGTTATCAGCTCTTTGACCTGTACAGCTGACCTCTATAGTACCATGTTCTCAGCACTTTGACCTGTACAGCTGACCTCTGTAGTAGCATGTTCTCAGCTCTTTGACCTGTACAGCTGACCTCTGTAGTAGCATGTTCTCAGCTCTTTGACCTGTACCGCTGACCTCTATAGTACCATGTTTTCAGCTCTTTGATCTGTGCAGCTGACCTCTATAGTACCATTTTCTCAGGTATTTAATCTTTACAGCAGACCCCTGTAGTAGCATGTTCTTAGCTCTTTGATCTGTACAGCTGACCTCTATAGTACCATGTTCTTAGCTCTTTGATCTGTACATCTGACCTCTGTAGTAGCATGTTCTTAGCTCTTTGATCTGTACAGCTGACCCCTGTAGTACCATGTTCTTAGCTCTTTGATCTGTGCAGCTGACCCCTGTAGTACCATGTTCTCAGCTCTTTGATCTGTACAGCTGACCCCTGTAGTACCATGTTCTTAGCTCTTTGATCTGTACAGCTGACCCCTGTAGTACCATGTTCTCAGCTCTTTGACCTGTACAGCTGACCCCTGTAGTACCATGTTCTCATGTATTTGATATGTACAGCTGACCCCTGTAGTACCATGTTCTTAGCTCTTTGATCTGTGCAGCTGACCCCTGTAGTACCATGTTCTCAGCTCTTTGACCCGTACAGCTAACTCCTGTAGTACCATGTTCTCAGCTCTTTGACCCGTACAGCTGACCCCTGTAGTAGCATTGTCACCACCAACATGACTCTAAGGGTTTGTTTCGCACATGCTTTCTTTCCCATTACTTAGTGGAGACATGTCACAGGAGTAGCAAATTTGTACAGAAACTGATACAGCTAGACATAATACATACTTAGACAAACATGTGCAGTTTGGTGGAACCACATAACAGCAAGACATACAAAGTGGCTAGTAATCCACTGTGGGTTTTAAAAGAACCTTTACTTCACACCTAACAGTCAGGAAATTGTCTTAGTTCACAGCTGCTGTACGTACACACCAGAAAATTCCACAGTTCACAGCTGCTGTACGTACACACTAGAAAATTTGACAGTTCACAGCTGCTGTACGTACTCACCAGAAACTTCCACAGTTCACAGCTGCTGTATGTACACACCAGAAACTTCCACAGTTCACAGCTGCTGTACGTACACACCAGAAACTTCCACAGTTCACAGCTGCTGTACAAGAAAACTGATATAAACTCATGATCCATCATATTTGGGTATCCTTGTTGTAACTTGTCACCTTTTTTATCCAGACTTTAGCCATATGATGTCAGTTTTATCAAAGTGATAATGTCTGGTGTCTACTATATACAATTCAATAAACAATACCAAAATTAAAAGTCACAATTTATCAGTTGTATGGTGATACAAGATGAACTGACACAATGATCATATCACACAGGGAGAACCCCGGTCTTCATGTATCAGTCGTCAGTAAAATGATGGGTCTTGCATGGAGAGGGATGACCAGTGAGCAGCAGCATCCGTATAGGTATTGGGTGCTGTAGTTTGTGCCATTCTGTTGTTCTTTTGTGTCATTCTGTTGTTATTTGTGTCATTCACTAGTTGTTTTTGTTATTCTTTAGCTGTTTGTGTCATTCTGTTGTAGTTTGTGTCTTTCACTAGTTGTTTGTGTCATTCTGTTGTTGTTTGTGCCATTCTCTTGTTGTTTGTGCCATTCTCTTGTTGTTTGTGCCATTCTCTTGTTGTTTGTGCCATTCTCTTGTTGTTTGTGCCACTCCATTGTTTACTATGAAAGCCGCTGAGACCAGGGGTAGTTGCCACAGAAAGAATCACAAATAAAAATCCCACCTGGCGTAGCCGGTATTTGAAGTCTTGACCAGCATCTTGCCTCGAGACCAACCAGTCCCCCTTGCAGTTGAAATGATGTCTTCATTAGCAAAATGATGATAACAGTAACTATGTTATAGGCTTGTTGCTACACTAGATGTTGTTGATAGAAAGAAAATATTGATGTTTGATCAGTTAATCTTTTGTCTTCACTAATTTCTGCAGAGAACAAGCCCAGTTCTGCTCCCAGGAGCTGCACAGAATGTTGAAGGGAGCTTGTCACTAACCTTCACAATTTTGAGGATGTGGTGACATTCACCACCTACACAAAAGATATCTTCTTTAATTCTTCTGTTGGATCATATCAGCTTTTTTTTTGCAAAATTGATGTATCATTCTGCAAGTGTGAGACAAATTCTGTCTGTATTTTCTCTTCTACTAAATCAAGCTTATCACCATAAATAACAAAAACATGATAATCTAAAAGCTCAATTGAGTAAAATCATCTTTGCTGTGATAAAGGAAATATGTCTTTCAGTCTTGTGTGGCTTTTCTGAAATATGTCTTTCAAACAGATGATACATGAGCCAAAGTTGATATCTGCTCTCATGGAGTGTCCCTGCAGAGTATCTTAGTGTAAGAAAACTGAATGTCATTGCTGGAGGAACATAAAGTATAAATTGTTTATAGTTCTAGAGTGTCAGTGTTTGAAGTTCTTGAATGTTGAGAGGTTTGTAGAGTTACAAGAAAAACAGTGTCAGCATTACAAGATCTTAAAGCATTAGCAGAAACAGGGTGTTCATAAAGTCTCACTACACTTTGTGTACAGAACACATTTGAAAAATACAAGTAAATGATGTCATCAAAAAATGTGCTTAAAAAGTCATTAAATTAGTTACAATAGTTACTGCTATGGTCTAATGCTGTTTTGAGCAATCTGAAAAGTCGTCATCATCATCATCATCGAGTGCCTTCTCCGCAACGAAGGTTGGCTACCATGGAGCGCCATTCTGCTCTGTCTCTTGCTTTGATGGTGCAGGTTGTCATAGGCTGATTTGTTCATCTTTTGATGTTACTCGTCCATGTTAGTCTTGGTCTGCCTCTGCCTTTTTTACCTTGTATTTTCCACTCCAGGATTACTTTTAGTAGGCTGTTGTGTCTTTTAACATGGCCCAAAAATCGCATTTGTCTTGTTTGAATTGTGCTTAGTAGTTCTCTTTTCATTTTTAGTTGTTTTAAGACTTCATTGTTTGTTTTCTTTTCTTTCCATCCAGCTCTACCTATTCTTCTTTATATCCACATTTCAAAGGCTTCAATTCTCTGTTATGTTTTTTGTCTAATGTCCATGTTTCTGCACCATATAGGAATATTGAGAAGATGTAACATTTTGCTATTCTTAGTTTTAGCCCTGGTGTTATTTATTTTGATGTTAGTATGTTCTTCATGACATTAAAATTACTTTTTGCCATTTCTATTCTTTTGTTTATTTCAGTTGTACATTTTCCATCACTGGTTATAGTATGTCCAAGGTAGTTGTAGTTCTGAACTGTCTCCAGGTCTATTCCTTCTATTTTGATATCCACTTGTGTGTTTTGAGTATCTTCTTTGTTTATGATTATAATTTTAGTCTTTTTGATATTCATATCTAGTCCATATTTTTTGCTTGTCATGTTTTTTTTCACTAAGTAATTGTTGTAGATGTTTATAATTTTCTGCTAGTAGAACAGTATCGTCAGCATATCTTAGGTTATTGATTATCTTTCCATTAATTTGTAGGCCTGGCATCTCTATGATGTTTTTAAAAATTTGCTCAGAATCTGGAAAGTACCAATAGAATATTCATTGCAAAAGGTGTTGGAAATGTCCACCATGGGCTTCAAGACACGACTGTACACATCTCGTCATATTGTCAAATACCTTCTGTAACGTATCTGTTGTTATTTCTTGAACGATAATTCTAATTAATTCTTTCAGGTCTTCAATTGTGCATACATTATTTTTGAAAACATTTCATTCCAAGAACCCCACAGATGATAATCTAATGGAGTTAGATCTGGGGAACGAGCAGGCCAAATTCCACATATTATGTGATTTGTGAAAATTTCTTTCAAAAAATGCAGTGATGCTCTAGCTGTGTGTGCAGTTGCATCATCTTGCTGGAACCACGCTTCCTCAATTTCATGTTCATTCAGCTGTTCTTAAAAAGGTTCCAGTATGTCAGTACAGTACCGATCGGCATTGAAAGTGTTGTTGAAGAAAATGTGTCCAATTAAATGTTTTCTACTGACGGCACGCCACACCCCAATGTTTGCATCATGTAGAGGCATTTCATGAAATACATTGGGATTAAAACTGCTCCAAATACGAAGCCATATGTTGGCCATTAACATATCCAGATAGATGAAACCATGCCTCATCAGAGAAGAATGCTACATCAAGAATTGATTCGTCTTCTTCAGCTAAAAATGGCTTAGTAGTAGTGGCTTGAAACCACGTGCAGTAGTTGACCCTGGATTGATAGTCACACTTTTTTAGCTCAGATACAACAGAAATCCTGTATGGATAAAAAATTAAATTTAAATTAAAAAATAATAATGGTAGAAAAAAATGTAACCAGTGTTTAAGAATTGTGTGCGCTGTGCCCACTGATACGTTCACTTGTTGCAATGTTTTCCTTAAGGGCTTGTTTGGACTTTTCAAGATTATGTCTTGGATATCTAGCACATTTGTCTTCAGGCACAGCAGGCCTACCAGATCACGGAGCATCTTCCACATTTCCCATAGCACGAAACTTATTTAACAAATTTTTAATCATAATGTGACGAGTAGGTTGTTTATCAGGAAATCTTGCTACAAATCTTTGAACAACCATCAATGTGTATCAACCGCCATTTCAAAATACTTGTTCAACCAAAAAAATTCTTTCTTCTGTTGATAACATCATTCTGTTTCGAGTGCAAGGAATTACTCCAGCAGATGACAGCCATTCATTGCATTTTGCTTCACGATGGACTGTGCAGCACATTTTTTTATGACATCATGATGATATCATTTACTTTTTTTTTTCATGTGTTCTATATACAAAGTGTATTGAGACTTTACAAACACCTGGTAGAATGTCAGTGTTAGATGATCATTGGGTGTCAGTGTTAGAAGATCATTGGGTGTCAGTGTTAGATGATCATTGGGTGTCAGTGTTAGATGATCATTGGGTGTCAGTGTTAGAAGATCATAGAGTGTCAATGTTAGAAAAATATTGATTGTTCGCATTATATGAATATAGTGTCTGCGTTAGAAGATTATTGTATCTGAGCTAGTAGAATATAATGTTAATAGAATATAGTGTTAGTGGAATATAGTGTTAGTAGAATATAGTGTTAGTGGAATATAGTGTTAGTGGAATATAATGTTAGTAGAATATAATGTTAGTGGAATATAGTGTTAGTGGAATATAGTGTTCGTGTTAGTAGAATATAATGTTAGTAGAATATAGTAAAAAAAAAGTAAAGTACCCCCGTCACGCCAAGTGGCATATAGGGAAATATGGTGTTAGTGACCCTATATTTTACAGACCTTCAGCACATGATTTTTGGGGTAATGTGGTCGGTATTACGCCCTTGCTGCTTTACTTTCCCAGAAAAAAATCCGGTACCCATTTAAGGCTGGGTGAACCCGGAAGCCGTTGGTTGGGATCGAACCCTACCCCTTGTCCTTTGTAGTCCAGTTCACTAACCACTGAGCTATCACAGCTCCCAGTAGAATATAGTGTTAGTAGAATATAGTGTTAGTGGAATATAGTGTTAGTAGAATATAATGTTAGTATACTATAATGTTAGTAGAATATAGTGTTAATAGAATAGTGTTAGTGGAATATAATGTTAGTAGAATATAGTGTTAATAGAATAGTGTTAGTGGAATATAATGTTAGTAGAATATAGTGTTAGTGGAATATAATGTTAGTAGAATATAGTGTTAGTAGAATACAGTGTTAGTGGAATATAGTGTTAGTAGAGTATAGTGTTAGTAGAGTATAATGTTAGTAGAATATAGTGTTAGTAGAGTATAATGTTAGTAGAATATAGTGTTAGTAGAGTATAATGTTAGTAGAGTATAGTGTTAGTAGAGTACAATGTTAGTAGAATATAGTGTTAGTAGAGTATAGTGTTAGTAGAGTATAGTGTTAGTAGAGTATAATGTTAGTAGAATATAGTGTTAGTAGAGTATAGTGTTAGTAGAATATAGTGTTAGTAGAATATAGTGTTAGTGGAATATAGTGTTAGTAGAGTATAGTGTTAGTAGAGTATAGTGTTAGTAGAGTATAATGTTAGTAGAATATAGTGTTAGTAGAGTACAATGTTAGTAGAATATAGTGTTAGTAGAATATAGTGTTAGTGGAATATAGTGTTAGTGGAATATAATGTTAGTAGAGTATAATGTTAGTAGAATATAATGTTAGTAGAATATAGTGTTAGTAGAGTATAATGTTAGTAGAATATAATGTTAGTAGAATATAGTGTTAGTAGAGTATAGTGTTAGTAGAGTATAGAGTCAGAGTTAGAAGAATACAGAGTGCTATAAGATCATAGAGTGTCTGTTTTCTAAAATATTCTATAATTATTGTGTGTGTAAGACATGAATGTTGAAATCATTATGTATCAAGTGATAGACAGACTAGCTGAATTAATCATCTCTGTGTTGGATTTGAAAACCTCACCAACCATTTGTAGCTATGATTTAACGAACACAAGAGAAGTTCAGCAGGTCAAACATGATCAATGTAACTTGTACATAAATTATGTTGTGTTTTTCTCTACTTACCTTCACACTTCATAAACTATAGCTTTTAGAGTTACATTTAGCTTATTTCATATCAATGTCATTTTTCAGAATTCACTCATTGCTTTGATTAAATTCATGTATATTTTCCACATTGTTCTTATTTCCATGTATATTTTCCACATTGTTCTTATTTCCATGTACATTATCCACATTGTTCTTATTTCCATGTATATTTTCCACATTGTTCTTATTTCCATGTACATTATCCACATTGTTCTTATTTCCATGTATATTTTCCACATTGTTCTTATTTCCATGTACATTATCCACATTGTTCTTATTTCCATGTATATTTTCCACATTGTTCTTATTTCCATTGTCATTTTTGCATCAGAAGTCTAATACCTAAGTATGTAGGAATCTCATGTTCTTGCTGTGCTTGCCTATTCAGTTGAAGATTCACATGTTTCTTGAATGAAAATTTAGTGCATGATTTTTGTTCTGTATAATGTTAGGATCACCAATTTCAACCAGTTTCAGTTGATGAGTTTCCATGCACAAGCAACAGACCAAATGTTCAGTCACTAGCCAGTGGTGAGTTGTGGTCAATCACCATAAAGCTGTGACCATCACCTTTTCAGATCACTGCCCTTCTCTCTACTACTGGAGAGCTAGTTTCACAGATTACTGCCCTTCTCTCTACTACTGGAGAGCTAGTTTCACAGATTACTGCCCTTCTCTCTACTACTGGAGAGCTAGTTTCACAGATTACTACCCTTCTCTCTACTACTGGAGAACTAGTTTCACAGATCACTACCCTTCTCTCTACTACTGGAGAACTAGTTTCACAGATCACTACCCTTCTCTCTACTACTGGAGAGCTAGTTTCACAGATTACTTCCCTTCTCTCTGCTACTGGAGAACTAGTTTCACAGATTACTGCCCTTCTCTCTACTACTGGAGAACTAGTTTCACAGATTACTGCCCTTCTCTCTACTACTGGAGAACTAGTTTCACAGATCACTGCCCTTCTCTCTGCTACTGGAGAACTAGTTTCACAGATCACTGCCCTTCTCTCTACTACTGGAGAGCTAGTTTCACAGATTACTGCCCTTCTCTCTGCTACTGGAGAGCTAGTTTCACAGATTACTGCCCTTCTCTCTGCTACTGGAGAGCTAGTTTCACAGATTACTGCCCTTCTCTCTACTACTGGAGAGCTAGTTTCACAGATTACTGCCCTTCTCTCTACTACTGGAGAACTAGTTTCACAGATTACTGCCCTTCTCTCTACTACTGGAGAGCTAGTTTCACAGATTACTGCCCTTCTCTCTGCTACTGGAGAACTAGTTTCACAGATTACTGCCCTTCTCTCTACTACTGGAGAGCTAGTTTCACAGATTACTGCCCTTCTCTCTGCTACTGGAGAACTAGTTTCACAGATTACTGCCCTTCTCTCTACTACTGGAGAACTAGTTTCACAGATTACTGCCCTTCTCTCTGCTATTGGAGAGCTAGTTTCACAGATTACTGCCCTTCTCTCTACTACTGGAGAACTAGTTTCACAGATTACTGCCCTTCTCTCTGCTACTGGAGAACTAGTTTCGCAGATTACTGCCGTTCTCTCTGCTACTGGAGAACTAGTTTCACAGATTACTGCCCTTCTCTCTGCTACTGGAGAACTAGTTTCACAGATTACTGCCCTTCTCTCTACTACTGGAGAACTAGTTTCACAGATTACTGCCGTTCTCTCTGCTACTGGAGAACTAGTTTCACAGATTACTGCCCTTCACTCTACTACTGGAGAACTAGTTTCACAGATTACTGCCCTTCTCTCTGCTACTGGAGAACTAGTTTCACAGATTACTGCCCTTCTCTCTACTACTGGAGAACTAGTTTCACAGATTACTGCCCTTCTCTCTACTACTGGAGAACTAGTTTCACAGATTACTGCCCTTCTCTCTGCTACTGGAGAACTAGTTTCACAGATTACTGCCGTTCTCTCTACTACTGGAGAACTAGTTTCACAGATTACTGCCCTTCTCTCTACTACTGGAGAACTAGTTTCACAGATTACTGCCCTTCTCTCTACTACTGGAGAACTAGTTTCACAGATTACTGCCCTTCTCTCTGCTACTGGAGAACTAGTTTCACAGATTACTGCCCTTCTCTCTACTACTGGAGAACTAGTTTCACAGATTACTGCCGTTCTCTCTACTACTGGAGAACTAGTTTCACAGATTACTGCCCTTCTCTCTGCTACTGGAGAACTAGTTTCACAGATTACTGCCCTTCTCTCTGCTACTGGAGAACTAGTTTCACAGATTACTGCCCTTCTCTCTACTACTGGAGAACTAGTTTCACAGATTACTGCCCTTCTCTCTGCTACTGGAGAACTAGTTTCACAGATTACTGCCCTTCTCTCTGCTACTGGAGAACTAGTTTCGCAGATTACTGCCCTTCTCTCTGCTACTGGAGAACTAGTTTCGCAGATTACTGCCGTTCTCTCTGCTACTGGAGAACTAGTTTCACAGATTACTGCCCTTCTCTCTGCTACTGGAGAACTAGTTTCACAGATTACTGCCCTTCTCTCTGCTACTGGAGAACTAGTTTCACAGATTACTGCCCTTCTCTCTGCTACTGGAGAACTAGTTTCACAGATTACTGCCCTTCTCTCTGCTACTGGAGAACTAGTTTCACAGATTACTGCCGTTCTCTCTGCTACTGGAGAACTAGTTTCACAGATTACTGCCCTTCTCTCTGCTACTGGAGAACTAGTTTCACAGATTACTGCCCTTCTCTCTGCTACTGGAGAACTAGTTTCACAGATTACTGCCGTTCTCTCTGCTACTGGAGAACTAGTTTCACAGATGAAACAGAAGAGACTCTCAGTGAGAACTCGAGGTTGAGCCTAAAAAAACTGCAGCTGAAGCTCTTGAAAGAGACAATTAAAGAAGAAAACTTTCTATTCCTGACTGATGCTCTGTGAAGACGTGAATGATCTCAGAGAAATACTGTACAAGCTCTGTCAGAGATGGAGATCTGAGATTCAGTGGATTCCATCTCACTGCAGCATTCCTGGAAATGATGAGGCAGACAGGTTGACAAAGGAAGCTGGTAAATGACACCAGCCAGATGATGCAATCACAACTTATGAAGAATCAAAGAGTGTTGTCAGAAATAAGTAGAATAGAGAACACCAGGTCTACCAGAACAATGATGCTTGCTACCAGTTCAACAGACAAGAACAAGTCACAATTTGTAGACCCAGAACAAGTCACAATTTATAGACCCAGAACAAGCCACAATTTGTAGACCCATTACAAGTCACAATTTGTAGACCCAGAACAAGTCACAATTTGTAGACCCATTACAAGTCACAATTTGTAGACCCAGAACACGTCACAATTTGTAGACCCAGAACAAGTCACAATTTGTAGACCCAGAACAAGCCACAATTTGTAGACCCATTACAAGTCACAATTTGTAGACCCAGAACAAGTCACAATTTGTAGACCCAGAACAAGTCACAATTTGTAGACCCAGAACAAGTCACAATTTGTAGACCCAGAACAATTCACAATTTGTAGACCCAGAACAAGTCACAACAGATTGAAGTAGCTCTTCAGCACCTTAGAGACAGGAAACTCAAACTCACATGAATGTGGTTGTAACACAAGTAAAATGACTACTGAAGTAAAGTGACTACTGAAGTAAAATGACTACTGAAGTAAAATGACTACTGAAGTAAAGTGACTACTGAAGTAAAGTGACTACTGAAGTAAAGTGACTACTGAAGTAAAATGACTACTGAAGTAAAGTGACTACTGAACATCTACTACAATCATGACTAACATACGAGTATAGTGAACATGTACTATAAGCATGAGTAACATATCCTTAACATCTACAACAATCATGACTAACATATAGTGAACATGTACTATAAGCATGAGTAACATATCCTTAACATGTACAACAATCATGACCAACATGTAGTGAACAGAGAAGTGGTCATCACTAGTTCCATGACTGGACAAGCTGTATGGTGATGTGATCAACTGACCAATGTTTCCTTTACACTTTCTGACAGTGATCTAACATGCTATCAAGACATCTGTTGTTAACCTCTCCATCATCAAATGGTGTATCTTGAGTATCTAACATCCAACTTATCCTACTGAAACCATCATTATTTATATTTCTCCTTTGATTGGAAGACACTGCCTCAAGTGATGGGAAGATAAGGCAATTACCTAATCTATCCTTGGGAGGATTGTCTATTTCCTTTCTGCAGATATGGTCGAGTTATCTTGTTTCCAGACAATGTTTCCAGTCTCTGTCTTTGCTTCAACTGTTATCATTAATCCTTAACTTTATCCAGCCACTCAGTTGGATTAACTAGTATCTGGTCCACTGATTTGAGGAAGGTAATAACAGTTAGGAAAAGCACTAGCCCCCTCAGTTCTGACCTTGTGCAGTGAAGTACTTCACTCACCTACAACATTTGTTAAGTGATAGTCTGAACCTATTTTCTTCTTCTTGGATGAATACTTTGTTCACATGAAGACATTCAGTCACTACAAGTACTGTGGTTACAACATGAGTGCAGAAATCAACAGATGACTGAGAACATGGTTGAATAGTTAAGTGACTTACAAATGACTGCATTAAACAAGCTGTAGATTGAATGAATGTCTAGCCAGTTGTACACTTTCATCATTTCAATGTTGACATGAGAGCACTAGAGAAGATCTACACAAAATTGAATAAACTTTATTACACAATGTGCTCTTATTGTTTGTTGAGAAGTAGGTTACAGAGCTGTTGTTGTTGTTGTTGTTTGTTCAGAAGTGGGTTACAGAGTTGTTGTTGTTGTTTGTTCAGAAGTGGGTTACAGAGTTGTTGTTGTTGTTGTTGTTTGTTCAGAAGTGGGTTACAGAGTTGTTGTTGTTGTTGTTTGTTCAGAAGTAGGTTACAGAGCTGTTGTTGTTGTTGTTTGTTCAGAAGTAGGTTACAGAGCTGTTGTTGTTGTTGTTTGTTCAGAAGTGGGTTACAGAGTTGTTGTTGTTTGTTCAGATGTGGGTTACAGAGTTGTTGTTTGTTCAGAAGTGGGTTACAGAGTTGTTGTTTGTTCAGAAGGGAGTTACAGAGTTGTTGTTTGTTCAGACGTGGGTTACAGAGTTGTTGTTTGTTCAGAAGTGGGTTACAGAGTTGTTGTTGTTTGTTCAGAAGGGAGTTACAGAGTTGTTGTTTGTTCAGAAGTGGGTTACAGAGTTGTTGTTGTTTGTTCAGAAGTGGGTTACAGAGTTGTTGTTGTTTGTTCAGAAGTAGGTTACAGAGTTGTTGTTGTTGTTTGTTCAGAAGTGAGTTACAGAGTTGTTGTTTGTTCAGAAGTGAGTTACAGAGTTGTTGTTGTTGTTTTTTCAGAAGTAGGTTACAGAGTTGTTGTTGTTTGTTCAGAAGTGGGTTACAGAGTTGTTGTTGTTGTTGTTGTTTGTTCAGAAGTGAGTTACAGAGTTGTTGTTGTTGTTGTTTGTTCAGAAGTGGGTTACAGAGTTGTTGTTGTTGTTGTTGTTTGTTCAGAAGTGGGTTACAGAGTTGTTGTTGTTGTTTGTTCAGAAGTGGGTTACAGAGTTGTTGTTGTTTGTTCAAAAGTGGGTTACAGTGTTGTTGTTGTTGTTGTTTGTTCAGAAGTGGGTTACAGAGTTGTTGTTGTTGTTGTTGTTTGTTCAGAAGTGGGTTACAGAGTTGTTGTTGTTCTTGTTTGTTCAGAAGTGGGTTACAGAGTTGTTGTTGTTGTTTGTTCAGATGTGGGTTACAGAGTTGTTGTTGTTGTTTGTTCAGAAGTGGGTTACAGAGTTGTTGTTGTTGTTTGTTCAGAAGTGGGTTACAGAGTTGTTGTTGTTTGTTCAGAAGTGGGTTACAGAGTTGTTGTTGTTGTTGTTGTTGTTTGTTCAGAAGTGGGTTACAGAGCTGTTGTTGTTGTTTGTTCAGAAGTGGGTTACAGAGTTGTTGTTGTTGTTTGTTCAGAAGTGGGTTACAGAGTTGTTGTTTGTTCAGAAGTAGGTTACAGAGCTGCTGTTGTTGTTGTTTGTTCAGAAGTGGGTTACAGAGTTGTTGTTGTTGTTTGTTCAGAAGTGGGTTACAGAGTTGTTGTTGTTTGTTCAGATGTGGGTTACAGAGTTGTTATTGTTGTTTGTTCAGAAGTGGGTTACAGAGTTGTTGTTGTTGTTTGTTCAGAAGTCGGTTACAGAGTTGTTGTTGTTTGTTCAGAAGTGGGTTACAGAGTTGTTGTTGTTGTTGTTTGTTCACAAGTGGGTTACAGAGTTGTTGTTGTTGTTGTTTGTTCAGAAGTGGGTTACAGAGTTGTTGTTGTTGTTTGTTCAGAAGTGGGTTACAGAGTTGTAGTTGTTGTTGTTTGTTCAGAAGTGGGTTACAGAGTTGTTGTTGTTGTTTGTTCAGAAGTGAGTTACAGAGTTGTTGTTTGTTCAGAAGTGTGTTACAGAGTTGTTGTTGTTTGTTCAGAAGTGGGTTACAGAGTTGTTGTTGTTGTTTGTTCAGAAGTGGGTTAGAGAGTTGTTGTTGTTTGTTCAGAAGTGTGTTACAGAGTTGTTGTTGTTGTTGTTTGTTCAGAAGTGGGTTAGAGAGTTGTTGTTGTTGTTTGTTCAGAAGTGGGTTACAGAGTTGTTGTTGTTGTTGTTGTTTGTTCAGAAGTGTGTTACAGAGTTGTTGTTGTTGTTGTTTGTTCAGAAGTGGGTTACAGAGTTGTTGTTGTTTGTTCAGAAGTGGGTTAGAGAGTTGTTGTTGTTGTTGTTTGTTCAGAAGTGGGTTACAGAGTTGTTGTTGTTGTTGTTTGTTCAGAAGTGTGTTACAGAGTTGTTGTTGTTGTTTGTTCAGAAGTGGGTTACAGAGTTGTTGTTGTTGTTGTTTGTTCAGAAGTGGGTTAGAGAGTTGTTGTTGTTTGTACAGAAGTGGGTTAGAAAGTTGTTGTTTATAAAAAAAAAACTGCTAACGGTTAATAGCAGAAACAGAGAACCTACTACAACTGTTTACAGTTGAAAGAAACAAACAATTCTAGAAATTATGAGTACTATCCTACATTTTTCCTCATTCAAGGCTGCTGAGATGGAATCCCATATAATGCTCTAGCAGTCTGTGCACCCGTTGATCCTGCCCATACCATCAAAAGGCCTCACAGCAAACGTTTTCAGTTGTGAACAATTCCAATCTACTGATTATTGTAGTCAAGTTTAGAGGACAGACAGAGAAGCGTTGAGCTCGTGACGTGGGCATTGATGAGCTCAGACCAGTGTATATCATTGGCTGGTGGTTTCTTTCCTGCATCTCTACCGAAAAGCTGACTTCTCAGTCTGGCCCGTCATCAAAGACCTGTCCAGATTGACTGACCCTGACATCAGCTAAGTTTCCGCGAGCATAGATCCTGGAAGTTCTTCAACCTAACTTCAAACTGCGAACAAGACCACTCAAATCACAAAATGGGGGGGGGGGGGGGATGTTATCACTGGCCACAACAGACAGAGGTACCACAGGTATTTCAAACTCAATGTAAGTACCACCTGTATGTACAACTAAGCACTATCAAAACACTTTCTACAAGAGTCCCCCCAGTCCGTGTCACCCTAGTAGCCATGAGGCACAAGAGTGCCCCCAGTCTGTGTCACCCTAGTAGCCATGAGACACAAGAGTGTCCCCCCCCTGTGTCCCTCTAGCAGGCAAGAGACACGAGAGTGTCCCCAGTCTGTATCACCATAGCAGACATGAGGCACAAGAGTGCCCCCAGTCTGTGTCACCCTAGCAAAGGTGAGACACAAGAGTGCCCCTAGTCTGTGTCACCCTAGCAGACATGAGACACTGTAAAGAGTGCCCCTAGTCTGTGTCACCCTAGCAGACATGAGACACTGTAAGAGTGCCACTAGTCTGTGTCACCCTAGCAGACATGAGACACAAGAATGTCCCCAGTCTGTGTCACCCTAGCAGACATGAGATACTGTAAGAGTGCCCCTAGTCTGTGTCACCCTAGCAGACATGAGACACTGTAAGAGTGCCCCTAGTCGGTGTCACCCTAGCAGACATGAGACACTGTAAGAGTGCCCCTAGTCGGTGTCACCCTAGCAGACATGAGACACTGTAAAAGTGCCCCTAGTTTGTGTCACCCTAGCAGACATGAGATACTGTAAGAGTGCCCCTAGTCTGTGTCACCCTAGCAGACATGAGTGCCTCCAGTCTGTGTCACCCTAGCAGACATGAGATCAGACATGAGTAATGTTAGCCCAAAGAAGGAAGGAAAGAAGAAAGTAGTAATGTTAGCACAAAGAAGGAAGGAAAGAAGAAAGTAGTAATGTTAGCACAAAGAAGGAAGGAAAGAAGAAAGTAGTAATGTTAGCCGAAAGAAGGAAGGAGAGAAGAAAGTAGTAATGTTAGCACAAAGAAGGAAGGAGAGAAGAAAGTAGTAATGTTAGCCCAACGAGATTAAACTTTGCGTGGTAGGAAGGAATACAGAGGAGAGTATGTGTGTGGTTTTTCTCTTTTATTGTTTTTATCGCTGGCTATCTAAGTCACTAGGAACTGAATTTTGCGGCTAATCCTTTTTTCTATGCCAGCCGTGTGCTCATGGGTCCCTCGCCGTACAGGCAGATAGCTACGTCGTCGGAGGTACTCATATTTTTCCCGTCGACGAGTAATGAACGTTTCAAGCTGGGCCTCGCTGCAGAGACCAGGGATGCTTGCCACAGAGAAATTACAAATAAAAATCCCAACTGGTGTGGCCGAGACTTGAACTTATAACCTGTCTTAAGAATGAAGTCTTTCCTTGAGACTAACCAGTCCCGCAGAAGAACGTATAAGAGCTGCCTAAAGTGGAAACGAAGAAATTGGTGTTTTTGTACATAAGAGTTTTAGAACCACTGGGATTGGACGACCGCTCCGATAGCAGTGCCGCCACCGATAAAACGTGTGAAGCTCGCAGCCTCCGCGTCCTGCTGCAGCCGTGGTACATTCACTGGGACAGACATCGGCGTCTACTGTAACTTGATAGGGAGCGGGGCACTTGCTCCACCCTATCCGGGGGATCATCATCATTGAGTGCCGTCTCCGCAACGAAGGTTGGCTACCATGGAGCGCCATTTTGCTCTATCTCTTGCTTTGATGGTGCAGGTTGTCATCGGTTGATTTGTCCATCTTTTGATGTTACTCGTCCATGTTAATCTTGGTCTGCCTCTGCCTCTTTTACCTTGTATTTTCCCCTCCAGGATCACTTTCAGTAGGCTGTTGTGTCTTTTAACATGGATCCGGGGGATACTTGTCTTTATAAGAAAATACAGATACACAATCTATTCCTGAGTTGTGTTAGTAACCCTGTGATGAACAGGCAAATGTGACTAGCTTACTTGGCCGTGTGCTTTAGCATTTGTTTCTCGTGGTAAGTTGCTCTATCGAGGAGTAGCGGTTCGATCCTGTTTCTGGCTGCCTATTGTTCTTTGTGTATTCTGTTGCTGATTGTTTGTGAATTGTTTCTGAGTGTTGTAAACATAGATCTTCCCCTGAAATGATTCGCCCTTTGATACAAGCCCTTGCACATTCCCTGGGACAAACAGCGGCGGCTCCTGCGACGTGATGGGGGTTGGCTACTTACAGGTGAGTCGAGCGATGGACTTCAGACCCACCTACCCCGCTCCGTTTCTTGAACCTGACACCCTGTGTTCTTCCTCTCCATGCTTATTTTTCTCAAAAGCGTTTTGTTGTAATGCCCTCCCCACCTACACTTCTTGATGCCTTTTACGATTTTATTTGAGGGGCGGGGGCAGGTGGGAGCACTAGTTTTAAAATAAAGTTCTAGAGAAAACTTGGTAACTACATATGTTAGCTCGTACATACTTTCCCTCCTCATTTCAGAAAAATATAAAAAATTAGGAAAGTGACTGTTCCGGCTTGCCATGAGGTCACCATGGCTGAGGTCACTTCCTAGAGTCAAGACCAAGAAACAAAATGCTGTATGTGGGTCATGGAATAAAGACAGTCAATGGGAGAACACTGGGGCCGCTTCATTCAAGAGAAGGAAAGGTGTGTGACCCATGGGCAGTAAATAGAATGGGTTGTCCTGGCACTAGATAGTTGGTCAAGGTAGGGGCGGGTGAAGAGTGGAGATGACTGACGTCATCGGGAGATGGAAAGGAGAACCTGTGACAACGTGCACCATCAAGACAAGAGACGGGAGAACCTGTGACAACGTGCACCATCACGACAAAAGACGGGAGAACCTGTGACAACGTGCACCATCACGACAAGAGACGGGAGAACCTGTGACAACGTGCACCATCACGACAAGAGACGGGAGAACCTGTGACAACGTGCACCATCACGACAAAAGACGGGAGAACCTGTGACAACGTGCACCATCACGACAAAAGACGGGAGAACCTGTGACAACGTGCACCATCACGACAAGAGACGGGAGAACCTGTGACAACGTGCACCATCAAGACAAGAGACGGGAGAACCTGTGACAACGTGCATCATCAAGACAAGAGACGGGAGAACCTGTGACAACATGCACCATCACGACAAGAGACGGGAGAACCTGTGACAACGTGCATCATCAAGACAAGAGACGGGAGAACGTATGACAACATGCACCATCAAGACAAGAGACGGGAGAACGTATGACAACATGCACCATCAAGACAAGAGACGGGAGAACGTATGACAACATGCACCATCACGACAAGAGACGGGAGAACCTGTGACAACATGCATCATCAAGACAAGAGACGGGAGAACGTATGACAACATGCACCATCAAGACAAGAGACGGGAGAACGTATGACAACATGCACCATCAAGACAAGAGACGGGAGAACGTATGACAACATGCACCATCAAGACAAGAGACGGGAGAACGTATGAGAGCATGCATGCATCATCAAGACAAGAGACGGGAGAACGTATGACAACATGCATCATCAAGACAAGAGACGGGAGAACGTATGACATGAGTAAGAAACATGAAACCAGTGTTGTGCCGTCGATGATGATTGTGTGTGGGTCTGTTATCATCATCATCATGAGTCCCGTTAACTCGACCATCACTGGTATCTAGTCCTTGGGATCGTCGCCGCTCATTGCGCTTTTCTTCACTGCCAATATGGTCTTTACAAGATGTAAGTCTTTATACGAGTAAGATGTAAGTCTTTATACGAGTAAGATGTAAGTCTTTATACGAGTAAGATGTAAGTCTTTATACGAGTAAGATGTAAGTCTTTATACGAGTAAGATGTAAGTCTTTATACGAGTAAGATGTAAGTCTTTATACGAGTAAGATGTAAGTCTTTATACGAGTAAGATGTAAGTCTTTATACGAGTAAGATGTAAGTCTTTACAAGATGTAAGTCTTTATACGAGTAAGATGTAAGTCTTTATACGAGTAAGATGTAAGTCTTTACAAGATGTAAGTCTTTATACGAGTAAGATGTAAGTCTTTACAAGATGTAAGTCTTTATACGAGTAAGATGTAAGTCTTTACAAGATGTAAGTCTTTATACGAGTAAGATGTAAGTCTTTACAAGATGTAAGTCTTTATACGAGTAAGATGTAAGTCTTTACAAGATGTAAGTCTTTATACGAGTAAGATGTAAGTCTTTACAAGATGTAAGTCTTTACAAGATGTAAGTCTTTATACGAGTAAGATGTAAGTCTTTACAAGATGTAAGTCTTTATAAGATGTAAGTCTTTATAAGATGTAAGTCTTTATAAGATGTGTAGGTATGGTCTATGTAAGCTATGATCTACATAAGATATGGTATATATAAAGTATGATCTATGTAAGGTATGATCTATATAACGTATGATCTACATAAGATGTGTCCGATATCTTTCTATACACTTTTATTTCCTATCATGTATTCTAGGTTCGATCAGTAGTAAGTATTCATATTTGGGATGGTGGGGGAGGCGTGTAGGAACATAGATACCACCGCTGACGTCAGCATCTTATTTTTGTTATTAGGAAGACTTTTTGTTTGGTATTGTCCATTGTTTAGTTTTGTGAGGTTTTGTTTAGTATCGTCCATTGTTTAGTTTGTGAGGTCTTGTTTGGTATTGTCCATTGTTTAGCTTTGTGAGGTCTTGTTTGGTATGGTCTATTGTTTAGTTTTGTAGGTCTTGTTTGGTATGGTCTATTGTTTAGTTTTGTGAGGTCTTGTTTGGTATGGTCTATTGTTTAGTTTTGTGAGGTCTTGTTTGGTATGGTCTATTGTTTAGTTTTGTGAGGTCTTGTTTGGTATCGTCCATTGTTTAATTTTGTGAGGTCTTGTTTGGTATTGTCCATTGTTTATTTTGTGAGGTCTTTTTGTATCGTCTATTGTTTAGTTTTGTGAGGTCTTGTTTGGTATGGTCTATTGTTTAGTTTTGTGAGGTCTTGTTTGGTATGGTCTATTGTTTAGTTTTGTGAGGTCTTGTTTGGTATTGTCCATTGTTTAGTTTTGTGAGGTCTTGTTTGGTATGGTCTATTGTTTAGTTTTGTGAGGTCTTGTTTGGTATTGTCTATTGTTTAGTTTTGTGAGGTCTTGTTTGGTATGGTCTATTGTTTAGTTTTGTGAGGTCTTGTTTGGTATCGTCCATTGTTTAGTTGTGTGAGGTCTTGTTTGGTATTGTCCATTGTTTAGTTTTGTGAGGTCTTGTTTGGTATTGTCCATTGTTTAGTTTTGTGAGGTCTTGTTTGGTATCGTCCATTGTTTAGTTTTGTGAGGTCTTGTTTGGTATTGTCCATTGTTTAGTTTTGTGAGGTCTTGTTTGGTATCGTCCATTGTTTAGTTTTTGAGGTCTTGTTTGGTATTGTCCATTGTTTAGTTTTGTGAGGTCTTGTTTGGTATCGTCCATTGTTTAGTTGTGTGAGGTCTTGTTTGGTATTGTCCATTGTTTAGTTTTGTGAGGTCTTGTTTGGTATGGTCTATTGTTTAGTTTTGTGAGGTCTTGTTTGGTGTTGTCCATTGTTTAGTTTTGTGAGGTCTTGTTTGGTATCGTCCATTGTTTTAGTTTTGTGAGGTCTTGTTTGGTATCGTCTATTGTTTAGTTTTGTGAGGTCTTGTTTGGTATGGTCTATTGTTTAGTTTTGTGAGGTCTTGTTTGGTATGGTCTATTGTTTAGTTTTGTGAGGTCTTGTTTGGTATGGTCTATTGTTTAGTTTTGTGAGGTCTTGTTTGGTATTGTCCATTGTTTAGTTTTGTGAGGTCTTTTTTGGTATGGTCTATTGTTTAGTTTTGTGAGGTCTTGTTTGGTATCGTCCATTGTTTAGTTTTGTGAGGTCTTGTTTGGTATGGTCTATTGTTTAGTTTTGTGAGGTCTTGTTTGGTATTGTCCATTGTTTAGTTTTGTGAGGTCTTGTTTGGTATCGTCCATTGTTTAGTTTTGTGAGGTCTTGTTTGGTATCGTCCATTGTTTAGTTGTGTGAGGTCTTGTTTGGTATTGTCCATTGTTTAGTTTTGTGAGGGCTTGTTTGGCATCGTCCATTGTTTAGTTTTGTGAGGTCTTGTTTGGCATCGTCCATTGTTTAGTTTTGTGAGGTGTTGTTTGGCATCGTCCATTGTTTAGTTTTGTGAGGTCTTGTTTGGTATGGTCTATTGTTTAGTTTTGTGAGGTCTGTCACTGATATTGTATGGGAAACGACATACACGGAGAAAAGCCAGCATTTTTAGTTACCAGAAAATGTGTGGGTCCCCTACTACGGGAGTGAGGGAGCCGCGATAGCTCAGTGGTTAGTGACCTGGACTACAAAGGACAAGAGGTAGGGTTCGATCTTAACCGACGGCTTCCGGGTTCACCCAGCCTTTAATGTGTACCGGATTTTGTTTTCTGGGAAAGAAAAGCGGCACTGGCATAATACCAACCACATTACCCCCAAAAATCATGTGCTGAAGGTCTGTAAGATTGATGGTCACTAACTCTATATTCCCTATACGTGACGTGACGGACCTACTTGACTACTACGGGGATGGTCCCTGACTTCTCATTTCTCCGTGTCTAGGTTTGTCTCTTAAGCTCGTCGTCACCAACATCGTTGCTTCTGTTCTTGTTTGTTGCCATTCTCAAACTATCGCTCCATGTCTACCCAATATTCTTCATCCCCCCCCCCCCAACCCCACGAGAATTCCCAAAAAGGCCCGTCGCGGGCGTGCGCTGTCGGGGCCCGAGTGGAGTCCAGAAAAGTGTCGGTGTAGCCACCAGGGATGGCCTAAGGGGCAACTAACGCTGCTTGGGCGTGGGCAGACTGACAGGTTCAACACACTGTACACGGAATAAACAAAACTTCACAAGAGCACATCTGCTTACATTTCATGTATTACATGTGTAGGATTTTAACACCAAGAATTAAAGCAGGTTGTTGCTGACTGTCAAACATGGACATCTATGACTTCTGCCCAAGCGCCATATTTGGTCCAAATGAATCCATAGTCAATCGAATAGATAGTGGTGTCAGCAGAATATTTCTGTATAAAACCCGTGACACCAGGTACACAGATTGTCAATAAATAGATCTGCTTTTACAGAAAAACAACTTTCAATGTCGATTGGTCTTTCAATGTTGTATCTTATCACGTGATTGTACATGAATCCATCAAATGTTGTGTAACTAATGACTTACAGGCAGGCTACTTTCACAGTTCATTTATCCCAAATATTGATGGGCTATGGTCGGGTCTGTTGTTGTCCCAGATATAGATGACCTATGATCAGTTGGTTTGTTGCCCCAAATATTGATGGGATGTGGTTGGTTGTCTTGTTGTTCCAAATATACATGAATAAGGTCGGTTGTGTTGTTGCACCAAATATTCATGAAATAAGGTCGGTTGTGTTGTTGCACCAAATATTCATGAAATAAGGTCGGTTGTGTTGTTGCACTAAATATTCATGAATTAAGGCCCGTTGTGTTGTTCCAAATATTCATGAATTAAGGTCGGTTGTGTTGTTGCAACCAAATATTCATGAATTAAGGTCGGTTGTGTTGTTGCACCAAATATTCATGAATTAAGGTCGGTTGTGTTGTTGCACCAAATATTCATGAATTAAGGTCGGTTGTGTTGTTGCACCAAATATTCATGAATTAAGGTCGGTTGTGTTGTTGCACCAAATATTCATGAATTAATCCGGTTGTGTTGTTGTACCAAATATTCATGAATTAAGGTCGGTTGTGTTGTTGCACCAAATATTCATGAATTAAGGCCGTTGTGTTGTTGCACCAATATATTCATGAATTAAGGCCGGTTGTGTTGTTGCACCAAATATTCATGAATTAAGGCCGGTTGTGTTGTTGCACCAAATATTCATGAATTAAGGCCGGTTGTGTTGTTGCACCAAATATTCATGAATTAAGGCCGGTTGTGTTGTTGTACCAAATATTCATGAATTAAGGCCGGTTGTGTTGTTGTACCAAATATTCATGAATTAAGGCCGGTTGTGTTACACCAAAAGGGGAAGATGTAGCAGCTCGTTCTAGACAAGTCAGTGGTACTTAACTCCCTGGGCGGAAGAGACAGAAGAATGGGCATCTTGAGGTGAACTTAGAAACATGTGAGGTTTGGTGCAGTCCTACAGCAGGCATGGACAAGAGAGACTTCACAACAGAGCGGTTTCGCACAAGACTTTTTAGTCTGCCCAGTCACATTGGCATCCATCTGTAGCCCCATGTTTCTCTCTCACTTAAGACAGCTCATTCGGACACCTTAATTGAGCGTAAGTGTCTCCCGGCTGACCACGAAGCATAAACAGCGCCCAGCCATCTTTGTCCAGTCCGATGGACAGATTAACTGACGCCCGTTGAACCGTTAAATCTCGACAGCCGATCCGGAAGGCGGCACCCCGTCGACGCAAATCGCAGTCAATTTGTCTTCGGCCCGGCGCACATGTCAGGTCCCTTCATTGTTGCCGTGTACCAGGTCTCAAAGCATCTCTCGGGAGGGCTTTTCTTTCGTGTTCGCAACAAATTGGTGGTTGTACTTTCTTATTGTCGCTGGAAGAGGGAGAACAGAAATCGTCAGTCCTAGATTTGTCTTTGTACCGACAACTTAATAATACTTGCCACCATCTATCTGTTCGTGTCTTTGAATTGTGGCTGGAGCTGCGTGGTCAGAACCACGTACAGGCTGTGGCATCAAATACCCTGGCTTGGTTTACTGTCTTTTTTGGCACACACACACACATACACACACACACACACACGCACACACGCACGCACACACACACACATGTGAAGAAATATGTTCATTCATGAACATGAACACGAGCACGTAAACAACACAGGGATATGAACAACACGAGCACGTGAACACACATTAACACAGGCACGTGAAGACAAGCACATCAACACAAGCACGCCAACGTACACCATCATACACAAACATTAACATGCACAATACATTAACAACACACACACAATACATCGACACACACACAATACATCAACTCCCAATACATCAACACACACACAATACATCAACACACACACAATACATCAACTCACAATACATCAACACACCCACACAATACATCAACTCACAAAACATCAACACGCACAATACATCAACACACACCAATACATCAACACACAATACATCAACTCACAATACATCAACACACACATAATACATCAACAAACACAATACATCAACTCACACATACATCAACACACACAATACATCATCATGGACCCCAATACATCATCATGGACACCCAATACATCAACAAACACACAATACATCAACAAACACACAATACATCAACGCACAATACATCAACACAGTCACAAAACATCAACTCACAATACATCAGTACACTCACAAAACATCAACTCACAATACATCAACACACACAATACATCAACACATACACACACAATACGCCATGATGTCATGAAAGTAACAGAACTAGAACAAACAGACATGTTCCTACAATAGATCAAACAGCTGCTGCAGGTGGCACTAAGAACAATTGTGACAAATGGATGACTTGAAGAACTAGATCAAACAGCTGCTGCAGGTGGCACTAAGAACAATTGTGACAAATGGATGACTTGAAGAACTAGATCAAACAGCTGCTGCAGGTGGCACTAAGAACAATTGTGACAGATGGATGTGACTTGAAGAACTAGATCAAACAGCTGCTGCAGGTGGCACTAAGAACAATTGTGACAAATGGATGTGACTTGAAGAACTAGATCAAACAGCTGCTGCAGGTGGCACTAAGAACAATTGTGACAGATGGATGTGACTTGAAGAACTAGATCAAACAGCTGCTGCAGGTGGCACTAAGAACAATTGTGACAGATGGATGTGACTTGAAGAACTAGATCAACAGCTGCTGCAGGTGGCACTAAGAACAATTGTGACAGATGGATGTGACTTGAAGAACTAGATCAAACAGCTACTGCAGGTGGCACTAAGAACAATTGTGACAGATGGATGTGACTTGAAGAACTAGATCAAACAGCTGCTGCAGGTGGCACTAAGAACAATTGTGACAAATGGATGACTTGAAGAACTAGAAACAGTTGATAAATGTCACCACTTAGGGTCAGTCGTCAACTTTGAAGGCTCCAAGTGACAACATTATATCACGGGCTACAGCAGTCCTTGCTACAGCCTCTCTGATAAGATAAAAACATCACCTTATATTATCTCAAGGCTAGGAAACATTGAGCCCTACATCAGAGCTATAGAAGGAAATACCAGTTATGGAGACGGTTTGTTATCGTTAGGTTTGAGTATCTCTGACGTAGATCGTAACACAAGTGAAAAAGCTAGCAGAAAGATATAACAGACAATCGGGCTACAATCGGGCTACAATCGGGATCTTTTGATTGTTGTGAAGAAACCCACAATGACATGGATTGACCTCGATCATCTGGCTTGACAGATCATTCTGGGAGGAGCTCTGAATGGATGAAGAAGGAAGGCTAGACAGAGTAAGTGAGGGAAGATAACATCAAACAATAGATAGGTATCGACTTTGCGGAGTCGTAAAGAAGCACTGAAAATAGAGAGAGAGAGAGAAGAGATGGAGAAGGTTGACGAAGTCTGTCATTACAGTCTAAATATGCCTTAGGATTAAGGGAAGAAGAACAATGTGAAAATGAAGAAGAACAAAGATAACAGAAACAGATGACTGTGTTGATGCCGATGCAAACACTGACATGAAACAAGGGACACTTGTGACAGATACCACAAGACCGGACCTAGCACATGTCCAAAGTCTCTGTTCCCAGCTGTAGAGTGTGTGGTTTCGACAACAGGTGCCCGTGTGCAACCACCAAACTTTCGACAACAGGTGCCGCGTGCAACCATCAAACTTTTGACACAGGTGCCCGCGTGCAACCACCAAACTTTTGACAACAGGTTGCCGCGTGCAACCATCAAACTTTTGACAACAGGTGCCCGCGTGCAACCACCAAACTTTCGACAACAGGTGCCCGCGTGCAACCACCAAACTTTCGACAACAGGTGCCCGCTTGCAACACCAAACTTTCGACAACAGGTGCCCGCGTGCAACCATCAAACTTTCGACAACAGGTGCCCGCGTGCAACCACCACTTTCGACAACAGGTGCCCGCGTGCAACCACCAAACTTTCGACAACAGGTGCCCGCGTGCAACCATCAAACTTTCGACAACAGGTGCCTGCGTGCAACCATCAAACTTTCGACAACAGGTGCCGCGTGCAACCACCAAACTTTCGACAACAGGTGCCCGCGTGCAACCATCAAACTTTCGACAACAGGTGCCCGCGTGCAACCATCAAACTTTCGACAACAGGTGCCCGCGTGCAAACATCAAACTTTCGAAACAGTTCGCCAACAGGTGCCCGCGTGCAACCACCAAATTTTGAACAGGAACATGCGGCTGCATAGCTGCATCCAAACCCATGAAGCCTATATCATTATATCCACGGTACCAGTATCACTGGCATTTCCAATATCCGCTCCACCACTTGTCCCAGAATTTCCCAAAAATGCATCGGCAAGTTCGTTAACAAGGTGCGCTCCGTACAGGTCTTACTCGACTATACAGGCAACGATTCCAAACCTCCCAAGTCTCCTCTCACGACAAGCGTGGCAAGTAACGGTGGCTCTATTCTTATCTCCCTTACCATGGGCAAGGTGGGGGACTGTAGCCATACGGGGGAAAATGTACTCATAATTAACATCAAACATGGCTGCCAATATCTTTGTACTCACAATTAACATAAACATGGCTGCCAATATCTTTGTACCCATAATTAACATCAAACATGGCTGCCAATATCTTTGTACTCACAATTAACATCAAAAATGTCTGCCAATATATGTGTACCCATAATTAACATCAAACATGGCTGCCAATATATGTGTACCCATAATTAACATCAAACATGGCTGCCAATATATGTGTACCCATAATTAACATCAAACATTGCTGCCATATATGTGTACCCATAATTAACATCAAACATGGCTGCCAATATATGTGTACCCATAATTAACATCAAACATGGCTGCCAATATATGTGTACCCATAATTAACATCAAACATGGCTGCCAATATATGTGTACTCATAATTAACATCAAACATGGCTGCCAATATATGTGTACTCATAATTAACATCAAACATGGCTGCCATATATGTGTATCATAATTACATCAAACATGGCTGCCAATATATGTGAACCCATAATTAACATCAAACATGGCTGCCAATATATGTGTACTCATAATTAACATCAAACATGGCTGCCAATATATGTGTACTCATAATTAACATCAAACATGGCTGCCAATATCTGTGTACTTAAAACTCATCAAGGACATTAAGACCTTACTAACCACATAAAACTCATCATGGACACTAAGATCTTACTAACCACTTAAAACTCATCAAGGACACTAAGATCTTACTAACCACTTAAAACTCATCATGGACACTAAGATCTTACTAACCACTTAAAACTCATCAAGGACACTAAGATTTTACTAACCACTTAAATCTCATCAAGGACACTAAGATCTTACTAACCACATAAAACTCATCAAGGACACTAAGATCTTACTAACCACATAAAACTCATCAAGGAGCTAAGATCTTACTAACCACATAAAACTCATCAAGGACACTAAGATCTTACTAACCACATAAAACTCATCAAGGACACTAAGATCTTACTAACCACATAAAACTCATCAAGGACACTAAGATCTTACTAACCACTTAAAACTCATCAAGGACACTAAGATTTACTAACCACTTAAAACTCATCATGGACACCAAGATCTTACTAACCACTTAAATCTCATCAAGGACACTAAGATCTTACTAACCACATAAAACTCATCAAGGACGCTAAGATCTTACTAATCACTTAAAACTCATCAAGGACACTAAGATCTTACTAACCACATAAAACTCATCAAGGACACTAAGATCTTACTAACCACTTAAAACTCATCAAGGACACTAAGATCTTACTAACCACTTAAAACTCATCAAGGACACTAAGATCTTACTAACCACTTAAAACTCATCAAGGACACTAAGACCTTACTAACCACATAAAACTCATCAAGGACACTAAGATCTTACTAACCACTTAAAACTCATCATGGACGCTAAGACCTTACTAATAACTTAAAACTCATCAAGGACGCTAAGATCTTACTAACCACTTAAAACTCATCAAGGACGCTAAGACCTTACTAACCACATAAAACTCATCAAGGAAGCTAAGACCTTACTAACCACTTAAAACTCATCAAGGACGCTAAGATCTTACTAACCACTTAAAACTCATCAAGGACGCTAAGACCTTACTAACCACATAAAACTCATCAAGGACACTAAGATCTTACTAAACACTTAAAACTCATCAAGGACACTAAGATCTTACTAACCACATAAAACTCATCAAGGACACTAAGATCTTACTAACCACATAAAACTCATCAAGGACACTAAGATCTTACTAACCACATAAAACTCATCATGGACACTAAGATCTTACTAACCACTTAAAACTCATCATGGACACTAAGATCTTACTAACCACATAAAACTCATCAAGGACATTAAGATCTTACTAACCACATAAAACTCATCATGGACACTAATATCTTACTAACTACTTAAAACTCATCAAGGACGCTAAGATCTTACTAACCACATAAAACTCATCAGGACACTAAGACCTTACTAACCACTTAAAACTCATCAAGGACGCTAAGATCTTACTAACCACATAAAACTCATCAAGGACACTAAGACCTTACTAACCACTTAAAACTCATCAAGGACGCTAAGATCTTACTAACCACTTAAAACTCATCAAGGACACTAAGATATTACTAACCACATAAAACTCATCATGGACACTAAGATCTTAATAACTACATAAAACTCATCAAGGACATTAAGATCTTACTAACCACATAAAACTTATCAAGGACACTAAGATCTTACTAACCACTTAAAACTCATCAAGGACGCTAAGACCTTACTAACCACATAAAACTCATCAAGGACACTAAGATCTTACTAACCACATAAAACTCATCATGGACACTAAGATCTTAATAACTACATAAACTCATCAAGGACATTAAGATCTTACTAACCACATAAAACTCATCATGGACACTAAGATCTTACTAACCACTTAAAATTCATCAAGGACGCTAAGATCTTACTAAGATCTTACTAGCCACTTAAACTCATCATGGACACTAAGATCTTACTAACCACTTAAAACTCATCAAGGAGGCTAAGATCTTACTAACCACTTAAAACTCATCATGGACGCTAAGACCTTACTAATCACTTAAAACTCATCAAGGACGCTAAGATCTTACTAACCACTTAAAACTCATCAAGGACGCTAAGACCTTACTAACCACATAAAACTCATCAAGGAAGCTAAGACCTTACTAACCACTTAAAACTCATCAAGGACGCTAAGATCTTACTAACCACTTAAAACTCATCAAGGACGCTAAGACCTTACTAACCACTTAAAACTCATCAAGGACGCTAAGATCTTACTAACCACATAAAACTCATCAAGGACACTAAGATCTTACTAACCACATAAAACTCATCATGGACACTAAGATCTTACTAACCACATAAAACTCATCAAGGACGCTAAGATCTTACTAACCACTTAAAACTCATCAAGGACACTAAGATCTTACTAACCACATAAAACTCATCAAGGACACTAAGATCTTACTAAACACTTAAAAACTCATCAAGGACACTAAGATCTTACTAACCACATAAAACTCATCAAGGACACTAAGATCTTACTAACCACATAAAACTCATTATGGACACTAAGATCTTACTAACCACATAAAACTCATCAAGGACACTAAGATCTTACTAACCACATAAAACTCATCATGGACACTAATATCTTACTAACTACTTAAAACTCATCAAGGACGCTAAGATCTTACTAACCACATAAAACTCATCAAGGACACTAAGACCTTACTAACCACTTAAAACTCATCAAGGACGCTAAGATCTTACTAACCACATAAAAACTCATCAAGGACACTAAGATCTTACTAACCACTTAAAACTCATCAAGGACGCTAAGATCTTACTAACCACTTAAAACTCATCAAGGACACTAAGATCTTACTAACCACATAAAACTCATCATGGACACTAAGATCTTAATAACTACATAAAACTCATCAAGGACATTAAGATCTTACTAACCACATAAAACTCATCAAGGACACTAAGATCTTACTAACCACATAAAACTCATCATGGACACTAAGATCTTACTAACCACTTAAAACTCATCAAGGAGGCTAAGATCTTACTAACCACTTAAAACTCATCAAGGACACTAAGATCTTACTAACCACTTAAAACTCATCAAGGACGCTAAGATCTTACTAATCACTTAAAACTCATCAAGGACGCTAAAATCTTACTAACAACATAAAACTCATCATGGACACTAAGATCTTAAAACCCACATAAAACTGATCAAGGACACTAAGATCTTACAATATATGTGTACCCATAATTAACATCAAACATGGCTGCCAATATATGTGTACTCATAATTAACATCAAACATGGCTGCCAATATATGTGTACTCATAATTAACATCAAACATGGCTGCCAATATATGTGTACTCATAATTAACATCAAACATGGCTGCCAATATATGTGAACCCATAATTAACATCAAACATGGCTGCCAATATATGTGTACTCATAATTAACATCAAACATGGCTGCCAATATATGTGTACTCATAATTAACATCAAACATGGCTGCCAATATCTGTGTACTTAAAACTCATCAAGGACATTAAGACCTTACTAACCACATAAAACTCATCATGGACACTAAGATCTTACTAACCACTTAAACTCATCAAGGACACTAAGATCTTACTAACCACTTAAAACTCATCATGGACACTAAGATCTTACTAACCACTTAAAACTCATCAAGGACACTAAGATTTTACTAACCACTTAAATCTCATCAAGGACACTAAGATCTTACTAACCACATAAAACTCATCAAGGACACTAAGATCTTACTAACCACATAAAACTCATCAAGGAAGCTAAGATCTTACTAACCACATAAAACTCATCAAGGACACTAAGATCTTACTAACCACATAAAACTCATCAAGGACACTAAGATCTTACTAACCACATAAAACTCATCAAGGACACTAAGATCTTACTAACCACTTAAAACTCATCAAGGACACTAAGATTTTACTAACCACTTAAAACTCATCATGGACACCAAGATCTTACTAACCACTTAAATCTCATCAAGGACACTAAGATCTTACTAACCACATAAAACTCATCAAGGACGCTAAGATCTTACTAATCACTTAAAACTCATCAAGGACACTAAGATCTTACTAACCACATAAAACTCATCAAGGACACTAAGATCTTACTAACCACTTAAAACTCATCAAGGACACTAAGATCTTACTAACCACTTAAAACTCATCAAGGACACTAAGATCTTACTAACCACTTAAAACTCATCAAGGACACTAAGACCTTACTAACCACATAAAACTCATCAAGGAAACTAAGATCTTACTAACCACTTAAAACTCATCATGGACGCTAAGACCTTACTAATAACTTAAAACTCATCAAGGACGCTAAGATCTTACTAACCACTTAAAACTCATCAAGGACGCTAAGACCTTACTAACCACATAAAACTCATCAAGGAAGCTAAGACCTTACTAACCACTTAAAACTCATCAAGGACGCTAAGATCTTACTAACCACTTAAAACTCATCAAGGACGCTAAGACCTTACTAACCACATAAAACTCATCAAGGACACTAAGATCTTACTAAACACTTAAACTCATCAAGGACACTAAGATCTTACTAACCACATAAAACTCATCAAGGACACTAAGATCTTACTAACCACATAAAACTCATCAAGGACACTAAGATCTTACTAACCACATAAAACTCATCATGGACACTAAGATCTTACTAACCACTTAAAACTCATCATGGACACTAAGATCTTACTAACCACATAAAACTCATCAAGGACATTAAGATCTTACTAAGCACATAAAACTCATCATGGACACTAATATCTTACTAACTACTTAAAACTCATCAAGGACGCTAAGATCTTACTAACCACATAAAACTCATCAAGGACACTAAGACCTTACTAACCACTTAAAACTCATCAAGGACGCTAAGATCTTACTAACCACATAAAACTCATCAAGGACACTAAGACCTTACTAACCACTTAAAACTCATCAAGGACGCTAAGATCTTACTAACCACTTAAAACTCATCAAGGACACTAAGATATTACTAACCACATAAAACTCATCATGGACACTAAGATCTTAATAACTACATAAAACTCATCAAGGACATTAAGATCTTACTAACCACATAAAACTCATCAAGGACACTAAGATCTTACTAACCACTTAAAACTCATCAAGGACGCTAAGACCTTACTAACCACATAAAACTCATCAAGGACACTAAGATCTTACTAACCACATAAAACTCATCATGGACACTAAGATCTTAATAACTACATAAAACTCATCAAGGACATTAAGATCTTACTAACCACATAAAACTCATCATGGACACTAAGATCTTACTAACCACTTAAAATTCATCAAGGACGCTAAGATCTTACTAAGATCTTACTAGCCACTTAAAACTCATCATTGACACTAAGATCTTACTAACCACTTAAAACTCATCAAGGAGGCTAAGATCTTACTAACCACTTAAAACTCATCATGGACGCTAAGACCTTACTAATCACTTAAAACTCATCAAGGACGCTAAGATCTTACTAACCACTTAAAACTCATCAAGGACGCTAAGACCTTACTAACCACATAAAACTCATCAAGGAAGCTAAGACCTTACTAACCACTTAAAACTCATCAAGGACGCTAAGATCTTACTAACCACTTAAAACTCATCAAGGACGCTAAGACCTTACTAACCACTTAAAACTCATCAAGGACGCTAAGATCTTACTAACCACATAAAACTCATCAAGGACACTAAGATCTTACTAACCACATAAAACTCATCATGGACACTAAGATCTTACTAACCACATAAAACTCATCAAGGACGCTAAGATCTTACTAACCACTTAAAACTCATCAAGGACACTAAGATCTTACTACCACATAAAACTCATCAAGGACACTAAGATCTTACTAAACACTTAAAACTCATCAAGGACACTAAGATCTTACTAACCACATAAAACTCATCAAGGACACTAAGATCTTACTAACCACATAAAACTCATTATGGACACTAAGATCTTACTAACCACATAAACTCATCAAGGACACTAAGATCTTACTAACCACATAAAACTCATCATGGACACTAATATCTTACTAACTACTTAAAACTCATCAAGGACGCTAAGATCTTACTAACCACATAAAACTCATCAAGGACACTAAGACCTTACTAACCACTTAAAACTCATCAAGGACGCTAAGATCTTACTAACCACATAAAACTCATCAAGGACACTAAGATCTTACTAACCACTTAAAACTCATCAGGACGCTAAGATCTTACTAACCACTTAAAACTCATCAAGGACACTAAGATCTTACTAACCACATAAAACTCATCATGGACACTAAGATCTTAATAACTACATAAAACTCATCAAGGACATTAAGATCTTACTAACCTCATAAAACTCATCAAGGACACTAAGATCTTACTAACCACATAAAACTCATCATGGACACTAAGATCTTACTAACCACTTAAAACTCATCAAGGAGGCTAAGATCTTACTAACCACTTAAAACTCATCAAGGACACTAAGATCTTACTAACCACTTAAAACTCATCAAGGACGCTAAGATCTTACTAATCACTTAAAACTCATCAAGGACGCTAAAATCTTACTAACAACATAAAACTCATCATGGACACTAAGATCTTAAAACCCACATAAAACTGATCAAGGACACTAAGATCTTACTAACCATATAAAACTCATCATGGACACTAAGATCTTACTAACCACATAAAACTCATCAAGGACACTAAGATCTTACTAACCACATAAAACTCATCATGGACATAAGATCTTACTTACCACTTAAAACTCATCAAGGACGCTAAGATCTTACTAACCACATAAAACTCATCAAGGACACTAAGATCTTACTAACCACTTAAAACTCATCAAGGACACTAAGATCTTACTAACCACTTAAAACTCATCAAGACGCTAAGATCTTACTAACCACATAAAACTCATCATGGACACTAAGATCTTACTAACCACATAAAACTCATCAAGGACACTAAGATCTTACTAACCACATAAAACTCATCATGGACACTAAGATCTTACTAACCACATAAAACTCATCATGGACACTAAGATCTTACTCACCACATAAAACTCATCATGGACACTAAGATCTTACTAACCACATAAAACTCATCATGGACACCAAGATCTTACTAACCACATAAAACTCATCATGGACACTAAGATCTTACTAACCACATAAAACTCATAAAGGACACTAAGATCTTACTAACCACATAAAACTCATCATGGACACTAAGATCTTACTAACCACATAAAACTCATCAAGGACACTAAGATCTTACTAACCACTTAAAACTCATCATGGACACTAAGATCTTACTAACCACTTAAAACTCATCAAGGACACTAAGATCTTACTAACCAAATAAAACTCACCAAGGACACTAAGATCTTACTAACCACATAAAACTCATCATGGACGCTAAGATCTTACTAACCACATAAAACTCATCAAGGACGCTAAGATCTTAATAACCACTTAAAACTCATTATGGACGCTAAGATCTTACTAACCACATAAAACTCATCAAGGACGCTAAGATCTTACTAACCACTTAAAACTCATCAAGGACACTAAGATCTTACTAACCACATAAAACTCATCAAGGACACTAAGATCTTACTAACCACTTAAAACTCATCAAGGACGCTAAGATCTTACTAACCACATAAAACTCATCAAGGACACTAAGACCTTACTAACCACTTAAAACTCATCAAGGACACTAAGATCTTACTAACCACATAAAACTCATCAAGGACACTAAGATCTTACTAACCACATAAAACTCATCAAAGACGCTAAGATCTTACTAACCACATAAAACTCATCATGGACACTAAGATCTTACTAACCACATAAAACTCATCAAGGACGCTAAGATCTTACTAACCACATAAAACTCATCATGGACACTAAGATCTTACTAACCACATAAAACTACTCAAGGACACTAAGATCTTACTAACCACATAAAACTCATCATGGACACTAAGATTTTACTAACCACTTAAAACTCATCATGGACACCAAGATCTTACTAACCACATACAACTCATCATGGACACTAAGATCTTACTAACCACATAAAACTCATCAAGGACACTAAGATCTTACTAACCACATAAAACTCATCATGGACACTAAGATCTTACTAACCACATAAAACTCATCATGGACACTAAGATCTTACTAACCACATAAAACTCATCAAGGACGCTAAGATCTTACTACCACATAAAACTCATCATGGACACTAAGATCTTACTAACCACATAAAACTCATCAAGGACACTAAGATCTTACTAACCACATAAAACTCATCAAGGACACTAAGATCTTACTAACCACTTAAAACTCATCAAGGACACTAAGATCTTACTAACCACTTAAAACTCATCAAGGACACTAAGATCTTACTAACCACTTAAAACTCATCAAGGACACTAAGATCTTACTAACCACTTAAAACTCATCAAAGACACTAAGATCTTACTAACCACATAAAACTCATCAAGGACGCTAAGATCTTACTAACCACATAAAACTCATCAAGGACACTAAGATCTTACTAACCACTTAAAACTCATCATGGACACCAAGATCTTACTAACCACTTAAAACTCATCATGGACACTAAGATCTTACTAACCACTTAAAACTCATCAAGGACACTAAGATCTTACTAACCACATAAAACTCATCAAGGACACTAAGATCTTACTAACCACTTAAAACTCATCAAGGACACTAAGATCTTACTAACCACTTAAAACTCATCAAGGACACTAAGATCTTACTAACCAAATAAAACTCATCAAGGACACTAAGATCTTACTAACCAAATAAAACTCATCAAGGACACTAAGACCTTACTAACCACATAAAACTCATCAAGGACACTAAGATCTTACTAACCACTTAAAACTCATCATGGACACTAAGATCTTACTAACCACTTAAAACTCATCATGGACACTAAGATCTTACTAACCACTTAAAACTCATCAAGGACACTAAGATCTTACTAACCACTTAAAACTCATCAAAGACACTAAGATCTTACTAACCACATAAAACTCATCAAGGACGCTAAGATCTTACTAACCACATAAAACTCATCAAGGACACTAAGATCTTACTAACCACTTAAAACTCATCATGGACACCAAGATCTTACTAACCACTTAAAACTCATCATGGACACTAAGATCTTACTAACCACTTAAAACTCATCAAGGACACTAAGATCTTACTAACCAAATAAAACTCATCAAGGACACTAAGATCTTACTAACCAATATAAAACTCATCAAGGACACTAAGACCTTACTAACCACATAAAACTCATCAAGGACACTAAGATCTTACTAACCAAATAAAACTCATCAAGGACACTAAGATCTTACTAACCACATAAAACTCATCAAGGACACTAAGATCTTACTAACCACATAAAACTCATCAAGGACACTAAGATCTTACTAACCACTTAAAACTCATCAAGGACACTAAGATCTTACTAACCACATAAAACTCATCATGGACACTAAGATCTTACTAACCACATAAAACTCATCAAGGACACTAAGATCTTACTAACCACATAAAACTCATCATGGACGCTAAGATCTTACTAACCACATAAAACTCATCAAGGACGCTAAGATCTTACTAACCACATAAAACTCATCATGGACACTAAGATCTTACTAACCACATAAAACTCATCAAGGACACTAAGATCTTACTAACCACATAAAACTCATCATGGACACTAAGATCTTACTAACCACATAAACTCATCAAGGACACTAAGATCTTACTAACCACTTAAAACACATCAAGGACGCTAAGACCTTACTAACCACATAAAACTCATCAAGGACGCTAAGACCTTACTAACCACATAAAACTCATCAAGGACGCTAAGATCTTACTAACCACATAAAACTCATCAAGGACGCTAAGATCTTACTAACCACTTAAAACTCATCAAGGACGCTAAGACCTTACTAACCACATAAAACTCATCATGGACACTAAGATCTTACTAACCACATAAAGTCACACTCCCTCCCCCCCTTTCCCCTGCTCCATCACCAAAGCTTTATAGAACAAATACGAAAATATCACATTAGGACATATAATACATCAACACACCGTTGTCATTGTATGTGCGCACATTTTCACTTTTTTGCGCGCACACGCACCCCTTGCGCACTTCCGTTCTTTCCACATCAGGAAAGATTGTATTCTAATTTTCCTTCCTTTTTTCATTCTAGTTCGATTTTTAAAATTATTTATATATTTTATATTTTAGATACATATTTTTACGTGTGTTGTATGTATGTTCCTTTTGAAGGCTTTTGCGTCGAAACGTCGTTCTGATTTGTGTTGTCCACTTATTACGTAAAACCATACCATTTTTTTTTAATATATCTATTTTTTTTTTCATATCCTCTCACTATTAGCTTCACAACAGCTTTGCACTTTGATGCATTTCTTTGCCTTGACTCTATTAATACCCAAAATACCTCGGACGAAGTAAAGAACAAAGATGTAAATTTTGGGAAAAAACTATTTCAACATTTTTTGGTCATGTCAAACGATGTAATGGAATAGAGAAGATAATAATGGAGGGCTTAGTTGCAGGTAAATTAGAGAGGGTAGACCCAACAAGAAATTGCGTGTAAGATTTCTCAGACGAGCTGGGATAGACTGCTGAAGATACTGGATATCAAGCTCAGAACGAGAACATTACATCGCAGTTGTCATGAAAGGCAAGTTGAAAAAGACAAGCAACTAGATAATGTTCATGATGATTTGATGAGGATGTTGATGATAGTAATGATGATAATGATGGTAGTGATGAAGGTAAATATGGAGGTGATGATGTCGATGATAGTAATGATAATAATGATGGTGTTGATGTTGGTGGTGAAGGCAATGATGATGTTGATGATAGTAATGATGATAATAATGGTGGTGATGATGTTGATTATGATAGTATTGATGATAATGATGATGTCGATGACAGTATTGATGATAATGATGGTGATGATGCAGGTAATGATGGTGGTGATGAAGGTAATGGTGGTGGTGATGAAGGTAATGGTGGTGGTGATGAAGGTAATGGTGGTGGTGATGAAGGTAATGATGGTGGTGATGAAGGTAATGGTGGTGGTGATGCAGGTAATGATGGTGGTGATGAAGGTAATGGTGGTGGTGATGAAGGTAATGATGGTGGTGATGAAGGTAATGATGGTGGTGATGAAGGTAATGATGACAATGATGTTGGTGGTAAAGGTAATGATGAAATTGATGGTGGTGATTATGATGGTGATTGGAATATATGATTGTGATGATGGTGTTAAATATGGTATGATGGTATTGATGATGATGATAGTGATGATGTTTATGTTCATATATTTATTCCTGTAGAACTAGACTCCACAGAGAGCAGCAGTACCTGCCATAGACTTCCACCTCAGACCGAAGATTGCACACAGCAAGTCCATCTCACGCCTGCAATGATCTGGTCCCGACTTAGCCGAGAAACCACACCCGAATTCTTGCCTCGCAGCACAGACCCATCACTGTAGATAACAACACAGCCGTTATTGAGATATCAAATTGAGACATCTATTTTACGTTTCAGTTTAATATCTGTTTGTCCATTGCACTAAGGAACACAAAAATGGAACCAAGCCACTATTCTATTTGCAGCCTATGCAGAGTGTTTGTGTAATTTTATGTTGAAATCCAGATCCATTCCAATGTGAGAAGTGAATATTTTCCCATGAAGGTTTTACGACAGGAACCATCACGCTACAATTGGCTGCGACGAGCTACAGAGGTGCAGCTCTTTCTAGTTGTGCGGTTTTTGTAGGTTTTGATCATGTGTGGTTTTCTTCATTGATAATGTGTGGTTTTAGGTTTTGTGGTTGTAGGTTTTGATCATGTGTGGTTTTAGGTTTTGTGGTTGTAGGTTTTGATCATGTGTGGTTTTAGTTTTGTGGTTGTAGGTTTTGATCATGTGTGGTTTTAGGTTTTGTGGTTGTAGGTTTTGATCATGTGTGGTTTTAGGTTTTGTGGTTGTAGGTTTTGATCATGTGTGGTTTTAGGTTTTGTGGTTGTAGGTTTTGATCATGTGTGGTTTTAGGTTTTGTGGTTGTAGGTTTTGATCATGTTTGGTTTTAGGTTTTGTGGTTGTAGGTTTTGATCATGTGTGGTTTTAGGTTTTGTGGTTGTAGGTTTTGATCATGTGTGGTTTTAGGTTTTGTGGTTGTAGGTTTTGATCATGTGTGGTTTTAGGTTTTGTGGTTGTAGGTTTTGATCATGTGTGGTTTTAGGTTTTGTGGTTGTAGGTTTTGATCATGTGTGGTTTTAGGTTTTGTGGTTGTAGGTTTTGATCATGTGTGGTTTTCTTCATTGATAATGTGTGGTTTTAGGTTTTGTGGTTGTAGGTTTTGATCATGTGTGGTTGTAGGTTTTGATCATGTGTGGTTGTAGGTTTTGATCATGTGTGGTTGTAGGTTTTGATCATGTGTGGTTGTAGGTTTTGATCATGTGTGGTTGTAGGTTTTGATCATGTGTGGTTGTAGGTTTTGATCATGTGTGGTTTTCTTCATTGATAATGTGTGGTTTTAGGTTTTGTGGTTGTAGGTTTTGATCATGTGTGGTTGTAGGTTTTGATCATGTGTGGTTGTAGGTTTTGATCATGTGTGGTTGTAGGTTTTGATCATGTGTGGTTGTAGGTTTTGATCATGTGTGGTTTTCTTCATTGATAATGTGTGGTTTTAGGTTTTGTGGTTGTAGGTTTTGATCATGTGTGGTTGTAGGTTTTGATCATGTGTGGTTGTAGGTTTGATCATGTGTGGTTTTCTTCATTGATAATGTGTGGTTTTAGGTTTTGTGGTTGTAGGTTTTGATCATGTGTGGTTGTAGGTTTTGATCATGTGTGGTTGTAGGTTTTGATCATGTGTGGTTGTAGGTTTTGATCATGTGTGGTTGTAGGTTTTGATCATGTGTGGTTGTAGGTTTTGATCATGTGTGGTTGTAGGTTTTGATCATGTGTGGTTGTAGGTTTTGATCATGTGTGGTTTTCTTCATTGATAATGTGTGGTTTTAGGTTTTGTGGTTGTAGGTTTTGATCATGTGTGGTTGTAGGTTTTGATCATGTGTGGTTGTAGGTTTTGATCATGTGTGGTTGTAGGTTTTGATCATGTGTGGTTGTAGTTTTGATCATGTGTGGTTGTAGGTTTTGATCATGTGTGGTTGTAGGTTTTGATCATGTGTGGTTGTAGGTTTTGATCATGTGTGGTTGTAGGTTTTGATCATGTGTGGTTGTAGGTTTTGATCATGTGTGGTTGTAGGTTTTGATCATGTGTGGTTGTAGGTTTTGATCATGTGTTGGTTGTAGGTTTTGATCATGTGTGGTTGTAGGTTTTGATCATGTGTGGTTGTAGTTTTGATCATGTGTGGTTGTAGGTTTTGATCATGTGTGGTTGTAGGTTTTGATCATGTGTGGTTGTAGGTTTTGATCATGTGTGGTTGTAGGTTTTGATCATGTGTGGTTGTAGGTTTTGATCATGTGTGGTTGTAGGTTTTGATCATGTGTGGTTGTAGGTTTTGATCATGTGTGGTTGTAGGTTTTGATCATGTGTGGTTGTAGGTTTTGATCATGTGTGGTTGTAGGTTTTGATCATGTGTGGTTGTAGGTTTTGATCATGTGTGGTTGTAGGTTTTGATCATGTGTGGTTGTAGGTTTTGATCATGTGTGGTTGTAGGTTTTGATCATGTGTGGTTGTAGGTTTTGATCATGTGTGGTTGTAGGTTTTGATCATGTGTGGTTGTAGGTTTTGATCATGTGTGGTTGTAGGTTTTGATCATGTGTGGTTGTAGGTTTTGATCATGTGTGGTTGTAGGTTTTGATCATGTGTGGTTGTAGGTTTTGATCATGTGTGGTTGTAGGTTTTGATCATGTGTGGTTGTAGGTTTTGATCATGTGTGGTTGTAGGTTTTGATCATGTGTGGTTGTAGGTTTTGATCATGTGTGGTTGTAGGTTTTGATCATGTGTGGTTGTAGGTTTTGATCATGTGTGGTTGTAGGTTTTGATCATTGATAATAGCAGGGAGTTGAGAGAAAATGTCGGTCGAAGATAGGATGGGTAGGGGGAGGAGGGTTGGTAGGGCAACACAGGGTGTTAGGGTAGGAGGAGGAGGGTGGGTAGGGCAACACAGGGTGTTAGGGTAGGGGGAGGGTGGGTAGGGCAACACAGGGTGTTAGGGTAGGGGAGGGTGGGTAGGGCAACACAGGGTGTTAGGGTAGGGGGAGGGTGGGTAGGGCAACACAGGGTGTTAGGGTAGGGGGAGGGTGGGTAGGGCAACACAGGGTGTTAGGGTAGGGGGAGGGTGGGTAGGGCAACACAGGGTGTTAGGGTAGGAGGAGGAGGGTGGGTAGGGCAACACAGGGTGTTAGGGTAGGGGGAGGGTGGGTAGGGCAACACAGGGTGTTAGGGTAGGAGGAGGAGGGTGGGGTAGGGCAACACAGGGTGTTAGGGTAGGGGGAGGGTGGGTAGGGCAACACAGGGTGTTAGGGTAGGGGGAGGAGGGTGGGTAGGGCAACACAGGGTGTTAGGGTAGGGGGAGGGTGGGTAGGGCAACACAGGGTGTTAGGGTTGGGGGAGGAGGGTGGGTAGGGCAACACAGGGTGTTAGGGTAGGAGGAGGAGGGTGGGTAGGGCAACACAGGGTGTTAGGGTAGGAGGAGGAGGGTGGGTAGGGCAACACAGGGTGTTAGGGTAGGAGGAGGAGGGTGGGTAGGGCAACACAGGGTGTTAGGGTAGGGGGAGGGTGGGTAGGGCAACACAGGGTGTTAGGGTAGGGGAGGAGGGTGGGTAGGGCAACACAGGGTGTTAGGGTAGGGGGAGGGTGGGTAGGGCAACACAGGGTGTTAGGGTAGGGGGAGGAGGGTGGGTAGGGCAACACAGGGTGTTAGGGTAGGGGGAGGGTGGGTAGGGCAACACAGGGTGTTAGGGTAGGGGGAGGAGGGTGGGTAGGGCAACACAGGGTGTTAGGGTAGGGGGAGGGTGGGTAGGGCAACACAGGGTGTTAGGGTAGGGGGAGGAGGGTTGGTAGGGCAACACAGGGTGTTAGGGTAGGGGGAGGAGGGTGGGTAGGGCAACACAGGGTGTTAGGGTAGGAGGAGGAGGGTGGGTAGGGCAACACAGGGTGTTAGGGTAGGGGGAGGGTGGGTAGGGCAAACACAGGATGTTAGGGTAGGAGGAGGAGGGTGGGTAGGGCAACACAGGGTGTTAGGGTAGGAGGAGGAGGGTGGGTAGGGCAACACAGGGTGTTAGGGTAGGGGAGGAGGGTTGGTAGGGCAACACAGGGTGTTAGGGTAGGAGGAGGAGGGTGGGTAGGGCAACACAGGGTGTTAGGGTAGAAGGAGGAGGGTGGGTAGGGCAACACAGGGTGTTAGGGTAGGAGGACGGTTGGTAGGGCAACACAGGGTGTTAGGGTAGGAGGAGGGTTGGTAGGGCAACAGAGGGTGTTAGGGTAGGGGGAGGGTGGGTAGGGCAACACAGGGTGTTAGGGTAGGGGGAGGGTGGGTAGGGCAACACAGGGTGTTAGGGTAGGGGGAGGGTGGGTAGGGCAACACAGGGTGTTAGGGTACGAGGACGGTTGGTAGGGCAACACAGGGTGTTAGGGTAGGAGGACGGTTTGGTAGGGCAACACAGGGTGTTAGGGTAGGAGGACGGTTGGTAGGGCAACACAGGGTGTTAGGGTAGGAGGAGGGTTGGTAGGGCAACACAGGGTGTTAGGGTAGGAGGAGGGTGGGTAGGGCAACACAGGGTGTTAGGGTAGGAGGAGGGTGGGTAGGGCAACACAGGGTGTTAGGGTAGGAGGAGGGTTGGTAGGGCAACACAGGGTGTTAGCGTAGGAGGAGGGTTGGTAGGGCAACACAGGTGTTAGGTAGGAGGAGGGTTGGTAGGGACAACACAGGTGTTAGGGTAGGGGGAGGGTGGGTAGGGCAACACAGGGTGTTAGGGTAGGGGGAGGGTGGGTAGGGCAACACAGGATGTTAGGGTAGGAGACGGTTGGTAGGGCAACACAGGGTGTTAGGGTAGGAGGACGGTTGGTAGGGCAACACAGGGTGTTAGGGTAGGAGGACGGTTGGTAGGGCAACACAGGGTGTTAGGGTAGGAGGAGGGTTGGTAGGGCAACACAGGGTGTTAGGGTAGGAGGAGGGTGGGTAGGGCAACACAGGGTGTTAGGGTAGGAGGAGGGTGGGTAGGGCAACACAGGGTGTTAGGGTAGGAGGAGGGTTGGTAGGGCAACACAGGGTGTTAGGGTAGGAGGAGGGTTGGTAGGGCAACACAGGGTGTTAGGGTAGGAGGAGGGTTGGTAGGGCAACACAGGGTGTTAGGGTAGGGGGAGGGTGGGTAGGGCAACACAGGGTGTTAGGGTAGGGGGAGGGTGGGTAGGGCAACACAGGGTGTTAGGGTAGGAGGACGGTTGGTAGGGCAACACAGGGTGTTAGGGTAGGAGGAGGGTGGGTAGGGCAACACAGGGTGTTAGGGTAGGAGGAGGGTGGGTAGGGCAACACAGGGTGTTAGGGTAGGGGGAGGGTTGGTAGGGCAACACAGGGTGTTAGGGTAGGAGGAGGGTTGGTAGGGCAACACAGGGTGTTAGGGTAGGAGGAGGGTTGGTAGGGCAACACAGGGTGTTAGGGTAGGAGGAGGGTTGGTAGGGCAACACAGGGTGTTAGGGTAGGAGGAGGGTTGGTAGGGCAACACAGGGTGTTAGGGTAGGAGGAGGGTGGGTAGGGCAACACAGGGTGTTAGGGTAGGGGGACGGTTGGTAGGGCAACACAGGGTGTTAGGGTAGGAGGAGGGTTGGTAGGGCAACACAGGGTGTTAGGGTAGGGGGACGGTTGGTAGGGCAACACAGGGTGTTAGGGTAGGAGGACGGTTGGTAGGGCAACACAGGGTGTTAGGGTAGGAGGACGGTTGGTAGGGCAACACAGGGTGTTAGGGTAGGAGGAGGGTTGGTAGGGCAACACAGGGTGTTTGGGTAGGGGGACGGTTGGTAGGGCAACACAGGGTGTTAGGGTAGGAGGAGGGTTGGTAGGGCAACACAGGGTGTTAGGGTAGGGGGACGGTTGGTAGGGCAACACAGGGTGTTAGGGTAGGAGGACGGTTGGTAGGGCAACACAGGGTGTTAGGGTAGGAGGACGGTTGGTAGGGCAACACAGGGTGTTAGGGTAGGAGGAGGGTGGGTAGGGCAACACAGGGTGTTAGGGTAGGAGGAGGGTGGGTAGGGCAACACAGGGTGTTAGGGTACGAGGAGGATGGGTAGGGCAACACAGGGTGTTAGGGTAGGAGGACGGTTGGTAGGGCAACACAGGGTGTTAGGGTAGGAGGAGGGTTGGTAGGGCAACACAGGGTGTTAGGGTAGGAGGAGGGTTGGTAGGGCAACACAGGGTGTTAGGGTAGGAGGAGGGTTGGTAGGGCAACACAGGGTGTTAGGGTAGGGGGACGTTTGGTAGGGCAACACAGGGTGTTAGGGTAGCGGGAGGATGGGTAGGGCAACACAGGGTGTTAGGGTAGGAGGACGGTTGGTAGGGCAACACAGGGTGTTAGGGTAGGAGGAGGGTTGGTAGGGCAAACACAGGGTGTTAGGGTAGGGGGACGGTTGGTAGGGCAACACAGGGTGTTAGGGTAGGAGGAGGGTTGGTAGGGCAACACAGGGTGTTAGGGTAGGAGGAGGGTGGGTAGGGCAACACAGGGTGTTAGGGTAGCGGGAGGAGGGTGGGTAGGGCAACACAGGGTGTTAGGGTAGGAGGAGGGTTGGTAGGGCAACACAGGGTGTTAGGGTAGCGGGAGGAGGGTGGGTAGGGCAACACAGGGTGTTAGGGTAGGAGGAGGGTGGGTAGGGCAACACAGGGTGTTAGGGTAGGAGGAGGGTGGGTAGGGCAACACAGGGTGTTAGGGTAGGAGGAGGGTTGGTAGGGCAACACAGGGTGTTAGGGTAGGAGGAGGGTGGGTAGGGCAACACAGGGTGTTAGGGTAGGAGGAGGGTTGGTAGGGCAACACATGGTGTTAGGGTAGCGGTAGGAGGGTGGGTAGGGCAACACAGGGTGTTAGGGTAGGGGGACGGTTGGTAGGGCAACACAGGGTGTTAGGGTAGCGGGAGGATGGGTAAGGCAACACAGGGTGTTAGGGTAGGAGGAGGGTGGGTAGGGCAACACAGGGTGTTTAGGGTAGGAGGAGGGTGGGTAGGGCAACACAGGGTGTTAGGGTAGGAGGAGGGTTGGTAGGGCAACACAGGGTGTTAGGGTAGCGGGAGGAGGGTGTGTAGGGCAACACAGGGTGTTAGGGTAGCGGGAGGAGGGTGGGTAGGGCAACACAGGGTGTTAGGGTAGGGGGACGGTTGGTAGGGCAACACAGGGTGTTAGGGTAGCGGGAGGATGGGTAAGGCAACACAGGGTGTTAGTGTAGCGGGAGGATGGGTAAGGCAACACAGGGTGTTAGGGTATAAGGAGGGTGGGTAGTGCAACACAGGGTGTTAGGGTAGGGTAGGGTGTGTAGGGCAACACAGGGTGTTAGGGTAGAGGTAGGGTGGGTAGGGCAACACAGGGTGTTAGGGTAGGGATGGTGGGTAGAGCAACACAGGGTGTTAGGGTAGGGGAGGATGGGTAGGGCAACAGAGGGTGTTAGGGTAGGGATGGTGGGTAGAGCAACACAGGGTGTTAGGGTAGGGGAGGATGGGTAGGGCAACAGTGGGTGTTAGGGTAGCGGGAGGGTGGGTAGGGCAACACAGGGTGTTAGGGTAGAGGGAGGGTTGGTAGGGCAATACAGTGTGTTAGGGTAGGGATGGTGGGTAGAGCAACACAGGGTGTTAGGGTAGGGGAGGATGGGTAGGGCAACAGAGGGTGTTAGGGTAGCGGGAGGGTGGGTAGGGCAACACAGGGTGTTAGGGTAGAGGGAGGGTTGGTAGGGCAATACAGGGTGTTAGGGTAGCGGGAGGATGGGTAGGGCAACACAGGGTGTTAGGGTAGCGGGAGGGTTGGTAGGGCAGCACAGGGTGTTAGGGTACGGAGGGTGGGTAGGATGGGTAGGGCAGCACAGGGTGTTAGGGTAGCGGGAGGATGGGTAGGGCAACACAGGGTGTTAGGGTAGCGGGTGGGTTGGTAGGGCAGCACAGGGTGTTAGGGTACTGGGAGGGTGGGTAGAGCAACACAGGTGTTAGGGTGGCGGGAGGGTGGGCAGGGTGGGTAGGGCAACACAGGTGTTAGGATAGTGGGACGGTGAGTGACATCTACCCAATCACCCTTCTGTCTGCCTGATGTCAGTACACCTATCTTGATGTGTCTATTTATTTATATATCTCGATCTGTCTACTTGTTTCTCTATCTCAATCTATCTATTTGTTTTTCTATCCCGGTCTGTCTGTTTGTTTACTTATCTTAACTTGTCTGCCAATCTCTTTGATGATCCCTTTTCTTTTGTCTTGCTCTGTGTCTTTGTGTATGAATATCGCCGGTTTGCCAGTATACCTGTCTGCCCGTATACCTGTCTGCCCGTATACCTGTCTGCCCGTATACCTGTCTGCCCGTATACCTGTCTGCCCGTATACCTGTCCGCCCGTATACCTGTCTGCCCGTATACCTGTCTGCCCCGTATACATGTCTGCCTGTATACCTGTCTGCCCGTATACCTGTCTGCCTGTATGCCTGTCTGCCCGTATACCTGTCTGCCCCGTATATATGTCTGCCTGTATACCTGTCTGCCCGTATACTTGTCTACCTGTATACCTGTCTGCCCGTATACCTGTATACCTGTCTGCTCCGTATACCTGTCTGCCTGTATACCTGTCTGCCCCGTATACCTGTCTGCCTGTATACATGTCTGCCCCGTATATCTGTCTGCCCGTATACCTGTTTGTCTGTATACCTGTCTGCCCTGTATAACTGTCTGCCTGTATACCTGTCTGACCGTATACCTATCTGCCTGTATACCTGTCTGCCCTGTATAACTGTCTGCCTGTATACATGTCTGCCCCGTATACCTGTCTGCCTGTATACCTGTCTGCCCCGTATACCTGTCTGCCTGTATACCTGTCTGCCCCGTATACCTGTCTGCCCCGTATACCTGTCTGCCAGCATACCGTCTGCCCCGTATACCTGTTTGCCCCATATACCTGTCTGCCTGTATACCTGTCTGCTCCGTATACCTGTCTGCCTGTATACCTATCTGCCCCGTATACCTGTCTGCCTGTGTATACCTGTCTGTGTGACACATTTATGAGAACAACGATTCAATGTCAGACACAGAGTCAACATTGGGTTTAGAATATGACGTCACAGCTAGGACTAAACATGAGATTCAAACAGAACGTAATCTTTTTCAAAACCCTAGCGGTCTCCATCAAAATAGAAACACTTAAGTTGACAAAGATAAATCAAGTGGAAGCCATCACAGGTCAGCAGTCGGTGGAGAAGGTATCCACCATAGTCGGATGAATGGACCTTGAAAGAAGCAGGCTCAAAAGGGGAACAACTTTCTTGCTCTTTGCTGAAGGGAAACAACCTTGATGGCACGATGTACTACAGGGATATAACCAGCACGAGCATACACTACCATCTTGACTAGGAGCGTTCCCACGATGTACTACAGGGATATAACCAGCACGAGCATACACTACCATCTTGACTAGGAGCGTTCCCGCGCCAGTGTGGCATGTTAGGAACATCGAAAACAAGCAGGCCGTATTATGTTTTGCTCATGTCCGTCACCCCCCATTCTTTACTGCATTCTGTGCTGATCCATCTGTGCTGATCCATCTGTGCTGATCCATCTGTGCTGATCCATCTGTGCTGATCCATCTGTGTAAACACGGACCCATAGATCTTGTGGGTATTCTTCATCCAGGAAACGTTCCTCCTTGTCAACTATTGCTTTCACTTCTGTCCGTATTTGTATTGATAATCCTGATTCCTCTGTCCGTATTTGTATTGATAATCCTGATTCCTCTGTCCGTATTTGTATTGATAATCCTGATTCCTCTGTCCGTAGTTGTATTGATAATCCTGATTCCTCTGTCCGTATTTGTATTGATAATCCTGATTCCTCTGTCCGTATTTGTATTGATAATCCTGATTCCTCTGTCCGTATTTGTATTGATAATCCTGATTCCTCTGTCCGTATTTGTATTGATAATCCTGATTCCTCTGTCCGTATTTGTATTGATAATCCTGATTCCTCTGTCCGTATTTGTATTGATAATCCTGATTCCTCTGTCCGTATTTGTATTGATAATCCTGATTCCTCTGTCCGTATTTGTATTGATAATCCTGATTCCTCTGTCCGTATTTGTATTGATAATCCTGATTCCTCTGTCCGTATTTGTATTGATAATCCTGATTCCTCTGTCCGTATTTGTATTGATAATCCTGATTCCTCTGTCCGTATTTGTATTGATAATCCTGATTCCTCTGTCCGTATTTGTATTGATAATCCTGATTCCTCTGTCCGTATTTGTATTGATAATCCTGATTCCTCTGTCCGTATTTGTATTGATAATCCTGATTCCTCTGTCCGTATTTGTATTGATAATCCTGATTCCTCTGTCCGTATTTGTATTGATAATCCTGATTCCTCTGTCCGTATTTGTATTGATAATCCTGATTCCTCTGTCCGTATTTGTATTGATAATCCTGATTCCTCTGTCCGTATTTGTATTGATAATCCTGATTCCTCTGTCCGTATTTGTATTGATAATCCTGATTCCTCTGTCCGTATTTGTATTGATAATCCTGATTCCTCTGTCCGTATTTGTATTGATAATCCTGATTCCTCTGTCCGTATTTGTATTGATAATCCTGATTCCTCTGTCCAGGGAGTCTGTTCCGCTATGGGCAATAGAGGGTTAACAACTCTTGGCATGTCTGGTGTTTGTCTACAAAAACGCTTGGCTTGGTGGATAAAACTGCTTCTCTTAAGTCGTCCCAATGCAAGATTTTGGAATCGGTCCTTCATTGGATGTCTCGGCATGCAAGCAAATTTTTCTGCCTGTATCATCACCTTTGTGTCCCTCCGTTCTCCCAGTGCTGGTATCCTCCACAATTTCTCCATCTCCAATATTGGTGTTGATTTCATTGCTCCTGTGATGACCCTAAGTGTCTGGCTTTGTACTTTATCCAGTTCTTGCAGTGTAGTGTTTGATGCTGAGCACGATGCAGATGATCCATACTCTAAATGTGGGCGTATACTCTGTTGGTAAACTTTACTGAGTATTTTCCCACTCGCACCCCACGTGGTTCCACACAGCTTTCTTATAATAGCCAACTTTCTCCTTGCTTTTTGGGTTGCCTTATTTATCTGCTGTTTCCAAGATAGTTTGTTATCAAATGTAACTCCGAGATATGTAGCTTGTATGTCTTCTTTCACAGGCTCATTGTTTATGTAGATGGCTCCTGCTTTTTGTTTTGGGGAGAGAGTGAAAAGTGTAGTGCTGCATTTGTCTGTATTGATGATGATACACCATCTATTTGTCCATGAATTCAGTGTATTCATAGCTCTTTGTAGCAATTTGGAGGCCACTGTTGCATACTCCTCTGTGCACCACATTACCAAGTCATCTGCATACATTGCCACTTTGATGCCATGTGGTAGTTCAGTAACTAGGTCATTGATGTAGATCAGAAAAAGTGTTGGAGATAGTACCCCTCCCTGTGGAACGTCCTGGCGCAGTAAGACCTTCTTACTCTTAAGACCATCCAGTTGCACTCTGGCTCTCCTGTTATGCAGGTATGCTTTGACCCATTTGTACATCCTGCCATTTACTCCATAATTGCTCAGTTTCTTCAAAAGCCCTTCCTTCCATACCTTATCAAATGCTTTCTTTAGGTCTATCCATGCTGCTAGTACCAGTTTCTTTTCTTGAAACGCATCTTCAATTTCCTGGGAAAGATAGGTTGCATGATCTTTGGTAGAGTAACACTGTCTAAAGCCTGCTTGCTATGGGACAAGGAGATTTTCACTTTCCAGGTACCACTGCAGTCTGAGATTGATTATACGTTCCATTGTTTTACACAAACAGCTTGTAAGGCTGATTGGTCTATAGCTGGATGTCGTTGAACCATCTTTTCCTGGCTTTAGTAATGGTATCATAATGGCTTCTCTCCATGCCTGTGGCACTCTACCTGTGATCCAGCAAATGTTGTAGATCTGCAGTAGGTTTGCTTTAGCTGCAGTTCCCAAGTTCTTAATAATTTCATTGGACACTCCATCACTGCCCGGTGACGTTTTCATTTTTAATTTGGATATTGCCAGCTCTAGCTCTCTTTGTGTAATGGGTATTTCCATGACTTCATGTGCGGTCTCTTCTTGTCTTGCATTTTGTTGTTTTAAACGAGTCTCTTGTCGTTTCTCTATGCTAGTTTCAATATTATTGTCATTTGCAAATGAGTCTGCAAAGTGATTTGCTGCATGTTTACCTGTTAGGATGTCTCCATCCTTCTTCAGTGTAATTTTGGTGTTCCTTTCTGTACCCTCATCATTCAGCTGTTTTACAAGCTTCCACACTTTTCTTGTGTCTCGTTCTAGATTCAAGGACTCTGTTTTCTCTTTCCAGCTTCTCCGTCTGGCTTGTAGTTTAGCCCATTGAAATTTGGCTTTAGTATGTTGATAGTTATTGTGGTGTTCCTGGCAGGGGTTATTTTCTGCTTGTTTTCGAGATATTTCCATGTCATTGTGCAGTTGCTCTAGTTCACTACTCCAGTATGGTTTGTAGTGTTTCCGTGCCCCTCTAGGTATTGTTTCACTGGCAGCTTGTATTATTAGTCTACTGAATTCATCAACTATTTTGTTGATGTCTCTGTCTGTATTTATATCTTTAGTCAGTACACTGGTGTAATGTTGATACATTTTCCAATCTGCCTTTTTGTAATTCCATCTGGAGAGAGTGCTGCTCTCCCTGATGGCCTTATTTTGTACCACTGGTCAGTGGTCGCTGCCTCCAAGTTGTTTCCCAACAATACGTGTGATATTCCAATCCAGGTCTGGTGAATGGAAAGCAAGGTCTGGTGTAGATGTGGTATGCCATGATCTGGAATAGAATGTTGGTGGATCTGTTGTCTGGTTTAGCAGTATAAGCCCATTGTCGTCCTGCCAATTTTCAAGCTCTTCACCTCTCTTGTCCATATGTTCATAGCCCCAGCTCTGTGAATGGCTGTTAAAGTCTCCACATACAAATGTTCTTTCTTTTAATGAAATTGTGTCTAGTGGCAGTGGGCGGTCACTCGGACAGTAGTAGATGAGTAAATGGAAGTTTGTATTTTCTGTCCTGAGGTGCAGTATTTGATATTCCGCCCCATCCATATACACTTCAATCTGACATGCATTGATGTTGTTCTTTGCAAGTGTCAATATTCCACCCTTATGTCTGTCTTTTCTGTCAGATCGGTAACACTGGTATCGCCTAATCTTCAAGGCTATAAATCATATCACTATGCTATTTTCATTCTCTAAAACAACTCACTACATTACTCTCATCGAAAACATTCCACTACACTACTTTCTTTTAAAACATTCCACTACACTACTTTCTTTTAAAACATTCCACTACACTACTTTCTTTTAAAACATTCCACTACAATATTTTCTTTTAAAACATTCCACTACACTACTTTCTTTTAAAACATTCCACTACACTACTTTCTTTTAAAACATTCCACTACACTACTTTCTTTTAAAACATTCCACTACACTACTTTCCTTTAAAACATTCCACTACACTATTTTCTTTTAAAACATTCCACTACATTACTTTCTTTTAAAACATTCCACTACACCCTTTCTTTTAAAACATTCCACTACACTACTATCTTTTAAAACATTCACTACACTACTATCTTTTAAAACATTACACTACATTACTATCTTTTAAAACATTCCACTACACTACTATCTTTTAAAACATTCCACTACACTACTTTCTTTTAAAACATTCCACTACACTACTTTCTTTTAAAACATTCCAATACACTACTTCCATCTAAGACATCTTACTACACTACTTCCATCTAAGACATCTTACTAGACTACTTCCATCTAAGACATCTTACTACACTACTTCCATCTAAGACATCTTACTACACTACTTCCATCTAAGACATCTTACTACACTACTTCCATCTAAGACATCTTACTACCCTAGTTTCCATCTAAGACATCTTACTACACTACTTCCATCTAAGACATCTTACTACACTACTTCCATCTAAGACATCTTACTACACTACTTCCATCTAAGACATCTTACTACACTACTTCCATCTAAGACATCTTACTACACTACTTCCATCTAAGACATCTTACTACCCTAGTTTCCATCTAAGACATCTTACTACACTACTTCCATCTAAGACATCTTACTACACTACTTTCCATCTAAGACATCTTACTACACTACTTCCATCTAAGACATCTTACTACACTACTTTCATATCAAACATATTACTACACTACATCCATCTAAGACATCTTACTTTACTACTTTCTATCTAAGACATCATACAACACTACTTCCATCTAAGACATCTTACTGCACTACTTTCCATCTAAGATATCTTACTACCCTACTTTCCTTCTAAGACATCTTACTACACTACTTTCATATCAAACATCTTACTACACTACATCCATCTAAGACATCTTACTACACTACTTCCATCTAAGACATCTTACTACACTACTTCCATCTAAGACATCTTACTACACTACTTCCATCTAAGACATCTTACTACACTAGTTCCATCTAAGACATCTTGTTACAATGCTTTCCATCTAAGACATTTTCAATACTACTTCCATCTAAGACATCTTACTACACTACTTCCATCTAAGATATCTTACTACACTACTTCCATCTAAGACATCATACTACACTACTTCCATCTAAGACATCTTACTACACTACTTCCATCTAAGATATCTTACTACACTACTTCCATCTAAGACATCATACTACACTACTACCATCTAAGACATCTTACTACACTACTTCCATCTAAGACATCATACTACACTACTTCCATCTAAGACATCTTACTACACTACTTCCATCTAAGATATCTTACTACACTACTTCCATCTAAGACATCTTACTACACTACTTTCCATCTAAGACATCTTACTACATTACTTCCATCTAAGACATCTTACTACACTACTTCCATCTAAGACATCCTACTACACTACTTCCATCTAAGACATCTTACTACACTACTTCCATCTAAGACATCTTACTACACTACTTCCATCTAAGACATCTTACTACACTACTTCCATCTAAGACATCTTACTACACTACTCTCATCTAAGACATCTTACTACACTACTACCATCTAAGACATCTTACTACATTACTTCCATCTAAGACAACATACTACACTACTTCCATCTAAGACATCTTACTACACTACTTCCATCTAAGACATCTTACTACACTACTTCCATCTAAGACATCTTACTACACTACTTCCATCTAAGACATCTTACTACACTACTTTACATCTAAGACATGTTACTACACTACTTCCATCTAAGACATCTTACTACACTACTTTACATCTAAGACATCTTACTACACTACTTCCATCTAAGACATCTTACTACACTACTTCCATCTAAGACATCTTACTATACTACTTTAAATCTAAGACATCTTACTACACTACTCTCAC
>JAVIAB010000050.1:82064001-82221501 GCA_032433765.1 Megaustenia siamemsis
CAATTTATATGAAAAGAAGTGGCGCGCTCTCGTATTATGTTTTATATTGAAACCCAAATAAGAAGAGAGAAAAAAGATTGCTAGAATACTATTTGTTCCGCGTTGGGAGTTAGAAAAGGAGTCCTGGTTATATCATTTCTTCTTTTTTTTTCTAGAGTGTTCTTTCATGGAAGTCAATGGCGTTTATACAGAACCAAGAATGAGAGCGATGAAAAAGTCGTTGGAAAGATTTCAATAATCGTGTACATTTTCGGAAGATCGCTGCCACATCTGTTCGTGCAATGTGGACTGTTAGAGAAACCACTAGAGAGAAATATTCATGATTACTCCAATAATTCAGCGATTAGTTGAATTATTTTAGTTTCTTTCTCTTTGTGAATGTGTTTAGAATAACCATTGAAGTCTCTCGTGCCGTGTATATTGTGGCTTATCTCTACTCGGGTGAACACCCACTTCTTGCCATTAGGCTCAACAACTATCATCTAGCTGCATCTCAACATCTGATGTACTTGATCTCAACAACTATCATCTAGCTGCATCTCAACAACTATCATCTAGCTGCATCTCAACAACTATCATCTAGCTGCATCTCAACATCTGATGTACTTGATCTCAACAACTATCATCTAGCTGCATCTCAACAACTATCCTCTAGCTGCATCTCAACAACTATCCTCTAGCTGCATCTCAACATCTGATGTACTTGATCTCAACAACTATCATCTAGCTGCATCTCAACAACTATCCTCTAGCTGCATCTCAACAACTATCATCTAGCTGCATCTCAACAACTATCATCTAGCTGCATCTCAACAAATATCATTTAGCTGCATCTCAACAACTATCATCTAGCTGCATCTCAACAACTATCATCTAGCTGCATCTCAACAACTATCCTCTAGCTGCATCTCAACAACTATCCTCTAGCTGCATCTTAACAACTATCCTCTAGCTGCATCTCACAACTATCATTTAGCTGCATCTCAACAACTATCATCTAGCTGCATCTCAACAACTATCATCTAGCTGCATCTCAACAACTATCATCTAGCTGCATCTCAACAAATATCATTTAGCTGCATCTCAACAACTATCATATAGCTGCATCTCAACAACTATCATCTAGCTGCATCTCAACAACTATCATCTAGCTGCATCTCAACAAATATCATCTAGCTGCATCTCAACAAATATCATCTAGCTGCATCTCAACAACCAAAACAAAACAAAAATAGAAGCTAATTTCTGACTGATGATTGGTTCAAGGCCACTGCTGAAGTTAGGGTTACCGAACTAAAACTAACCAAGACTCAACCAAAGACTACCAATATGGCCACGAAAGTAAACAATACAACGGTAGGCAAACCCGGAGTTTCAAATGTCAACTATTGAGAAGTTCAATGCACTTATTCCATTGGAATGTGCGCCGTGCGGCGCTGTTAATTAACGGTGCCTCAGTCCGCCGCCATAATTATGGGCCTCATGCGGCGTCGTGGAGTTAGGGCCCATATATTTCAACGACCAATGTGGGGGTGGCGTGGTCGGAACTACACCAGGCAGCTCTAGCTCTACTTTCCCGAAAATCAATTCGTCACATGTGAGAATTGAACCTGGATATTTGTGGGTCAGTAGCGAGCGTTCTAACGACTCAGCCACGATGCGTTGTTGGCAGATGCATTTTGGAAGATTGCCCAGGTGGGTCTCACTAACAGGTGCTGTCTCTCCGGTGGCTAGCTTATGCTCTCCTTCAATCCTGACCGTCTGTTGTTGATGTCATGAAGTTGAAGTGACCGTCTGTTGTCGTAAAGTTGAAATGGCCGTCCGTTGTCGTTAAGTTGAAATGGCCGCCTGTTGTCGTTAAGTTGAAATGGCCGTCCGTTGTCGTTAAGTTGAAGTGACCGTCTGTTGTCGTAAAGTTGAAATGACCGTCTGTGTTGTCGTAAAGTTGAAGTGGCCGTCTGTTGTCGTAAAGTTGAAATGACCGTCTGTGTTGTCGTAAAGTTGAAGTGACCGTCTGTTGTCGTTAAGTTGAAGTGGCCGTCTGTTGTTGTCGTTAAGTTGAAGTGGCCGTCTGTTGTTGTCGTTAAGTTGAAGTGGCCGTCTGTTGTTGTCGTTAAGTTGAAGTGGCCGTCTGTTGTTGTCGTTAAGTTGAAGTGGCCGTCTGTTGTTGTCGTTAAGTTGAAGTGACCGTCTGTTGTTGTCGTTAAGTTGAAGTGGCCGTCTGTTGTTGTCGTTAAGTTGAAGTCGCCGTCTGTTGTCGTCGTAAAGTTGAAGTGGCCGTCTGTTGTTGTCGTTAAGTTGAAGTGGCCGTCTGTTGTTGTCGTTAAGTTGAAGTGGCCGTATGTAGTTGTCGTTAAGTTGAAGTGGCCGTCTGTTGTTGTCGTTAAGTTGAAGTGGCCGTCTGTTGTTGTCGTTAAGTTGAAGTGGCCGTATGTTGTTGTCGTTAAGTTGAGGTGGCAGTCTCTTGTTGTCGTTAAGTTGAGGTGGCCGTCTGTAGTTGTCGTTAAGTTGAAGTGGCCGTCTGTTGTTGTCGTTAAGTTGAAGTGGCCGTCTGTTGTTGTCGTTAAGTTGAAGTGGCCGTCTGTTGTTGTCGTTAAGTTGAAGTGGCCGTCTGTTGTTGTCGTTAAGTTGAAGTGGCCGTATGTTGTTGTCGTTAAGTTGAGGTGGCAGTCTCTTGTTGTCGTTAAGTTGAGGTGGCAGTCTGTTGTTGTCGTTAAGTTGAAGTGGCCGTATGTAGTTGTCGTTAAGTTGAGGTGGCAGTCTCTTGTTGTCGTTAAGTTGAAGTGGCCGTATGTCTTCTTCTTCTTTTCTCTTTCACTGATACCTAAAAGGTGTCGTGATTTATATCATTTGTCGTTCTTGTGCTGCTCGAATTGTCTGAATTAGTGATTTTCCTTTGTTGTTACATGTCTCTGTCACTGCATCTATCCATCTTCTTCTGGGTCTTCCTCTTGGTCTTTTCCCATGCATTCTCGAGAAGAACGCCCTTGATGGTGATTGGTGAGGATTCATTCTGACCAGGTGGCCGAACCATTTAAGTTGTTGTTGTTCTATATATTCTTGGCAGGGTTTTGTTCCTGCCATTTTTCTTATGGTTTCATTTGGTATTCTATCTCTTCTTGTGTTGTTTGTTACTTTTCTCAAGCATCGCATCTCACATGTATTGATCTTTCTTAAATGGGATTTAGAAAGGGTCCATGTTTGACTTTCATAGCACAAAGTTGGTATGAAGATGCTATTTATCATTTGTGTTTAGCTGGCATAGAAATGTTTGGATGTCTTAACAATGGTGAAAGCTGGTATGTGACAGCATTTGCTTTTTGTATTCTCATGTCAATTTCTCTGTCTAGTTTTCCATCTGTATGTAGTTGTCGTATGTAGTTGTCGTTATGTTGAGGTGACAGTATGTAGTTGTTGTTAAGTTGAGGTGGCAGTCTGTTGTTGTCGTTAAGTTGAAGTGGCCGTATGTAGTTTTCGTTAAGTTGAGGTGGCAGTCTCTTGTTGTCGTTAAGTTGAAGTGGCCGTCTGTTGTTGTCGTTAAGTTGAAGTGGCCGTCTGTTGTTGTCGTTAAGTTGCAGTGGCCGTCTGTTGTTGTCGTTAAGTTGAGGTGGCAGTCTGTTGTTGTCGTTAAGTTGAGGTGGCAGTCTGTTGTTGTCGTTAAGTTGAGGTGGCAGTCTGTTGTTGTCGTTAAGTTGAAGTGGCAGTCTGTTGTTGTCGTTAAGTTGCAGTGGCCGTATGTAGTTGTCGTTAAGTTGAGGTGGCAGTCTCTTGTTGTCGTTAAATTGAGGTGGGCAGTCTGTTGTTGTCGTTAAGTTGAAGTGGCCGTATGTAGTTGTCGTTAAGTTGAAGTGGCCGTATGTTGTTGTCGTTAAGTTGAGGTGGCAGTCTGTTGTTGTCGTTAAGTTGAAGTGGCCGTATGTTGTTGTCGTTAAGTTGCAGTGGCCGTATGTAGTTGTCGTTAAGTTGAAGTGGCCGTCTGTTGTTGTCGTTAAGTTGAAGTGGCCGTATGTAGTTGTCGTTAAGTTGAGGTGGCAGTCTGTTGTTGTCGTTAAGTTGAAGTGGCCGTATGTAGTTGTCGTTAAGTTGAGGTGGCAGTCTGTTGTTGTCGTTAAGTTGAAGTGGCCGTATGTAGTTGTAGTAAGTTGAGGTGGCAGTCTGTTGTTGTCGTTAAGTTGAAGTGGCCGTATGTTGTTGTCGTTAAGTTGCAGTGGCCGTATGTAGTTGTCGTTAAGTTGAAGTGGCCGTCTGTTGTTGTCGTTAAGTTGAAGTGGCCGTATGTAGTTGTCGTTAAGTTGAGGTGGCAGTCTGTTGTTGTCGTTAAGTTGCAGTGGCCGTATGTAGTTGTCGTTAAGTTGAAGTGGCCGTATGTAGTTGTCGTTAAGTTGAGGTGGCAGTCTGTTGTTGTCGTTAAGTTGAAGTGGCCGTATGTAGTTGTCGTTAAGTTGAGGTGGCAGTCTGTTGTTGTCGTTAAGTTGAAGTGGCCGTATGTAGTTGTCGTTAAGATGAGGTGGCAGTCTCTTGTTGTCGTTAAGTTGAAGTGGCCGTATGTAGTTGTCGTTAAGTTGAGGTGGCAGTCTGTTGTTGTCGTTAAGTTGAAGTGGCCGTATGTAGTTGTCGTTAAGTTGAGGTGGCAGTCTCTTGTTGTCGTTAAGTTGAGGTGGCAGTCTCTTGTTGTCGTTAGCAGTCTCTTGTTGTCGTTAAGTTGAGGTGGCAGTCTCTTGTTGTCGTTAAGATGAGGTGGCAGTCTCTTGTTGTCGTTAAGATGAGGTGGCAGTCTCTTGTTGTCGTTAAGATGAGGTGGCAGTCTCTTGTTGTCGTTAAGATGAGGTGGCAGTCTCTTGTTGTCGTTAAGATGAGGTGGCCGTCTGTTGTTGTCGTTAAGTTGAAGTGGCCGTATGTAGTTGTCGTTAAGTTGAGGTGGCAGTCTCTTGTTGTCGTTAAGTTGAAGTGGCCGTATGTTGGTGTCGCTAAGTTGAAGTGGCCGTCTGTTGTTGTTATGATAAAGTTGAAGTGGCCGTCTGTTGTTGTCGTTAAGTTGAAGTGGCCGTCTGTTGTTGTTATGATAAAGTTGAAGTGGCCGTCTGTTGTTGTTATGATAAAGTTGAAGTGGCCGTCTGTTGTTGTTATGGTGAAGTTGAAGTGGCCGTCTGTTGTTGTTATGGTAAAGTTGAAGTGGCGTCTGTTGTTGTTATTGATGGTAAAGTTGAAGTGGCCGTCTGTTGTTGTTATGGTAAAGTTGAAGTGGCCGTCTGTTGTTGTCGTTAAGTTGAAGTGGCCGTCTTTTGATGTTATGGTAACGTTGAAGTGGCCGTCTGTTGTTGTTATGGTAAAGTTGAAGTGGCAGTCTCTTCTTGTCGTTAAGTTGAAGTAGCCGTATGTCGTTGTCGTTAAGTGAAGTGGCCGTCTGTTGTTGTCGTTAAGTTGAAGTGGCCGTCCGTTGTTGTCGTTAAGTTGAAGTGGCCGTCCGTTGTTGTCGTTAAGTTGAAGTGGCCGTCTGTTGTTGTTGTTAAGTTGAAGTGGCCGTCTGTTGTTGTCGTTAAGTTCAAGTGGCCGTATGTTGTTGTCATTAAGTTCAGGTGGCAGTCTGTTGTTGCAGTTGTGAAGATTCTGGTCCCATTGGCTGCGATTTTTCTCTGACTTTACGTTTCACGTTTTTCGTGATTTTAACCACATTTCTTATTTCATGACTTTCTTTCTCTCTCTCTCCCTCTCCCTCTCTCTCTCTCTCTCTCTCTCTGTCATTTACACGTGGTGATTAATAATTCTTCTGATCTTCGTTTCCTCTCCTTTAGATATTGACTGTGTTTGAAATATTTATAATAAAGCAATGGCAGAAACAAACAATTTATAATGTGTTGTTAAAATGTTCTCATGTTAATGTCTGAATAAGGATTCTGCTGACTAGCAATGGAGACTGACAGAAAGAGTTTAGCAATAGCAGCACACAAATCAAACAACTTTAAAATCATTTGGCACATGGAGGTGAAGGCGCACCTCACAGCAGCGGAGCTGGAAGTTGTCAGCAATCCATAGCTGATGGTTTGCGCTAGGATTGGTGAACCAGAACCATCCAGACCCTGCTCCACCTCTCCGTGGTGCCTCTAGAATAGACTAACCTGTCTAATCTGGCCACGCGATTAGGGATCGAAGAGGGAAGACAACCCGGTACTCAAAAATGTCGTGTTGAAGTCGGATGTGTTGGGCAGAAAGGCGCAAATATCACAGTTATATTGCTAACCACAACCCAACGCAGATACGCCCACTTAACGTCCATTTAAGGGCGGATGATGAAGAGGTGTACGCCTCTAGTCATTGGGTGAGGACAAGCAAGCGTTTGACACATTACCTGCAACGCAGTAAAATTAGTATTACTAACATCTTGTATCTTCCGATAGCAACATATGGTTCTGAATCATGGACAATCTCGCAAACAGCAAGAAAAAAAAATCAATTAAATTGAAACAAAATTCTACAAAAAGATCCTAAAGATAATTTGGATAATGGACAAGAGCAATGACAATATTAAAAAAGTTCAAAGACATTTTTAAAAAACTAGCTTATAAACACCATTTTGTTGAGCCAAATTAAATACTATGACTACGTCAAACGACAAAACAGACTGGAAAGAAAGATAAAGAAAGGCATGGCTTTTGGTGACGCAAAGAGGCAGACCAAGAAAAAGGTGGCTTCAGGACATCAATGAAACCTGACCAGACATGACACCAGAAGATGAATGCGAGATCTGGCTAGAGACAGAGATTCTTTCATTAGGGCTGTGGTGAAAGCAACGTTCTGTGGGAGATCTGGCTAGAGACAGAGATTCTTTCATTAGGGCTGTGGTGAAAGCAACGTTCTGTGGGAGATCTGGCTAGAGACAGAGATTCTTTCATTAGGGATGTGATGAAAGCAACGTTCTGTGGGAGATCTGGCTAGAGATAGATTCTTTCATTAGGGCTGTGGTGAAAGCAACGTTCTGTGGGAGATCTGGCTAGAGACAGAGATTCTTTCATTAGGGCTGTGTGAAAGCAACGTTCTGTGGGAGATCTGGCTAGAGACAGAGATTCTTTCATTAGGGATGTGGTGAAAGCAACGTTCTGTGGGAGATCTGGCTAGAGACAGAGATTCTTTCATTAGGGCTGTGGTGAAAGCAACGTTCTGTGGGAGATCTGGCTAGACACAGAGATTCTTTCCGACGGGCTGTGGTGAAAGCAACGTTCTGTGGGAGATCTGGCTAGAGACATAGATTCTTTCATTAGGGCTGTGGTGAAAGCAACGTTCTGTGGGAGATCTGGCTAGAGACAGAGATTCTTTCATTAGGGATGTGGTGAAAGCAACGTTCTGTGGGAGATCTGGCTAGAGATAGATTCTTTCATTAGGGCTGTGGTGAAAGCAACGTTCTGTGGGAGATCTGGCTAGAGACAGAGATTCTTTCATTAGGGCTGTGGTGAAAGCAACGTTCTGTGGGAGATCTGGCTAGAGACAGAGATTCTTTCATTAGGGCTGTGGTGACAGCAACGTTCTGTGGGAGATCTGGCTAGAGACAGAGATTCTTTCATTAGGGCTGTGGTGAAAGCAACGTTCTGTGGGAGATCTGGCTAGAGACAGAGATTCTTTCATTAGGGATGTGGTGAAAGCAACGTTCTGTGGGAGATCTGGCTAGAGATAGATTCTTTCATTAGGGCTGTGGTGAAAGCAACGTTCTGTGGGAGATCTGGCTAGAGACAGAGATTCTTTCATTAGGGCTGTGGTGAAAGCAACGTTCTGTGGGAGATCTGGCTAGAGACATAGATTCTTTCATTAGGGCTGTGGTGAAAGCAACGTTCTGTGGGAGATCTGGCTAGAGACATAGATTCTTTCATTAGGGCTGTGGTGAAAGCAACGTTCTGTGGGAGATCTGGCTAGAGACAGAGATTCTTCCGACGGGCTGTGGTGAATGTAACGTTCTGTGGGAGATCTGGCTAGAGACAGAGATTCTTTCATTAGGGCTGTGGTGAAAGCAACGTTTTGTGGGAGATCTGGCTAGAGACAGAGATTCTTTCATTAGGGCTGTGGTGAAAGCAGCGTATTGTGGGAGATCTGGCTAGAGGCAGAGATTCTTTCATTAGGGCTGTGGTGAAAGCTACGTTTTGTGGGAGATCTGGCTAGAGACAGAGATTGTTTCATTAGGGCTGTGGTGAAAGCAACGTTTTGTGGGAGATCTGGCTAGAGACAGAGGTTCTTTCCGACGGGCTGTGGTGAAAGCAACGTTTTGTGGGAGATCTGGCTAGAGACAGAGATTCTTTCATTAGGGCTGTGGTGAAAGCAACGTTTTGTGGGAGATCTGGCTAGACACAGAGATTCTTTCATTAGGGCTGTGGTGAATGTAACGTTCTGTGGGAGATCTGGCTAGACACAGAGATTCTTTCATTAGGGCTGTGGTGACAGCAACGTTCTGTGGGAGATCTGGCTAGAGACAGAGATTCTTTCATTAGGGCTGTGGTGAAAGCAACGTTCTGTGGGAGATCTGGCTAGAGACAGAGATTCTTTCATTAGGGATGTGGTGAAAGCAACGTTCTGTGGGAGATCTGGCTAGAGATAGATTCTTTCATTAGGGCTGTGGTGAAAGCAACGTTCTGTGGGAGATCTGGCTAGAGACAGAGATTCTTTCATTAGGGCTGTGGTGAAAGCAACGTTTTGTGGGAGATCTGGCTAGACACAGAGATTCTTTCATTAGGGCTGTGGTGAAAGCAACGTTCTGTGGGAGATCTGGCTAGAGACATAGATTCTTTCATTAGGGCTGTGGTGAAAGCAACGTTCTGTGGGAGATCTGGCTAGAGACAGAGATTCTTTCCGACGGGCTGTGGTGAATGTAACGTTCTGTGGGAGATCTGGCTAGAGACAGAGATTCTTTCATTAGGGCTGTGGTGAAAGCAACGTTTTGTGGGAGATCTGGCTAGAGACAGAGATTCTTTCATTAGGGCTGTGGTGAAAGCAGCGTATTGTGGGAGATCTGGCTAGAGGCAGAGATTCTTTCATTAGGGCTGTGGTGAAAGCTACGTTTTGTGGGAGATCTGGCTAGAGACAGAGATTGTTTCATTAGGGCTGTGGTGAAAGCAACGTTTTGTGGGAGATCTGGCTAGAGACAGAGATTCTTTCCGACGGGCTGTGGTGAAAGCAACGTTTTGTGGGAGATCTGGCTAGAGACAGAGATTCTTTCATTAGGGCTGTGGTGAAAGCAACGTTTTGTGGGAGATCTGGCTAGAGACAGAGATTCTTTCATTAGGGCTGTGGTGAATGTAACGTTCTGTGGGAGATCTGGCTAGACACAGAGATTCTTTCATTAGGGCTGTGGTGACAGCAACGTTCTGTGGGAGATCTGGCTAGAGACAGAGATTCTTTCATTAGGGCTGTGGTGAAAGCAACGTTCTGTGGGAGATCTGGCTAGAGACAGAGATTCTTTCATTAGGGATGTGGTGAAAGCAACGTTCTGTGGGAGATCTGGCTAGAGATAGATTCTTTCATTAGGGCTGTGGTGAAAGCAACGTTCTGTGGGAGATCTGGCTAGAGACAGAGATTCTTCATTAGGGCTGTGGTGAAAGCAACGTTCTGTGGGAGATCTGGCTAGAGACATAGATTCTTTCATTAGGGCTGTGGTGAAAGCAACGTTCTGTGGGAGATCTGGCTAGAGACATAGATTCTTTCATTAGGGCTGTGGTGAAAGCAACGTTCTGTGGGAGATCTGGCTAGAGACAGAGATTCTTTCCGACGGGCTGTGGTGAATGTAACGTTCTGTGGGAGATCTGGCTAGAGACAGAGATTCTTTCATTAGGGCTGTGGTGAAAGCAACGTTTTGTGGGAGATCTGGCTAGAGACAGAGATTCTTTCATTAGGGCTGTGGTGAAAGCAGCGTATTGTGGGAGATCTGGCTAGAGGCAGAGATTCTTTCATTAGGGCTGTGGTGAAAGCTACGTTTTGTGGGAGATCTGGCTAGAGACAGAGATTGTTTCATTAGGGCTGTGGTGAAAGCAACGTTTTGTGGGAGATCTGGCTAGAGACAGAGATTCTTTCATTAGGGCTGTGGTGAAAGAAACGTTTTGTGGGAGATCTGGCTAGAGACAGAGATTCTTTCATTAGGGCTGTGGTGAAAGCAACGTTTTGTGGGAGATCTGGCTAGAGACAGAGATTCTTTCATTAGGGCTGTGGTGAAAGCAACGTTTTGTGGGAGATCTGGCTAGAGACAGAGATTCTTTCATTAGGGCTGTGGTGAATGTAACGTTCTGTGGGAGATCTGGCTAGACACAGAGATTATTTCCGACGGGCTGTGGTGAATGTAACGTTCTGTGGGAGATCTGGCTAGAGACAGAGATTCTTTCATTATGGTTGTGGTGAAAGCAACGTTTTGTGGGAGATCTGGCTAGAGACAGAGATTCTTTCATTAGGGCTGTGGTGAAAGCAACGTTTTGTGGGAGATCTGGCTAGAGACAGAGATTCTTTCATTAGGGCTGTGGTGAAAGCAACGTTTTGTGGGAGATCTGGCTAGAGACAGAGATTCTTTCCGACGGGCTGTGGTGAATGTAACGTTCTGTGGGAGATCTGGCTAGAGACAGAGATTCTTTCATTAGGGCTGTGGTGAAAGCAACGTTCTGTGGGAGATCTGGCTAGAGACAGAGATTCTTTCATTAGGGATGTGGTGAAAGCAACGTTCTGTGGGAGATCTGGCTAGAGATAGATTCTTTCATTAGGGCTGTGGTGAAAGCAACGTTCTGTGGGAGATCTGGCTAGAGACAGAGATTCTTTCATTAGGGCTGTGGTGAAAGCAACGTTCTGTGGGAGATCTGGCTAGAGACAGAGATTCTTTCATTAGGGCTGTGGTGACAGCAACGTTCTGTGGGAGATCTGGCTAGAGACAGAGATTCTTTCATTAGGGCTGTGGTGAAAGCAACGTTCTGTGGGAGATCTGGCTAGAGACAGAGATTCTTTCATTAGGGATGTGGTGAAAGCAACGTTCTGTGGGAGATCTGGCTAGAGATAGATTCTTTCATTAGGGCTGTGGTGAAAGCAACGTTCTGTGGGAGATCTGGCTAGAGACAGAGATTCTTTCATTAGGGCTGTGGTGAAAGCAACGTTTTGTGGGAGATCTGGCTAGACACAGAGATTCTTTCATTAGGGCTGTGGTGAAAGCAACGTTCTGTGGGAGATCTGGCTAGAGACATAGATTCTTTCATTAGGGCTGTGGTGAAAGCAACGTTCTGTGGGAGATCTGGCTAGAGACAGAGATTCTTTCCGACGGGCTGTGGTGAATGTAACGTTCTGTGGGAGATCTGGCTAGAGACAGAGATTCTTTCATTAGGGCTGTGGTGAAAGCAACGTTTTGTGGGAGATCTGGCTAGAGACAGAGATTCTTTCATTAGGGCTGTGGTGAAAGCAGCGTATTGTGGGAGATCTGGCTAGAGGCAGAGATTCTTTCATTAGGGCTGTGGTGAAAGCTACGTTTTGTGGGAGATCTGGCTAGAGACAGAGATTGTTTCATTAGGGCTGTGGTGAAAGCAACGTTTTGTGGGAGATCTGGCTAGAGACAGAGATTCTTTCCGACGGGCTGTGGTGAAAGCAACGTTTTGTGGGAGATCTGGCTAGAGACAGAGATTCTTTCATTAGGGCTGTGGTGAAAGCAACGTTTTGTGGGAGATCTGGCTAGAGACAGAGATTCTTTCATTAGGGCTGTGGTGAATGTAACGTTCTGTGGGAGATCTGGCTAGACACAGAGATTCTTTCATTAGGGCTGTGGTGACAGCAACGTTCTGTGGGAGATCTGGCTAGAGACAGAGATTCTTTCATTAGGGCTGTGGTGAAAGCAACGTTCTGTGGGAGATCTGGCTAGAGACAGAGATTCTTTCATTAGGGATGTGGTGAAAGCAACGTTCTGTGGGAGATCTGGCTAGAGATAGATTCATTCATTAGGGCTGTGGTGAAAGCAACGTTCTGTGGGAGATCTGGCTAGAGACAGAGATTCTTTCATTAGGGCTGTGGTGAAAGCAACGTTCTGTGGGAGATCTGGCTAGAGACATAGATTCTTTCATTAGGGCTGTGGTGAAAGCAACGTTCTGTGGGAGATCTGGCTAGAGACATAGATTCTTTCATTAGGGCTGTGGTGAAAGCAACGTTCTGTGGGAGATCTGGCTAGAGACAGAGATTCTTTCCGACGGGCTGTGGTGAATGTAACGTTCTGTGGGAGATCTGGCTAGAGACAGAGATTCTTTCATTAGGGCTGTGGTGAAAGCAACGTTTTGTGGGAGATCTGGCTAGAGACAGAGATTCTTTCATTAGGGCTGTGGTGAAAGCAGCGTATTGTGGGAGATCTGGCTAGAGGCAGAGATTCTTTCATTAGGGCTGTGGTGAAAGCTACGTTTTGTGGGAGATCTGGCTAGAGACAGAGATTGTTTCATTAGGGCTGTGGTGAAACCAACGTTTTGTGGGAGATCTGGCTAGAGACAGAGATTCTTTCATTAGGGCTGTGGTGAAAGAAACGTTTTGTGGGAGATCTGGCTAGAGACAGAGATTCTTTCATTAGGGCTGTGGTGAAAGCAACGTTTTGTGGGAGATCTGGCTAGAGACAGAGATTCTTTCATTAGGGCTGTGGTGAAAGCAACGTTTTGTGGGAGATCTGGCTAGAGACAGAGATTCTTTCATTAGGGCTGTGGTGAATGTAACGTTCTGTGGGAGATCTGGCTAGACACAGAGATTATTTCCGACGGGCTGTGGTGAATGTAACGTTCTGTGGGAGATCTGGCTAGAGACAGAGATTCTTTCATTATGGTTGTGGTGAAAGCAACGTTTTGTGGGAGATCTGGCTAGAGACAGAGATTCTTTCATTAGGGCTGTGGTGAAAGCAACGTTTTGTGGGAGATCTGGCTAGAGACAGAGATTATTTCATTAGGGCTGTGGTTAAAGCAACGTTTTGTGGGAGATCTGGCTAGAGACAGAGATTCTTTCCGACGGGCTGTGGTGAATGTAACGTTCTGTGGGAGATCTGGCTAGAGACAGAGATTCTTTCATTAGGGCTGTGGTGAAAGCAACGTTCTGTGGGAGATCTGGCTAGAGACAGAGATTCTTTCATTAGGGATGTGGTGAAAGCAACGTTCTGTGGGAGATCTGGCTAGAGATAGATTCTTTCATTAGGGCTGTGGTGAAAGCAACGTTCTGTGGGAGATCTGGCTAGAGACAGAGATTCTTTCATTAGGGCTGTGGTGAAAGCAACGTTCTGTGGGAGATCTGGCTAGAGACATAGATTCTTTCATTAGGGCTGTGGTGAAAGCAACGTTCTGTGGGAGATCTGGCTAGAGACATAGATTCTTTCATTAGGGCTGTGGTGAAAGCAACGTTCTGTGGGAGATCTGGCTAGAGACAGAGATTCTTTCCGACGGGCTGTGGTGAATGTAACGTTCTGTGGGAGATCTGGCTAGAGACAGAGATTCTTTCATTAGGGCTGTGGTGAAAGCAGCGTATTGTGGGAGATCTGGCTAGAGGCAGAGATTCTTTCATTAGGGCTGTGGTGAAAGCTACGTTTTGTGGGAGATCTGGCTAGAGACAGAGATTGTTTCATTAGGGCTGTGGTGAAAGCAACGTTTTGTGGGAGATCTGGCTAGAGACAGAGATTGTTTCATTAGGGCTGTGGTGAAAGCAACGTTTTGTGGGAGATCTGGCTAGAGACAGAGATTCTTTCATTAGGGCTGTGGTGAAAGCAACGTTTTGTGGGAGATCTGGCTAGAGACAGAGATTCTTTCATTAGGGCTGTGGTGAAAGCAACGTTTTGTGGGAGATCTGGCTAGAGACAGAGATTCTTTCATTAGGGCTGTGGTGAATGTAACGTTCTGTGGGAGATCTGGCTAGACACAGAGATTATTTCCGACGGGCTGTGGTAAATGTAACGTTCTGTGGGAGATCTGGCTAGAGACAGAGATTCTTTCATTATGGTTGTGGTGAAAGCAACGTTTTGTGGGAGATCTGGCTAGAGACAGAGATTCTTTCATTAGGGCTGTGGTGAAAGCAACGTTTGTGGGAGATCTGGCTAGAGACAGAGATTCTTTCATTAGGGCTGTGGTGAAAGCAACGTTTTGTGGGAGATCTGGCTAGAGACAGAGATTCTTTCCGACGGGCTGTGGTGAATGTAACGTTCTGTGGGAGATCTGGCTAGAGACATAGATTCTTTCATTAGGGCTGTGGTGAAAGCAACGTTTTGTGGGAGATCTGGCTAGAGACAGAGATTCTTTCACTAGGGCTGTGGTGAAAGCAACGTTTTGTGGAGATCTGGCTAGAGACAGAGATTCTTTCATTAGGGCTGTGGTGAAAGCAACGTTTTGTGGGAGATCTGGCTAGAGACAGAGATTCTTTCATTAGGGTTGTGGTGAAAGCAACGTTTTGCAGAAAAAAAACAATCCGACCCGACGTAGATGGTAACAAACTGGTTCTGGTTTCTTGTTACAATTAACGAGCTTTCCTTTCTTGTGGGACAGAAGCCAAACAAGTCAGTTCTGGTACCAGCTAATGCCTGAATCGTTTTGGGATTGACCGGATGTCAAGATCTTTACTTCAAGATTCTTGTGGCGGGTGGGGGGGGGGGGGGGGGGCAGTAGCAGCAGAGAACAGAGATGGATATGTTGTAGAATCCAGTCTGCTAGTCAGACAATTGTTTAGGAGAGAGTCGCACTAAAACGTTTGCACCCATTGACACAACCCTCCTTAGACAGGAAAGGTCAGCACTATGACGTTGTCACGTATGCTGTATCAGATTGTAGTTGAGTAGATATAAAACAGAGAGTAGTAACACAGTACATTGTAAGACATCAGCAACTGTGAATAGCAGTCAGTTGAAGGTCATCGCGTGTCTGGTTTATGGTCGTGTGATTGAATACGATAAGCCAATAACTTTGTGAGAAATTGGACAGTCCTCGCCAGTATCACGAGGGAGGAGGACGTCATTGTAGACTTAGGGGATTGGCGCTGGCGAGGCGAAGATAACACCTGAGAAGGCTGACTTCTGGTTTAGATAGTGCTAGGGTAGATGGTTTCAGTTATAGAATAGCAGCCATTAACATCAACAAATATGTAGCTAGGTAAGATTAGGAAGATATATAATATTTGGTCCGTCTTGGACAGTGCTAATAAATCCAGAGGTTTGGTTAAACTTAGGTAGAACAGAATGATTGATAAGTAGTTTTATAGTGATAGAGACTCAGAATGGATGAAGTAAGTATGGTGGATGTGAACACTGGGCGTGATTAATCTTGTCTCTTGATATTACCGTGCGAGTCGATCTTATCGATGTTTTGTCAAGTCTGTAAGCTGGTGATCGGTCCAGGTCTACTATTTCACGGCTCACCCACAACAAAAAGGCGAAGAAGACGCTAGCATCATATGACCAAGTATCCCGACATCAATATCTTATTGCCCTCTATCACAGTACGACCAAATGATTTTGACGTTAACATACTTTAAGGGCTGATTAGGAGAGAGCTGTTTGAAACTTGAACACAGCTGCAGCCGTGAGAGATAAAATGGAGCCAGTATTGTTCAGTTGACCTGAACTGAGTACAAAAGTTATGGGAAGTTTTCGTGTGATAAGATTTGTAGGGGAAGTTTTCGTGTGATAAGATTTGTAGGGGAAGTTTTCGTATGATAAGATTTGTAGGGGAAGTTTTCGTGCGATAAGATTTGTAGGGAAGTTTTCGTATGATAAGATTTGTAGGGGAAGAACAAGATTTTTGTGAGAAGTTTTTCAAGGAAGAGATTTATGATTTTAGGGAGATCACTGCTTCTTGTGGACAACAGGGCTTGGAGTTTACAGATATCATTGGAGAAAGAGTTGCCAGTTGTTCGCAGAGGTTATTTTATTGTTTGTGATTTAATGTCATCCCAAGAAGTCGAGCTGATTTTCTTGTAGAACCTGGAGAGTGTATTACCGCCGGCAGTTGCCTTGGACACAGTAAAGTTGATAAGAAACAATGTATACTTTGACAGATTCAAATACGACCACAGCCAATTTTTGAGGGACTTTTATACGCACGCGAGTCATTCGTCGAGCTGTGGAGTGTTACTAGAGGGTTGTGTGCATTAATTTGTTAACGTCATCAAGATGGCGTCTTCGAGTCGTCCAAGTGTTGAGAACTCATTGTCCTACACATTCAGAGTTACCATTTTTCTGCTGAGCTAATTACTCACGCTGTGCGTTCGTCACGGTCACATACAGGGTGGACCAGATATGGGGCACTTTATGAAGGATTACGATGAAAAGCACGAAGAAAATTGTTGAGCTTTAACACGATACCACAGGCCGTACCAGCCACTGGGGGCTTTGTCGATGTGTTGCGTCACGGTGTGTACATTGTCGATGTATGACGTCATACTGAGGGCTTTGTCGGATTGTGACGTCACAGTCAGTATATTGTCAATGTGTGACGTCACACTGAGTATACTGTCATGACGTCACAGTGAGTACATTATTGGTGTGTGACAGCTAATGAACATCAATGTAACTGTGGCAGGACATTCTCAACATGGAAGAGCATGAAGATACATACAACGAAGAAGAGGTATGGGAGTCCAGCATCAATAACGCACAGTTCCGACATACAAGACCCCAGAAGATCTCAGTCAGAAGTCAATCCAAAGATAATACGTCAGACGATCTCAGTCATAAGTCAATCCAAAGATAATACGTCAGACGATCTCAGTCATAAGTCAATCCAAAGATAATACGTCAGAAGATCTCAGTCAGAAGTCAATCCAAAGATAAGACGTCAGAAGATTTCAGTCAGGAGTCAATCCACAAATAAGACGTCAGAAGATCTCAGTCAGGAGTCAATCCAAAGATAAGACGTCAGAAGATCTCAGTCAGGAGTCAATCCAAAGATAAGACGTCAGGAGATCTCAGTCAGGAGTCAATCCAAAGATACGATGTCAGAAGATCTCAGTCAGGAGTCAATCCAAAGATACGATGTCAGAAGATCTCAGTCAGGAGTCAACCCAAAGATAAGATGTCAGAAGATCTCAGTCATGAGTCAATCCAAAGATAAGATGTCAGAAGATCTCAGTCAGGAGTCAATCCAAAGATAAGATGTCAGAAGATCTCAGTCAGGAGTCAATCCAAAGATAAGACGTCAGAAGATCTCAGTCAGGAGTCAATCCAAAGATAAGACGTCAGAAGATCTCAGTCAGGAGTCAATCCAAAGATAAGAAGTCAGAAGATCTCAGTCAGGAGTCAATCCAAAGATAAGACGTCAGAAGATCTCAGTCAGGAGTCAACCCAAAGATAAGAAGTCAGAAGATCTCAGTCAGGAGTCAATCCAAAGATAAGATGTCAGAAGATCTCAGTCAGGAGTCAATCCAAAGATAAGATGTCAGAAGATCGCAGTCAGGAGTCAATCCAAAGATAAGATATCAGAAGATCTCAGTCAGGAGTCAATCCAAAGATAAGATGTCAGAAGATCTCAGTCAGGAGTCAATCCAAAGATAATATGTCAGAAGATCTCAGTCAGGAGTCAATCCAAAGATAAGAAGTCAGAAGATCTCAGTCAGGAGTCAATCCAAAGATAAGATGTCAGAAGATCTCAGTCAGGAGTCAATCCAAAGATAAGATGTCAGAAGATCTCAGTCAGGAGTCAATCCAAAGATAAGACGTCAGAAGATCTCAGTCAGGAGTCAATCCAAAGATAAGATGTCAGAAGATCTCAGTCAGGAGTCAATCCAAAGATAAGATGTCAGAAGATCTCAGTCAGGAGTCAATCCAAAGATAAGATGTCAGAAGATCGCAGTCAGGAGTCAATCCAAAGATAAGACATTCAAAGATCTCAGTCAGGAGTCAATCCTAAGATAAGACGTCAGACGATCTCAGTCAGGAATCAATCCAAAGATAAGAAGTCAGAAGATCTCAGTCAGGAATCAATCCAAAGATAATACGTCAGAAGATCTCAGTCAGGAGTCAATCCAAAGATAAGATGTCAGAAGATCTCAGTCAGGAGTCAATCCAAAGATAAGATGTCAGAAGATCTCAGTCAGGAGTCAATCCAAAGATAAGATGTCAGAAGATCTCAGTCAGGAATCAATCCAAAGATAATACGTCAGAAGATCTCAGTCAGGAGTCAATCCAAAGATAAGATGTCAGAAGATCTCAGTCAGGAGTCAATCTAAAGATAAGACGTCAGAAGATCTCAGTCAGGAGTCAATCCAAAGATAAGATGTCAGAAGATCTCAGTCAGGAGTCAATCCAAAGATAAGATGTCAGAAGATCTCAGTCAGGAGTCAATCCAAAGATAAGAAGTCAGAAGATCTCAGTCAGGAATCAATCCAAAGATAATACGTCAGAAGATCTCAGTCAGGAGTCAATCCAAAGATAAGATGTCAGAAGATCTCAGTCAGGAGTCAATCCAAAGATAAGACGTCAGACGATCTCAGTCAGGAGTCAATCCAAAGATAAGACGTCAGACGATCTCAGTCAGGAGTCAATCCAAAGATAAGATGTCAGAAGATCTCTGTCAGGAGTCAATCCAAAGATAAGATGTCAGAAGATCTCTGTCAGGAGTCAATCCACAGAACTGAGAACATTCAAGTGGAACTGTCCGATGATGAATTCGCTCAGTTCATGAACGGGAAGTGAGACATTATCATTTCCTCTCTCCAGCGACAAAGTCATCAGAAAAAAGTTAGACAAGTCGGTAACAAAAGCCATAGTCCACCACCAGAGCGGTTGAACATGTAGCAGAAGCTTGAAAGCCTCTGTGAAATAGTCTACTATTATTGTCACAGACCCACCATACCGTGCGAGTTACGCCAGGACAAGAAGCAGCGTGGATGCGAGTGTATAGAAAGGACGTCACGAAAATGCTAGCCATTGTAGACTGCTGCCACCAATATGGTAAGTTGGACAGTCGTGTACGACTGATTAAAAGCAGTAGATTCGCTCGCAAGTGTAGTTATCGTATCAGGAATCTATAGTAAGCTTTAGAATTCAATAAAAAAAGTTCTACGGAAAAAGAGGTAGACTTAAATAGACACTAAAAAGAACAGTTAAAAGAGTAGCAAAGTTGGCAGGCATATACTCATTAGATAAAATCGAACATCTCGCCAAGAATAGAGATGGGTGGCGACAAACACAAGCTCTGTGTGACGTCACGCGGCTCGGGAAGGATGGAGAATCAGGAGATCAACGCAGCAGATAGGTCGACGCATGTGGGTCATGACCCAGACCCAGCAGCAGATAGGTCGACGCATGTGGGTAATGACCCAGACCCAGGGGCAGATAGGTCGACGCATGTGGGTCATGACCCAGACCAAGACCCAGCAGCAGATAGGTCGACGCATGTGGGTCATGACCCAGACCCAGGGGCAGATAGGTCGACGCATGTGGGTCATGACCCAGACCCAGCAGCAGATAGGTCGACGCATGTGGGTCATGACCAAGACCCAGCAGCAGATAGGTCGACGCATGTGGGTCATGACCCAGACCCAGCAGCAGATAGGTCGACGCATGTGGGTCATGACCCAGACCCAGGGGCAGATAGGTCGACGCATGTGGGTCATGACCCAGACCCAGCAGCAGATAGGTCGACGCATGTGGGTCATGACCCAGACCCAGCAGCAGATAGGTCGACGCATGTGGGTCATGACCCAGACCCAGCAGCAGATAGGTCGACGCATGTGGGTCATGACCCAGACCCAGCAGCAGATAGGTCGACGCATGTGGGTCATGACCCAGACCCAGCAGCAGATAGGTCGACGCATGTGGGTCATGACCCAGACCCAGCAGCAGATAGGTCGACGCATGTGGGTCATGACCCAGACCCAGGGGCAGATAGGTCGACGCATGTGGGTCATGACCCAGACCCAGCAGCAGATAGGTCGACGCATGTGGGTCATGACCCAGACCCAGCAGCAGATAGGTCGACGCATGTGGGTCATGACCCAGACCCAGCAGCAGATAGGTCGACGCATGTGGGTCATGACCCAGACCCAGGGGCAGATAGGTCGACGCATGTGGGTCATGACCCAGACCCAGCAGCAGATAGGTCGACGCATGTGGGTCATGACCCAGACCTAGCAGCAGATAGGTCGACGCATGTGGGTCATGACCCAGACCCAGCAGCAGATAGGTCGACGCATGTGGGTCATGACCCAGACCCAGCAGCAGATAGGTCGACGCATGTGGGTCATGACCCAGACCCAGCAGCAGATAGGTCGACGCATGTGGGTCATGACCAGACCCAGCAGCAGATAGGTCGACGCATGTGGGTCATGACCCAGACCCAGCAGCAGATAGGTCGACGCATGTGGGTCATGACCCAGACCCAGGGGGACCCACCTCCCCTGGAGTGTCAAGAAACCAAAGGGTCGAAACACTTGCTCGACGGGGTTCGTTTTTGGTGACCAGATTGTCTTGTCCAGACACGGATATCGAGCTAATCTTTCATGTCCTGACATAAACATCACCGTATCGGATGGTAACGTGTGGTCACTTCTGATGTCTGTCACTGACTCACGACTCCATCTCTTTTAAATATATATCTGTTCAGAATACAAGATTTACCAATCTGGCGTCCCCAAATTGCGTCATACATGGACAAGAAATAACCGTGGGTGTAACCAGCAAGCTTCCTCAACCATAAACATGCACACTTGTTTGCCTTGAGCTGAGAAAGTTAGTGTAATAGGAGGTCACGTGACAGTTCCGCCTGGCGGTCGAGGGTTCGATCCCAGCATGCCACGCTGTAGCAGGAACACTGCTGAACTCGAAAAGTCAAGGAAGGTATCAACAGCAAGGAAGGTATCAACAGCAAGGAAGGTATCAACAGCAAGGAAGGTATCAACAGCAAGGAAGGTATCAACAGCAAGGAAGGTATCAACAGCAGGGAAGGTATCAACAGCAGGGAAGGTATCAACAGTAGGGAAGGTATCAACAGCAGGGACGGTATTAACAGCAGGGAGGGTATTAACAGCAGGGAGGGTATTAACAGCAGGGACGGTATTAACAGCAGGGAGGGTATTAACAGTGGAGAAGGTATTAACAGTGGAGAAGGTATTAACAGCAGGGAGGGTATTAACAGTGGAGAAGGTATTAACAGCAGGGAGGGTATTAACAGTGGAGAAGGTATTAACAGCAGGGAGGGTATTAACAGTGGAGAAGGTATTAACAGCAGGGAGGGTATTAACAGTGGAGAAGGTATTAACAGCAGGGACGGTATTAACAGTGGAGAAGGTATTAACAGCAGGGAGGGTATTAACAGTGGAGAAGGTATTAACAGCAGGGAGGGTATTAACAGTGGAGAAGGTATTAACAGCAGGGAGGGTATTAACAGTGGAGAAGGTATTAACAGCAGGGAAGGTATTAACAGCAGGGAGAGTATTAACAGTGGAGAAGGTATTAACAGCAGGGAAGGTATTAACAGCAGGGAGGGTATTAACAGTGGAGAAGGTATTAACAGCAGGGAGGGTATTAACAGTGGAGAAGGTATTAACAGCAGGGAAGGTATTAACAGCAGGGACGGTATTAACAGTGGAGAAGGTATTAACAGCAGGGAGGGTATTAACAGTGGAGAAGGTATTAACAGCAGGGAGGGTATTAACAGCAAGGAAGGTATCAACAGCAAGGAAGGTATCAACAGCAAGGAAGGTATCAACAGCAAGGAAGGTATCAACAGCAAGGAAGGTATCAACAGCAGGGAGGGTATTAACAGTGGAGAAGGTATTAACAGCAGGGAAGGTATTAACAGCAGGGAGGGTATTAACAGGGAGAAGGTATTAACAGCAGGGAGGGTATTAACAGCAGGGAGGGTATTAACAGTGGAGAAGGTATTAACAGCAGGGAGGGTATTAACAGTGGAGAAGGTATTAACAGCAGGGACGGTATTAACAGTGGAGAAGGTATTAACAGCAGGGAGGGTATTAACAGTGGAGATGGTATTAACAGCAGGAAGGTATTAACAGTGGAGAAGGTATTAACAGCAGGGAGGGTATTAACAGTGGAGAAGGTATTAACAGCAGGGACGGTATTAACAGTGGAGAAGGTATTAACAGCAGGGAGGGTATTAACAGTGGAGAAGGTATTAACAGCAGGGAGGGTATTAACAGTGGAGAAGGTATTAACAGCAGGGAGGGTATTAACAGTGGATAAGGTATTAACAGCAGGGAAGGTATTAACAGCAGGGACGGTATTAACAGCAGGGGAGGTATTAACAGCAGGGACGGTATTAACAGCAGGGAAGGTATTAACAGTAGGGGAGGTATTAACAGCAGGGACGGTATTAACAGCAGGGAGGGTATTAACAGTGGAGAAGGTATTAACAGCAGGGAAGGTATTAACAGTAGGGACGGTATTAACAGTAGGGGAGGCATTAACAGCAGGGAAGGTATTAACAGTAGGGAAGGTATTAACAGTGGAGAAGGTATTAACAGTGGAGAAGGTATTAACAGTAGGGAAGGTATTAACAGCAAGGAAGGTATTAACAGCAAGGAAGGTATTAACAGTAGAGAAGGTATTCACAGTAGAGAAGGTATTAACAGCAAGGAAGGTATTAACAGCAGAGAAGGTATTAACAGTAGAGAAGGTATTAACAGCAAGGAAGGTATTAACAGTAGAGAAAGTATTAACAGCAAGGAAGGTATTAACAGTAGAGAAGGTATTAACAGTAGAGAAGGTATTAACAGCAAGGAAGGTATTAACAGCAAGGAAGGTATTAACAGCAAGGAAGGTATTAACAGTAGAGAAGGTATTAACAGTAAAGAAGTATTAACAGCAAGGAAGGTATTAACAGTAGAGAAGGTATTAACAGTAGAGAAGGTATTAACAGCAAGGAAGGTATTAACAGCAAGGAAGGTATTAACAGTAAAGAAGGTATTCACAGTAGAGAAGGTATTAACAGCAAGGAAGGTATTAACAGTAGAGAAGGTATTAACAGTAGAGAAGGTATTAACAGTAGAGAAGGTATTAACAGTAGAGAAGGTATTAACAGCAAGGAAGGTATTAACAGTAGAGAAGGTATTAACAACAAGGAAGGTATTAACAGTAGAGAAGGTATTGACAGCAAGGAAAGTATTAACAGCAAGGAAGGTATTAACAGTAGAGAAGGAATTAACAGCAAGGAAGGTATTAACAGTAGAGAAGGAATTAACAGTAGAGAAGGTATTAACAGTAGAGAAGGTATTAACAGTAGAGAAGGTATTAACAGCAGGGACGGTATTAACAGCAGGGGAGGTATTAACAGCAGGGACGGTATTAACAGCAAGGAAGGTATTAACAGTAGAGAAGGTATTAACAGTAGAGAAGGTATTAACAGCAAGGAAGGTATTAACAGTAGAGAAGGTATTAACAGCAAGGAAGTATTAACAGTAGAGAAGGTATTAACAGTAGAGAAGGTATTAACAGCAAGGAAAGTATTAACAGCAAGGAAGGTATTAACAGTAGAGAAGGTATTCACAGCAAGGAAGGTATTAACTCTGTTCCCCTAACTAGCCCACTACGGCCTAGGTGAGTAAAGTGGGGTACCTCACTCTTCCACACTTTACGTCTTCTGAAATCCACACCTGACAGGAACAGTCTGCATACGCTTCAAGAAATGATGGGGCGGACGGTGGAGCGGGCATGGGGATACCCCCACTGCATTTAAATTGAGTCCATTCATGGGGCAGTTCTTTCGAGGAGTGAATTTGTTGGGCCAAACACATGAACACACCAACATCATGTTACGCCACAATCTGTGTTTTCCTAACGTAGAAGATTGGGACTCCACATAAATGATGGTGTTTGCTCTATGAAAGCTTGTTTTCCACTGACAAACAAGAACTAGCAACACTCAAATCAACACCCTGCTGCTAGAATCTTATTGCTACAACATAAAATAATTTCAGCTGAACAAAAGTGCCCGCAGATTGACAACACATGTCACTTCTTGACAGTGTAATTATACAGCAGCTTGTGACAGGGAAGAAATGCACCGTGACAGATCACAAATGCACTGTAAGAGAAATAGACAAGTATTGTTGCGGTTTGACATCCATCATGTCAATACCTGGTTGCTGTAGGTCGACCTGTCACCTAACAATCTGTTGCGAGCTGCAGGAAAACATGTATCGTTGTGGTGATATGATTGCATTGTGTCGCTAATTGAAAACTCGATGACTTCTGGACTACTACAATGGGCACCGTTGTGGTTGGTGCTTACCTCCAGCTGCTCTCTCTGGTGAGATGGTGGGGTGTTTAAGTGAGGTAGGTCTGTACCTCGCTGGTTAGACACACACTCATTATGTCTTACAGACGTTGACGACACACACTCATTATGTCTAATAGATATCGATGACACACACTCATTATGTCTTACAGACGTTGACGACACACACTCATTATGTCTTACAGACGTTGACGACACACACTCATTATGTCTTACAGACGTTGACGACACACACTCATTATGTCTTACAGACGTTGACGACACACACTCATTATGTATTACAGACGTTGATGACACACACTCATTATGTCTAATGGACGTTAACGACACACACTCATTATGTTTTACAGACGTTGACGACACACTATTCTAATAGACGTTGACGACACACACTCCTTATATTTTACAGACGTTGACGACACACTATTCTAATAGACGTTGACGACACACACTCATTATGTTTTACAGACGTTGACGACACACTATTCTAATAGACGTTGACGACACACACTCATTATGTTTTACAGACGTTGACGAAACACTATTCTAATAGACGTTGACGACACACACTCATTATGTTTTACAGACGTTGATGACACACACTCATTATGTTTTACAGACGTTGACGACACACACTCATTATCTTTTACAGACGTTGATGACACACACTCATTATGTTTTACAGACGTTGACGACACACACTCATTATGTCTTACAGACGTTGACGATACACACTCATTATGTCTTACAGACGTTGACGACACACACTCATTATGTCTTACAGACGTTGATGACACACACTCATTATGTCTTACAAACGTTGATGACACACACTCATTATGTCTTACAGACGTTGATGACACACACTCATTATGTCTTACAGACGTTGACGAAACACTATTCTAATAGACGTTGACGACACACACTCATTATGTTTTACAGACGTTGACGACACACATTCATTATGTCTTACAGACGTTGATGACACACACTCATTAAGTCTTACAGACGTTGACGACACACTATTCTAATAGACGTTGACGACACACACTCATTATGTTTTACTGACGTTGACGACACACACTCATTATGTCTTACAGACGTTGACGACACACACTCATTATGTCTAATAGACATTGATGACACACACACTCGTTATGTCTTACAGACGTTGATGACACACACTCATTATGTCTTACAGGCGTTGACGACACACACTCATTATGTCTTACACACGTTGATGACACACACTCATTATGTCTTACAGACGTTGACGACACACACTCATTATGTCTTACAGACGTTGATGACACACACTCATTATGTCTTACAGACGTTGACGACACACACTCATTATGTCTTACAGACGTTAAGGACACACACTGATTATGTCTTACAGACGTTGATGACACACACTCATTATCTCTTACAGACGTTGACGACACACACTCATTATGTCTTACAGACGTTGACGACACACACTCATTATGTCGTACAGACGTTGATGACACACACTCATTATGTCTAATAGAAGTGACGAACACACACTCATTATGTTTTACAGACGTTGATGACACACACTCATTATGCTTTACAGACGTTGATGACACACACTCATTATGTCTTACAGACGTTGATGACACACACTCGTTATGCTTTACAGACGCAGTGAATGTAACCATCATCGCTTGGCGTGCAGTGAATGTAACCATCATCGCTTGGCGTGCAGTGAATGTAACCATCATCGCTTGGCGTGCAGTGAATGTAACCATCATCGCTTGGCGTGCAGTGAATGTAACCATCATCGCTTGGCGTGCAGTGAATGTAACCATCATCGCTTGGCGTGCAGTGAATGTAACCATCATCGCTTGGCGTGCAGTGAATGTAACCATCATCGCTTGGCGTGCAGTGAATGTAACCATCATCGCTTGGCGTGCAGTGAATGTAACCATCATCGCTTGGCGTGCAGTGAATGTAACCATCATCGCTTGGCGTGCAGTGAATGTAACCATCATCGCTTGGCGTGCAGTGAATGTAACCATCATCGCTTGGCGTGCAGTGAATGTAACCATCATCGCTTGGCGTGCAGTGAATGTAACCATCATCGCTTGGCGTGCAGTGAATGTAACCATCAAGGCCTGTCAGTCAGATATTTCAGAATCTGATATTGTCTGACCTCACCGACTTGACTAATGCCCTTCTGACCTCACCGACTTGAGTAATGCCCTCCTGACCTCACCGACTTGACGAATGCCCTCCTGACCTCACCGACTTGACTAATGCCCTCCTGACCTCACCGACTTGACTAATGCCCTGCTGACCTCACCGACTTGACTAATGCCCTCCTGACCTCACCGACTTGACTAATGCCCTGCTGACCTCACGACTTGACTAATGCCCTCATGACCTCACCGACTTGACTAATGCCCTCCTGAACTCACAGACTTGACTAATGCCCTCATGACCTCACCGACTTGACTAATGCCCTCCTGAACTCACCGACTTGACTAATGCCCTCCTGACCTCACCGACTTGATTAATGCCCTCCTGACCTCACCGACTTGACTAATGCCCTCCAGACTTGACTAATGCCCTCCAAACTTGACTAATGCCCTCCTGACCTCACCGACTTGAGTAATGCCCTCCTGACCTCACCGACTTGACTAATGCCCTCCTGACCTCACCGACTTGATTAATGCCCTCCTGACCTCACCGACTTGACTAATGCCCTCCAGACTTGACTAATGCCCTCCAGACTTGACTAATGCCCTCCAAACTTGACTAATGCCCTCCTGACCTCACCGACTTGATTAATGCCCTCCTGACCTCACCGACTTGACTAATGTCCTCCTGACCTCACTGACTTGAGTAATGCCCTCCAAACTTGACTAATGCCCTCCTGACCTCACCGACTTGATTAATGCCCTCCTGACCTCACCGACTTGATTAACGCCCTCCTGACCTCACCGACTTGATTAATGCCCTCCTGACCTCACCGACTTGACTAATGCCCTCCAGACTAGACTAATGCCCTCCAGACTTGACTAATGCCCTCCTAACTTGACTAATGCCCTCCTGACCTCACCGACTTGAGTAATGCCCTCCTGACCTCACCGACTTGACTAATGTCCTCCTGACCTCACCGACTTGACTAATGTCCTCCTGACCTCACCGATTTGACTAATGCCCTCCAAACTTGACTAATGCCCTCCTGACCTCACCGACGTGAGTAATGCCCTCCTGACCTCACCGACTTGACTAATGCCCTCCTGACCTCACCGACTTGACTAATGCTCTCCTGACCTCACCAACTTGACTAATGTCCTCCTGACCTCACCGATTTGACTAATGTCCTCTATACTTGACTAATGCCCTCCTGACTTGACTAATGCCCTTGCTGTTAATTATTCTGAGTTCTCTTTTATTTTAAAGTCTCCATCTCACCACAAGTCCGTCTTCCTTATATGTCAAAGATCTTATTCTCCTGGTATCTATCTATACAAGGGGGCTCTATACCTGGTGCTCTATACTTGGGGGCTCTATACCTGGGGACTCTAACCTGGGGGCTCTATACCTAGTGCTCTATACCTGGGGGCTCTATACCTGGGGGCTCTATACCTGGGGGCTCTAACCTGGGAGCTCTATACCTGGTGCTCTATACCTGGGGGCTCTATACCTGGTGCTCTATACCTGGGGGCTCTATATCTGGTGCTCTATACCTGGGGGCTCTATACCTGTTGCTCTATACCGGGGGCTCTATACCTGGGGGCTCTATACCTGGGGTCTCTATACCTAGGGGCTCTATACCTGGGGGCTCTATACCTGGTGCTCTATACCTGGGGGCTTTATACCTGGTGCTCTATACCTGTGTGCTCTATACCTGGGGTCTCTATACCTGGGGGCTCTATACCTGGGGACTCTATACCTGGTGCTCTATACCTGGGGACTCTATACCTGGCGGCTCTATATCTGGGGACTCTATACCTGGTGCTCTATACCTGGGTGCTCTATACCTGGGTGCTCTATACCTGGGGACTCTATCTCTGGTGCTCTATACCTGGGGGCTCTATACCTGGTGCTCTATACCTGGTGCTCTATACCTGGGTACTCTATACCTGGTGCTCTATACCTGGGGGCTCTATACCTGGTGCTCTATACCTGGGGACCCTATACCTGGTGCTCTATACCTGGGACTCTATACCTGGTGCTTTATACCTGGGTACTCTATACCTAGTGCTCTATACCTGTTGACTCTATACCTGGGGCTCTATACCTGGGGACTCTATACCTGGTGCTCTATACCTGGGGGCTCTATACCTGGGTGCTCTATACCTGGGTGCTCTATACCTGGGGTCTCTATACCTGGGGGCTCTATACCTGGGGACTCTATACCTGGTGCTCTATACCTGGGGACTCTATACCTGGGGGCTCTATACCTGGGGACTCTATACCTGGTGCTCTATACCTGGGTGCTCTATACCTGGTTGCTCTATACCTGGGGACTCTATACCTGTTGCTCTATGCCTGGGGGCTCTATACCTGGTGCTCTATACCTGGGTGCTCTATACCTGGGGGCTCTATACCTGGGGACTCTATACCTGGTGCTCTATACCTGGGGGCTCTATACCTGGTGCTCTATACCTGGGTGCTCTATACACGGGGGCTCTATACCTGGTGCTCTATACCTGGGGACTCTATACCTGGGGGCTCTATACCTGGGGACTCTATACCTGGTGCTCTATACCTGGGTGCTCTATACCTGGGTGCTCTATACCTGGGGACTCTATACCTGTTGCTCTATGCCTGGGGGCTCTATACCTGGTGCTCTATACCTGGGTGCTCTATACCTGGGGGCTCTATACCTGGGGACTCTATACTGGTGCTCTATACCTGGGGGCTCTATACCTGGAGCTCTATACCTGGTGCTCTATACCTGGGTGCTCTATACACGGGGGCTCTATACCTGGTGCTCTATACCTGGGGGCTCTATACCTGGTGCTCTATACCTGGCACTCTATACCTGGGTGCTCTATACCTGGTGCTCTATATCTGGTGCTCTATATCTGGTGCTCTATACCTTGGGCTCTATACCTGGTGCTCTATACCTGGTACTCTATACTGGTGCTCTATATCTGGTGCTCTATACCTGGTACTCTATACCTGGTGCTCTATATCTGGTGCTCTATACCTGGTACTCTATACTTGGTGCTCTATACCTGGTACTCTATATCTGATGCTCTATATCTGGTACTCTATACCTGGTACTCTATACCTGGTGCTCTATACCTGGGTGCTCTATACCTGGTGCTCTATACCTGATGTAATACCGGCTGTTCATAAAGTCGCTGTGCAGTGAACATATTTATTAAATGTACAGGAAATTGTAACGTAAGTTTGTATTATTCATCTAGACACTACTGCTCTAGGCTGGCTTGCATTGGGTAAAGTGGATGTTCACACGATGTAGTTGTGTCTACAGCATGTGTTCAAAATGTCCGCCACGGGCCTCAAGACATTTGTTGACTCGCCTCTTTATATTTTAGAAAACCTTCTGGATAATGACCGGTGATATTTGTTGGATGTGTGTGACGATTTCTGCCTTCAGGTCATCAACTGTTTGCTGATTACTTAGATCAACTTTTCCTGTCAGGGCACCCCGCAGATAATAGTCATCTGGTGTTAGGACTGGTGAACGCGCATGCTAGATTCCACGCGATTTCTAAATATGTTTTCTAAATAAGTAAGTGATCCTGCCGCAGGCTTCTTTAATTCCCCGCTCTATAACGTGGGCTATGAATGGTCCCAGGGTGTACGTTAATGTTCTGTGTTGAATATTGCAGTGAAAAATATTGGCCCAATTATCCGCCCACGACTTATGGCGTACCACACTCCGACTTTCTGATCATGAAGCGGCACCTGATGTAGTTCATGGGGGTTTTCACGGCTCCACACAAGATTGTTTTGACTGTTAACGTAACCGGAGAGATGAAAGCAAGCCTCATCAGTGAAGAAAGTCACGTGCAGGACTTCACCATCTTGTTCAGAAATAAGGTTCTGAAACCTCCAGCAGTAGATCAATCGGGATTGGCAAACTCTTTATGGACTTGAGACGATTCAGTTCATCTGTAAGGATGAAAGTGTAGCATACTCTTCAGAACCTTGTGGACGGTTCTCATTGGTCAATTCCTGTTGAGACAAGCTGCCTTAACGATTTATTAGGGCTCAATCTGGTCTGGATATCAAACGCTGTGTCTTGTGACGTCGAATGCCTTGCAGCTACCACACTAGCCTTAGCACGAAACTTGTCCATCAAATTCCTAACTGCGTTGTGGGGGGGGGGGGGGGGGGACTTGCGAGTCTGGAAATGTCAGCACAAATTCTCGAATGACTTCTTCAGTACATTTGTCACCATTATCGAAGACTTGTTCAACCAAAAATACCCTGTTTTCCATGTTTAGCACCATTTCCTTCCAGCAATGAGACCGTGAATATAACAACGGCTTGTTGTGCCACAGGCGTGATTGTGGACACAGAATATCATGATGTAAAATTAATCAGTTTGTGACGTAATTTCACAAATATTGTTCACGTCACAGCACGGCGACTTTATAAACAGCATGTATGTCAGTTCAGTGTATCTCTAGATATCAGTATTAATCAGGAATATGTTGTTTTGACAAATAGAAGGTTGGATTTGTTGAGTAGAACAAGAGACACGTACAAAGTTGATATTATGAAGTAGAACAACACAGAAACAGAAAGATGAAGTTGCATAACAACAAAGAAACATAGAAAGTTGGTGTTGTTGGTAGAACAAAGAAACATAGAAAGTTGGTGTTGTTGGGTAGAACAAAGACACACAGAACGTTGGTGTTGTTGAAAAGAGCAATAAAGTTGAAGCTATTGAAAAGGAAATGAATCAGACTCTGTTGTGTAGAGTCGAGGAGAAAATAGACACAGACGAATTGGAGTCAAGGGGTCATTCAGTAAAAAAAAGGGAAGTTTTCAGACACGGAGTCAAGAGTCATTTTGATTGCATTAGGATTCGGTCTGAGAGAAGCCGTGAGTAGACTTTCTTGTAGACTTCTCAGCTGTACCAAGCAGACTTTCTTGTAGACTTCTCAGCTGTATCAAGTAGACTTTCTGTAGACTTCTCAGCTGTACCAAGTAGACTTTCTTGTAGACTTCTCAGCTGTATCAAGTAGACTTTCTTGTAGACTTCTCAGCTGTATCAAGTAGACTTTCTTGTAGACTTCTCAGCTGTATCAAGTAGACTTTCTTGTAGACTTCTCAGCTGTATCAAGTAGACTTTCTTGTAGACTTCTCAGCTGTATCAAGTAGACTTTCTTGTAGACTTCTCAGCTGTACCAAGTAGACTTTCTTGTAGACTTCTCAGCTGTACCAAGTAGACTTTCTTGTAGACTTCTCAGCTGTACCAAGCAGACTTTCTTGTAGACTTCTCAGCTGTACCAAGTAGACTTTCTTGTAGACTTCTTAGCTGTACCAAGTAGACTTTCTTGTAGACTTCTCAGCTGTATCAAGTAGACTTTCTTGTAGACTTCTCAGCTGTATCAAGTAGACTTTCTTGTAGACTTCTCAGCTGTATCAAGTAGACTTTCTTGTAGACTTCTCAGCTGTACCAAGTAGACTTTCTTGTAGACTTCTCAGCTGTATCAAGTAGACTTTCTTGTAGACTTCTCAGCTGTACCAAGTAGACTTTCTTGTAGACTTCTCAGCTGTATCAAGTAGACTTTCTGTAGACTTCTCAGCTGTATCAAGTAGACTTTCTTGTAGACTTCTCAGCTGTATCAAGTAGACTTTCTTGTAGACTTCTCAGCTGTACCAAGCAGACTTTCTTGTAGACTTCTCAGCTGTACCAAGTAGACTTTCTTGTAGACTTCTCAGCTGTACCAAGCAGACTTTCTTGTAGACTTATCAGCTGTATCAAGTAGACTTTCTTGTAGACTTCTCAGCTGTATCAAGTAGACTTTCTTGTAGACTTCTCAGCTGTACCAAGTAGACTTTCTTGTAGACTTCTCAGCTGTATCAAGTAGACTTTCTTGTAGACTTCTCAGCTGTATCAAGTAGACTTTCTTGTAGACTTCTCAGCTGTACCAAGTAGACTTTCTTGTAGACTTCTCAGCTGTACAAGCAGACTTTCTTGTAGACTTCTCAGCTGTACCAAGTAGACTTTCTTGTAGACTTCTTAGCTGTACCAAGTAGACTTTCTTGTAGACTTCTCAGCTGTATCAAGTAGACTTTCTTGTAGACTTCTCAGCTGTATCAAGTAGACTTTCTTGTAGACTTCTCAGCTGTATCAAGTAGACTTTCTTGTAGACTTCTCAGCTGTACCAAGCAGACTTTCTTGTAGACTTCTCAGCTGTACCAAGTAGACTTTCTTGTAGACTTCTTAGCTGTACCAAGTAGACTTTCTTGTAGACTTCTTAGCTGTACCAAGTAGACTTTCTTGTAGACTTCTCAGCTGTACCAAGTAGACTTTCTTGTAGACTCTCAGCTGTATCAAGTAGACTTTCTTGTAGACTTCTCAGCTGTACCAAGTAGACTTTCTTGTAGACTTCTCAGCTGTATCAAGTAGACTTTCTTGTAGACTTCTCAGCTGTACCAAGTAGACTTTCTTGTAGACTTCTCAGCTGTACCAAGTAGACTTTCTTGTAGACTTCTCAGCTGTATCAAGTAGACTTTCTTGTAGACTTCTCAGCTGTACCAAGTAGACTTTCTTGTAGACTTCTCAGCTGTACCAAGTAGACTTTCTTGTAGACTTCTCAGCTGTATCAAGTAGACTTTCTTGTAGACTTCTCAGCTGTATCAAGTAGACTTTCTTGTAGACTTCTCAGCTGTATCAAGTAGACTTTCTTGTAGACTTCTCAGCTGTACCAAGTAGACTTTCTTGTAGACTTCTCAGCTGTACCAAGTAGACTTTCTTGTAGACTTCTCAGCTGTACCAAGTAGACTTTCTTGTAGACTTCTCAGCTGTACCAAGTAGACTTTCTTGTAGACTTCTCAGCTGTACCAAGTAGACTTTCTTGTAGACTTCTTAGCTGTACCAAGTAGACTTTCTTGTAGACTTCTCAGCTGTACCAAGTAGACTTTCTTGTAGACTTCTCAGCTGTATTAAGCAGACTTTCTTGTAGACTTCTTAGCTGTACCAAGTAGACTTTCTTGTAGACTTCTCAGCTGTACCAAGCAGACTTTCTTGTAGACTTCTCAGCTGTATTAAGCAGACTTTCTTGTAGACTTCTTAGCTGTACCAAGTAGACTTTCTTGTAGACTTCTCAGCTGTATCAAGTAGATTTTTGTTGTAGACTTCTTAGCTGTATCAAGTAGGTTTTCCTGTAGACGTATTAACCGCACCAATGCGATTTTCTACTTGTAGCTAGGCCAATAATGGCAGCAGAAAAGTGTGTACATCTACATGGAGACAAGGCTATAGACACGTCTATGTTACCTCTTGTTCATCTTTGTATGGGCTCGATGAGTCGTGTCTCTATGCTGCCACCTCTCTAGGTGACATCTCAGAGTTGTTGTAATAGAGGCAGCAAAGTCAAGGTACCGAAGTTGGGGACACCGACGATAACAACGAGCACAGTTTAAGAACAGCAGCACCATCACAACAAATTGTCAATTTCAATCATTTTTTTTAATGGATTTGGTTTCAATGAATAATTAGATGCCGTCTTGATACAATCAACGAGAAGCCAGTAAAATGATCAACAGTTTGGCATGCCTTTATTGAGTCCGTCAAAATCTGGGAGGGACTATGAGTAACTAGGTTTTGAACCGTCAACAAAACCAGACGTGAGACTGTCAACATAACCAGGCGTGAAACTGTCAACATAACCAGGAGTGAAACTGTCAACAAAAGCAGACGTGAAACTGTCAACATAACCAGGCGCTAAACTGTCAACAAAACCCCTATCACCACTCATCATCATGTGCCATACCGGTTGGTGTAGGCGATTATGTCCCTCCATAATCTTCTATCTACAGTGCATCGTACCCAAGTATTCCAACTTTTCTCTTCTCATGATGTGCCCGAAAAATGTTGATTGCTTCTTTCTGATATTTTTTAAGAGCTCCCTTTTTGTGTTGGCCTCTTTTGAGAACTTCCTCATTGGTCTTTTTAGCTGTCCAGGGAACTTTCAACATTCTTCTGAGAAATCCCATCTCTGTGGCCTCTAATCGTCTTTTCATTTGTTTGTCTACTGTCCATGATTCGCTTCCATAGGTCAGAATTGGTTCTATATAGCACCGATGTGCTCTCTTTCTCATTTTTATTGACATAGATTTGTTGAATAAGATATTTTTCATTTTCTGAAATGCTATTTTGCCTGAGCTATTCTGTTTTTTATTTCTGTGGTGCATCTCCCATCTGATGTTATTATTGTGCCCAAGTATTTGAAACGTTGCACTTGTTTCAGATTTGTCTCGTTTATTTTTATGCTGCATGATGGTGGTGATTGTTTCTTCGATATAGTCATTACTTCTGTTTTCTTACTATTCAGACTGTGACCTTTCTTGTTGCTTTCTTTTACTATTATGTCTATCATTTCTTGTAGTTCGTTCTCTGTCTCTGCTATTAAGACTGTGTCATCCGCATATCGCAAATTGTTTGTGTTGTGACCGTTGACTTCAATTCCTTTTTTGTCTACTATTGATCTCATAATATATTCGCTGTAAAGTGAAAACAAATCCGGTGACAGAACACAGCCTTGTCTGACTCCTTGTTTTATATATTGGAATTGTCCTGTATGGTTGTTAATTCGTATAGCTGCTGTTTGTTGCCAGTACATGTTTTTTATGATTCGCAGATCCTTGCCATCAATGTTTAATTTCTCCAGCATATTTATTATTTCCACATGCTTTACTTTGTCAAATGCTTTCGTGTAGTCTATAAAGCACATATATAGATCTTTCTTTACCTCTATAGATCTTTCTATCAATGTTCTTAAGATGTATATTGCATTATTGGTGCCCTTTCCTTCCACAAATCCACATTGTTCCTCACTTATTTCTGGTTTTATTTTGTTCCTTACACGTCTCATGATGATTCTTAGTAATATTTTAGTCATTTGGCTCATGAGACTAATAGTGCGATGGTCTTCACAATCAGTGGCACCTGACTTCTTCGGTATGGCTACAAAGATAGATTTTAGTAGATCTTCGGGTTTGTGTCCAGTGTTATATGTCATTGAGTAGTTTTGTTATGACTTGTACTCCCAGCTCTCCTAATGCATTTATCTCTTCGATTATTATATTGTCAGGACCTGGAGCTTTGCCTCTTTTCATGTGTTGAATTGCGTCCTCCACTTCACTCTGCATTATTGGTGGTCCTGTGTCTTCATTTGAATTGTTTAATTCTGGTCTTTCATCATCATAGAGTTGACTGATATATTCTGTCCATCTTTCCATTGTCTTCTCCTGTCCCATTATTATATTTCCTTCCTTTGATTTCACACATCCTGAAACTTTGACTTCTTTTCTTCCTGTTAATTCATTTAATTGATTGTGCATCAATTTTGAGTCTTTCTTTTGTTGTTTTTCCATTTCTTCACATTTCTGTTTTAACCATCCTTCCTTTGCTTCACTGCATTTGTTTTGGATCTCTTTGTGCAATATTTTGTATGCTCGTTCTTCTTTCTTATGTTTTCTTCTTTCGTCCATTAGTTGTAATATTTCTTCTGTCATCCATTTCTTTTTGTTGATTCTTTTAGTCACTGGTATTACTTCTTTTGATGTTTGCTGAATCGATTGTTTGAGCATTTCCCACTGCTCCTGGATGTCCTGTATGTTCTCAATAGCATTATATCTATTTTGTACTATCATGCTGTACATATCACTCATCTGTTTATCTGCACTTAGCATCTATCACCACTACCCTTACCTTTCAGCTGCCACAGCATTTCGGTCCATCATTTTATTTTCTGTCTCAAATATCTCATTCTACTATCATCTGGGTCTGCCTTCTCGTGTCTCAAATCTGTTATTCTATCATCTTTTGGATCTATCATCTTCTGGGTCTATCATATTCTGGATCTATCATCTTCTGGGTCTATCATCTTCTGGATCTATCATCTGTTGTGTATATCATCTGCTGTGTTTATCATATTCTGGGTCTATCATTTTCTGGGTCTATCATCTTCTAGGTGTATCATCTGCTGGGTATATCATCTTCTGTGTTTATCACATTCTGGGTCTATCATCTTCTGGCTCTATCGCCTTCTGGGTCTATCATTTTCTGGGTCTATCATCTTCTGGGTCTATCATCTGCTGGATCTATCACCTTCTGGGTCTATCATCTTCTGGGTCTATCTTTTTCTGGGTCTATCTTTTTCTGGGTTTATCATCTTCTGGGTCTATCATCTTCTGGGTCTATCATCTTCTGGGTCTACCATCTTCTGGGTCTACCATCTTCTGGATCTATCATCTGCTGGGTCTATCATATTCTGGGTCTACCATCTTCTGGGTCTATCATCTTCTGGGTCTATCATCTTCTGGGTCCATCATCTTCTGGGTCTATCATCTTCTGGGTCTATCATCTTCTGGGTCTATTATCTTCTGGGTCTACCATCTTCTGGGTCTATCATCTTCTGGGTCTATCATCTTCTGGGTCTATCATCTTCTGGGTCTATCATCTTCTGGGTCTATCATCTTCTGGGTCTACCATCTTCTGGGTCTATCATCTTCTGGGTCTATCTTCTCCTTCAGACTTTCAGGGTAGGAGGTGGGGAGTTGACTCGGTAAAGATCGTCTAACTTGCTGCAAATAGACACCAATAGAGATCAATAGACACCAATAGAGATCAATAGACATCAATAGAGATCAATAGACACCAATACAGATCAATAGACACCAGTAGAGATCAATAGACACCAATAGAGATCAATAGACATCAATAGAGATCAATAGACACCAATAGAGATCAATAGACACCAGTAGAGATCAATAGACACCAATAGAGATCAATAGACACCAATACAGATCAATAGACACCAATACAGATCAATAGACACCAATACAGATCAATAGACACCAATACAGATCAATAGACACCAATACAGATCAATAGACTGCAATATACACCAATAGAGATCAATAGACACCAAAAGAGATAATAGACACCAGTAGAGATCAATAGACACCAGTAGAGATCAATAGACACTAATAGAGATCAATATACACCAGTAGAGATCAATAGACACCAATAGAGATCAATAGACACCAATAGAGATCAATAGACACCAATAGAGATCAATAGAAACCAATAGAGACCAATAGACACCAATAGAGATCAATAGACTGCAATATACACCAATAGAGATCAATAGACACCAATACAGATCAATAGACACCAGTAGAGATCAATAAACACCAATAGAGATCAATAGACACCAGTAGAGAACAATAGACACCAATAGAGATTAATAAACACCCATCCAATATAGAGGTCAATAGACACCAATAGAGATCAATAGACACCAATAGAGATCAATAGACACCCATCCTATATAGAGGTCAATAGACACCAATAGAGATCAATAGACACCCATCCAATATAGAGATCAATAGACACCAATAGAGATCAATATACATCAACATAGATCAATTCAATAGACACAAATAAAGATCAAAAGACACCAATAGAGATCAATATACACAAATAGAGATCAATAGACATCAACAGAGATCAATTCAATAGACACAAATAGAGATCAATAGACATCAATAGAGATCAATAGACACCAATACAGATCAATAGACACCAATAGAGATCAATAGACACCAGTAGAGATCAATAGACACCAATAGAGATCAATAGACACCAATAGAGATCAATAGACACCAGTAGAGATCAATAGACACCAATAGAGACCAATAGACACCAGTAGAGATCAATAGACACCAATCTAATAGAGATAAATAGACACCAATAGAGATCAATAGACACCAATAGAGATCAATAGACATCAAAAGAGATCAATTCAATAGACACAAATAGAGATCAATAGACACCAATAGAGATCAATAGAGATCGATAGACACCAATAGAGATCAATAGACATCAATAGAGATCAATAGAGATCAATAGACACCAATAGAGATCAATAGACACCAATAGAGATCAATAGAGATCGATAGACACCAATAGAGATCAATAGACATCAATAGAGATCAATGTACACACAAAAAACCAATAGACATCAATAGAAAGCAATAGACAATAGAGAGCAATAGACATCAATAGAGAGCAATAGACATCAAAAAAGATCAATATACATCCATAGAGAGCAATAGACATCAATAGAAAGCAATAGAAAGCAATAGACATCAATAGAGAGCAATAGACATCAATAGAAAGCAATAGACATCAATAGAGAGCAATATACATCCATAGAGAGCAATAGACATCAATAGAAAGCATATACATCAATAGAGAGCAATAGACATCAATAGAGAGCAATAGACATCAATAGAGAGCAATAGACATCAATAGAGAGCAATAGACATCAATAGAAAGCAATAGACATCAATAGAGAGCATAGACATCAATAGAGAGCAATAGACATCAAGAGGCCAATAGACATCAATGGAGAGCAATAGACATCAATAGAGATAAATAAACATCAAAAGACATAAAAAAGACCAATAGAGACCATGATAGACCAGTAGACACCAATAGACACCAAAGGACACCAATAGAGACCAAGATAGACCAGTAGACACCAATAGACACCAAAGGACACCAATAGAGACCAAGATAGACCAGTAGACACCAATAGAGACCAAGATAGACCAGTAGACACCAATAGAGACCAAGATAGACCAGTAGACACCAATGGAGACCAAGATAGACCAGTAGACACCAATAGAGACCAAGATAGACCAGTAGACACCATTAGAGACCAATAGACAGCAACATACATAAAACACGTGACAGTCGTCGTCCAACGCTGGACAATTAAAGTCAGGTCAGTCACGTGAACTGAAGGAGAGTCAGAGAGAGAGAGAGAGAGAGAGAGAGAGAGAGAGAGAGAGTGTGTGTGTGTGTGATAGAGACATAAAGGAAAATGTGATAGGAACACACATTCTGCTTCTTTGTTCTTATCACTTTCCAACTTTAATCATCTCATCTCAACGTCTGTCCAGTCCCTTGCTGTGCATGTCAAACTGCTGAAGACTTTATATTTTGTGTATTTATGGTGGACAGTACTACACCAGTCCGTGTTCATTTTATATGATGATCATGGCGATAGCCATCTTGTCAGACATAACTCGTTTACAAATTCAGTCACTCTCTGTCAACATCCAAACTGTATAGCTCACTCACTGATTTTGGCATCAATGATAACTCACTTATAACATCAATGATAACTCACTTATAACATCAATGATAACTCACTTATAACTTAACCATTATTCACAAATCTGATCATAAGCTTGCACATGAATAACTGAATATTGAAACACTGAAACAATGAACAATGAGATAACTGCATCAAATGAACAATGAGACACTTGCACATAATGAACAATGAGACACTTGCACATAATGAACAACGAGACACTTGCACAACATGAACAATGAGACAACTGCATCAAATGAACAATGAGACAACTGCATCAAATGAACTATGAGACAACTGCATCAAATGAATAATGAGACACTTGCATCAAATGAACAATGAGACACTTGCACATATTGAACAATGAGACATTTGCATATAATGAACAATGAGACACTTGCACATAATGAACAATGAGACACTTGCAAAACATGAACAATGAGACAACTGCATCAAATGAACTATGAGACAACTGCATCAAATGAATAATGAGACACTTGCACATAATGAACAACGAGACACTTGCACAACATGAACAATGAGACAACTGCATCAAATGAACAATGAGACACTTGCATAAAATGAACAATAAGACACTTGCACAAAATGAACAATGAGACACTTGCACATAATGAACAATGAGACACTTACACATAATGAACAATGAGACACTTGCACATAATGAACAATCAGATACTAGCACACAATGAACAATGAGACACTTGCACATTATGATCAAAGAGACACTTGCACATAATCAACAATGAGACATTTGCATATAATGAACAATGAGACACTTGCACAAAATGGACAATGAGACAACTGCATCAAATGAACAATGAGACACTTGCACGTAATGAACAATGAGACACTTACACAAAATTAACAATGAGACAACTGCATCAAATGAATAATGAGACACTTGCACGAAATGAACAATGAGACACTTGCACAAAATGAACAATGAGACACTTGCATCAAATGAACAATGAGACACTTGCACAAAATGAACAATGAGACACTTACACAAAATGAAAAATGAGACAACTGCATAAAATGAATAATGAGACACTTGCACGAAATGAACAATGAGACACTTGCATAAAATGAACAATGAGACACTTGCACATAATGAACAATGAGACACTTGCATCAAATGAACAATGAGACACTTGCATCAAATGAACAATGAGACACTTGCATCAAATGAACAATGAGACACTTGCATCAAATGAACAATGAGACACTTGCACATAATCAACAATGAGACACTCACATGAAATGAACAATGAGACAAATGCATCAAATGAACAATGAGACACTTGCAAAAACTGAACGAGACACTTCCATCAAGTGAACTATGAGACAACTGCATCAAATGAACACTAAGACAACTGCATCAAATTAACTATGAGACAACTGCATCAAATAAACAATGAGACACTTGCACATAATGAACAACGAGACACTTGCACAAAATGACCAATGAGACAACTGCATCAAATTAACAATGAGACACTTGCATAAAATGAACAATGAGACACTTGCATAAAATGAAAAATGAGACACTTGCACATAATAAACAATGAGGCACTTGCACAAAATGAACAATGAGACACTTGCACAAAATGAACAATGAGACACTTGCACATAATGAACAATGAGACACTTGCACATAATGAACAATGAGACACTTGCACATAATGTACAATGAGACATTTGCATATAATGAACAATGAGACACTTGCACAAAATGAACAATGAGACAACTGCATCAAATGAACAATGAGACACTTGCATGAAATGAACAATGAGACACTTGCATCAAATGAACAATGAGACACTTGCACATAATGAACAATGAGACACTTGCATCAATGAACAATGAGACAACTGCATTAAATGAACAATAAGACAACTGCATCAAATGAACTATGAGACAACTGCATTAAATGAACAATAAGACAACTGCATCAAATGAACTATGAGACAACTGCATCAAATGAACAATGAGACAACTGCATCAAATGAACTATGAGACAACTGCATCAAATGAATAATGAGACACTTGCACATAATGAACAACGAGACACTTGCACAACATGAACAATGAGACAACTGCGTCAAATTAACAATGAGACACTTGCACATAATGAACAATGAGACACTTGCACATAATGAACAATGAGACACTTGCACTTAATAAACAATCAGATACTAGCACATAATGAACAATGAGACACTTGCACATTATGATCAAAGAGACACTTGCACATAATGAACAATGAGACACTTGCACAAAATGTACAATGAGACACTTGCACATAATGAACAATGAGAAACTTGCACATAATGAACAATGAGACAACTGCATCAAATTAACAATGAGACACTTGCATACAATGAACAATGAGACACTTGCATAAAATGAAAATGAGACACTTGCACATAATAAACAATGAGGCACTTGCACAAAATGAACAATGAGACAACTGCATCAAATTAACAATGAGACACTGCATAAAATGACAAATGAGACAACTGCATCAAATTAACAATGAGACAACTGCATCAAATTAACAACGAGACACTTGCACAAAATGACCAATGAGACAACTGCATCAAATTAACAATGAGACACTTGCATAAAATGAACAATGAGACACTTGCATAAAATGAAAAATGAGACACTTGCACATAATAAACAATGAGGCACTTGCACAAATGAACAATGAGACACTTGCACAAATGAACAATGAGACACTTGCACATAATGAACAATGAGACACTTGCACATAATGAACAATGAGACACTTGCACATAATGAACAATGAGACATTTGCATATAATGAACAATGAGACACTTGCACAAAATGAACAATGAGACAGCTGCATCAAATGAACGAGACACTTGCACGAAATGAACAATGAGACACTTGCATCAAATGAACAATGAGACACTTGCACATAATGAACAATGAGTCACTTGCATCAATGAACAATGAGACAACTGCATTAAATGAACAATAAGACAACTGCATCAAATGAACAATGAGACAACTGCATTAAATGAACAATAAGACAACTGCATCAAATGAACTATGAGACAACTGCATCAAATGAACAATGAGACAACTGCATCAAATGAACTATGAGACAACTGAATCAAATGAATAATGAGACACTTGCACATAATGAACAACGAGACACTTGCACAACATGAACACTGAGACAACTGCGTCAAATTAACAATGAGACACTTGCACATAATGAACAATGAGACACTTGCACATAATGAACAATGAGACACTTGCACTTAATAAACAATCAGATACTAGCACATAATGAACAATGAGACACTTGCACATTATGATCAAAGAGACACTTGCACATAATGAACAATGAGACACTTGCACAAAATGTACAATGAGACACTTGCACATAATGAACAATGAGACACTTGCACATAATGAACAATGAGACACTTGCACTTAATAAACAATGAGACACTTGCACAAAATGTACAATGAGACACTTGCACATAATGAACAATGAGAAACTTGCATATAATGAACAATGAGACAACTGCATCAAATTAACAATGAGACACTTGCATACAATGAACAATGAGACACTTGCATAAAATGAAAAATGAGACACTTGCACATAATAAACAATGAGGCACTTGCACAAAATGAACAATGAGACAACTGCATCAAATTAACAATGAGACACTTGCATAAAATGACAAATGAGACAACTGCATCAAATTAACAACGAGACACTTGCACAAAATGACCAATGAGACAACTGCATCAAATTAACAATGAGACACTTGCATAAATGAACAATGAGACACTTGCATAAAATGAAAAATGAGACACTTGCACATAATAAACAATGAGGCACTTGCACAAAATGAACAATGAGACACTTGCACAAAATGAACAATGAGATACTTGCACATAATGAACAATGAGACACTTGCACATAATGAACAATGAGACACTTGCACATAATGAACAATGAGATATTTGCATATAATGAACAATGAGACACTTGCACAAAATGAACAATGAGACAGCTGCATCAAATGAACAATGAGACACTTGCACGAAATGAACAATGAGACACTTGCATCAAATGAACAATGAGACACTTGCACATAATGAACAATGAGACACTTGCATCAAATGAACAATGAGACAACTGCATTAAATGAACAATAAGACAACTGCATCAAATGAACAATGAGACAACTGCATTAAATGAACAATAAGACAACTGCATCAAATGAACTATGAGACAACTGCATCAAATGAACAATGAGACAACTGCATCAAATGAACTATGAGACAACTGAATCAAATGAATAATGAGACACTTGCACATAATGAACAACGAGACACTTGCACAACATGAACAATGAGACAACTGCGTCAAATTAACAATGAGACACTTGCACATAATGAACAATGAGACACTTGCACATAATGAACAATGAGACACTTGCACTTAATAAACAATCAGATACTAGCACATAATGAACAATGAGACACTTGCACATTATGATCAAAGAGACACTTGCACATAATGAACAATGAGACACTTGCACAAAATGTACAATGAGACACTTGCACATAATGAACAATGAGACACTTGCACATAATGAACAATGAGACACTTGCACATAATGAACAATGAGACACTTGCACATAATGAACAATGAGACACTTGCACATAATGATCAATGAGACATTTGCATAAAATGAACAAAGAGACACTTGCACATAATGAACAATGAGACACTTGCATAAATGAACAATGAGACACTTGCATAAATGAACAATGAGACACTTGCATAAAACGAACAATGAGACACTTGCATAAAATGAACAATGAGAAACTTGCATAAAATGAACAATGAGACAACTGCATCAAACGAACAATGAGACACTTGCATAAAATGAACAATGAGACACATGCATAAAATGAACAATGAGACACTTGCATAAAATGAACAATGAGACACTTGCATCAAATGAACAATGAGACACTTGCACATAATGAACAATGAGACACTTGCACATAATGAACAATGAGACACTTGCACATAATGAACAATGAGACACTTGCACAACATGAACAATGAGACAACTGCATCAAATGAACTATGAGACAACTGCATCAAATGAACTATGAGACAACTGCATCAAATGAATAATGAGACACTTGCATCAAATGAACAATGAGACACTTGCACAAAATGAACAATGAGACAACTGCATCAAATGAACAATGAGACACTTGCATGAAATGAACAATGAGACACTTGCATCAAATGAACAATGAGACACTTGCACATAATGAACAATGAGACACTTGCATCAAATGAACAATGAGACAACTGCATTAAATGAACAATAAGACAACTGCATCAAATGAACTATGAGACAGCTGCATTAAATGAACAATAAGACAACTGCATCAAATGAACTATGAGACAACTGCATCAAATGAACAATGAGACAACTGCATCAAATGAATAATGAGACACTTGCACATAATGAACAACAAGACACTTGCACAACATGAACAATGAGACAACTGCGTCAAATTAACAATGAGACACTTGCACATAATGAACAATGAGACACTTGCACATAATGAACAATGAGACACTTGCACTTAATAAACAATCAGATACTAGCACATAATGAACAATGAGACACTTGCACATTATGATCAAAGAGACACTTGCACATAATGAACAATGAGACACTTGCACAAAATGTACAATGAGACACTTGCACATAATGAACAATGAGAAACTTGCACATAATGAACAATGAGACAACTGCATCAAATTAACAATGAGACACTTGCATACAATGAACAATGAGACACTTGCATAAAATGAAAAATGAGACACTTGCACATAATAAACAATGAGGCACTTGCACAAAATGAACAATGAGACAACTGCATCAAATTAACAATGAGACACTTGCATAAAATGACAAATGAGACAACTGCATCAAATTAACAACGAGACACTTGCACAAAATGACCAATGAGACAACTGCATCAATTAACAATGAGACACTTGCATAAAATGAACAATGAGACACTTGCATAAAATGAAAAATGAGACACTTGCACATAATAAACAATGAGGCACTTGCACAAAATGAACAATGAGACACTTGCACAAAATGAACAATGAGACACTTGCACATAATGAACAATTAGACACTTGCACATAATGAACAATGAGACACTTGAACATAATGAACAATGAGACATTTGCATATAATGAACAATGAGACACTTGCACAAAATGAACAATGAGACAGCTGCATCAAATGAACGAGACACTTGCACGAAATGAACAATGAGACACTTGCATCAAATGAACAATGAGACACTTGCACATAATGAACAATGAGTCACTTGCATCAAATGAACAATGAGACAACTGCATTAAATGAACAATAAGACAACTGCATCAATGAACAATGAGACAACTGCATTAAATGAACAATAAGACAACTGCATCAAATGAACTATGAGACAACTGCATCAAATGAACAATGAGACAACTGCATCAAATGAACTATGAGACAACTGAATCAAATGAATAATGAGACACTTGCACATAATGAACAACGAGACACTTGCACAACATGAACAATGAGACAACTGCGTCAAATTAACAATGAGACACTTGCACATAATGAACAATGAGACACTTGCACATAATGAACAATGAGACACTTGCACTTAATAAACAATCAGATACTAGCACATAATGAACAATGAGACACTTGCACATTATGATCAAAGAGACACTTGCACATAATGAACAATGAGACACTTGCACAAAATGTACAATGAGACACTTGCACATAATGAACAATGAGAAACTTGCACATAATGAACAATGAGACAACTGCATCAAATTAACAATGAGACACTTGCATACAATGAACAATGAGACACTTGCATAAAATGAAAAATGAGACACTTGCACATAATAAACAATGAGGCACTTGCACAAAATGAACAATGAGACAACTGCATCAAATTAACAATGAGACACTTGCATAAAATGACAAATGAGACAACTGCATCAAAATAACAACGAGACACTTGCACAAAATGACCAATGAGACAACTGCATCAAATTAACAATGAGACACTTGCATAAAATGAACAATGAGACACTTGCATAAAATGAAAAATGAGACACTTGCACATAATAAACAATGAGGCACTTGCACAAAATGAACAATGAGACACTTGCACAAAATGAACAATGAGACACTTGCACATAATGAACAATGAGACACTTGCACATAATGAACAATGAGACACTTGCACATAATGAACAATGAGACATTTGCATATAATGAACAATGAGACACTTGCACAAAATGAACAATGAGACAGCTGCATCAAATGAACAATGAGACACTTGCACGAAATGAACAATGAGACACTTGCATCAAATGAACAATGAGACACTTGCACATAATGAACAATGAGACACTTGCATCAAATGAACAATGAGACAACTGCATTAAATGAACAATAAGACAACTGCATCAAATGAACAATGAGACAACTGCATTAAATGAACAATAAGACAACTGCATCAAATGAACTATGAGACAACTGCATCAAATGAACAATGAGACAACTGCATCAAATGAACTATGAGACAACTGAATCAAATGAATAATGAGACACTTGCACATAATGAACAACGAGACACTTGCACAACATGAACAATGAGACAACTGCGTCAAATTAACAATGAGACACTTGCACATAATGAACAATGAGACACTTGCACATAATGAACAATGAGACACTTGCACTTAATAAACAATCAGATACTAGCACATAATGAACAATGAGACACTTGCACATTATGATCAAAGAGACACTTGCACATAATGAACAATGAGACACTTGCACAAAATGTACAATGAGACACTTGCACATAATGAACAATGAGACACTTGCACATAATGAACAATGAGACACTTGCACATAATGAACAATGAGACACTTGCACATAATGAACAATGAGACACTTGCACATAATGATCAATGAGACATTTGCATAAAATGAACAAAGAGACACTTGCACATAATGAACAATGAGACACTTGCATAAAATGAACAATGAGACACTTGCATAAATGAACAATGAGACACTTGCATAAAACGAACAATGAGACACTTGCATAAAATGAACAATGAGAAACTTGCATAAAATGAACAATGAGACAACTGCATCAAACGAACAATGAGACACTTGCATAAAATGAACAATGAGACACTTGCATAAAATGAACAATGAGACACTTGCATAAAATGAACAATGAGACACTTGCATCAAATGAACAATGAGACACTTGCACATAATGAACTATGAGACACTTGCACATAATGAACAATGAGACACTTGCACATAATGAACAACGAGACACTTGCACAACATGAACAATGAGACAACTGCATCAAATGAACTATGAGACAACTGCATCAAATGAACTATGAGACAACTGCATCAAATGAATAATGAGACACTTGCATCAAATGAACAATGAGACACTTGCACATATTGAACAATGAGACACTTGCACATAATGAACAATGAGACACTTGCACATAATGAACAATGAGACACTTGCAAAACATGAACAATGAGACAACTGCATCAAATGAACTATGAGACAACTGCATCAAATGAATAATGAGACACTTGCACATAATGAACAATGAGACACTTGCACAACATGAACAATGAGACAACTGCATCAAATGAACAATGAGACACTTGCATAAAATGAACAATAAGACACTTGCACAAAATGAACAATGAGACACTTGCACATAATGAACAATGAGACACTTACACATAATGAACAATGAGACACTTGCACATAATGAACAATCAGATACTAGCACACAATGAACAATGAGACACTTGCACATTATGATCAAAGAGACACTTGCACATAATCAACAATGAGACATTTGCATATAATGAACAATGAGACACTTGCACAAAATGGACAATGAGACAACTGCATCAAATGAACAATGAGACACTTGCACGTAATGAACAATGAGACACTTACACAAAATTAACAATGAGACAACTGCATTAAATGAATAATGAGACACTTGCACGAAATGAACAATGAGACACTTGCACAAAATGAACAATGAGACACTTGCATCAAATGAACAATGAGACACTTGCACAAAATGAACAATGAGACACTTACACAAAACGAAAAATGAGACAACTGCATCAAATGAATAATGAGACACTTGCACGAAATGAACAATGAGACACTTGCATAAAATGAACAATGAGACACTTGCACATAATGAACAATGAGACACTTGCACCAAATGAACAATGAGACACTTGCATCAAATGAACAATGAGACACTTGCATCAAATGAACAATGAGACACTTGCATCAAATGAACAATGAGACACTTGCATCAAATGAACAATGATACACTTGCATCAAATGAACAATGAGACAACTGCATCAAATGAACAATGAGACACTTGCACATAATGAACAAAGAAACGCTTGCACATAATAAACAATGAGACACTTGCATAAATGAACAATGAGACACTTGCATAAATGAACAATGAGATACTTGCATAAAACGAACAATGAGACACTTGCATAAAATTAACAATGAGACACTTGCATAAAATGAACAATGAGACAACTGCATCAAATGAACAATGAGACACTTGCATAAAATGAACAATGAGACACTTGCATAAAATAACAATGAGACACTTGCACATAATGAACAATGAGACACTTGCACATAATGAACAATGAGACAACTGCATCAAATGAACAATGAGACACTTACACGAAATGAACAATGAGACAACTGCATCAGATGAATAATGAGACACTTGCACGAAATGAACAACGAGACACTTGCATCAAATGAACAATGAGACACTTGCACATAATGAACAATGAGACACTTGCATCAAATGAACAATGAGACACTTGCATCAAATGAACAATGAGACACTTGCATCAAATGAACAATGAGACACTTGCATCAAATGAACAATGAGACAACTGCATCAAATGAACAATGAGACACTTGCACATAATGAACAAAGAGACACTTGCACATAATGAACAATGAGACAGTTGCATAAAATGAACAATGAGACACTTGCATAAATGAACAATGAGACACTTGCATAAAATGAACAATGAGACACTTGCATAAAATGAACAATGAGATGCATAGAACACAATACTGTTAACATAATTACTTCAGGCATTGTTAACCAAGACATCAAATATCAATCGAACATCAAGAATCAATCAGAACATCAGGAATCAATCAGAACATCAGGAATCAATCAAACTTTGATTATCGGGGGAATGGGCGTGGCAACATGTCTTGTGTACTAGTGATCTGACGTCACTTATCCTACCATTTTGCGCATGCGCTTTTCTACTAGAAGCCACTTCCTGTCTTTTAGTATCCAATGAGGTTGCAAGAGGGCCTAGTTTGCCATCCCCATACAAGAGCACATTTCTAGTGTATGTTGTATGTCCTCTACTGATTGGCTGTTCTTGTATGTGAATATTTCTATCAACAGTAACATTATTCCTCAACACTTTTCGCGGCCTCCCCGCGTGTAGGAACCGCAAAGTAACGCAATCTGGGTTTAACACAGGCTTCCCTAACGTCCTTGACATTTGATCTTTAGGGACGAGTGTTCTGAACTTGCGAGGGCTAGGCACCCGGCACTCACACCGAAGCATGTCCCAGAAGAAGCGACCATACCTCTTCTTGATCCTACCGGTGCTCTGAGCGTACATGTATGGGTCTAGGGCGCTGTTGAGAAAGACGAGTGCTATACCGCACAGTTTTACCTGGTATAGAATGATAGACTGGCCGGTGACCAACTCGATGCAGTGAGATATAACTAGCGGTGTCCAGCACAGAGCTATGATGAGTATAACAACGAAGCACATGGTGACTGCTTTGTTCTCCTTGTCTAGTGCCACCATACAACTGCAACAAGAACAATGTTTTAACGGTTCGTTCTTTGTTGACACTTTGGAGCTTTCTGTGAGCATCTTCTGCAGATCCGAGAATCCTGCGTCAGTCGGTGAGCTCTGAGTCGGCTTACAAGATGGCGACCTCAGCAGGGACTGGATAGATCGAACTCTGAGGTAGGTCTGAACTCTGACAGTCCGGGCGATGATGCAATAGGAGATGACAATGACGATAAAACTGATGGTGATGACTGGGCTAACGAAGAAAAGGATGACGTTATTGGTGGTGATGTCACTGCTGTTCATGACAGCCTGACACGTGCTGTACGACTCAATCCAGGACAGCGTCACGTGCAGGGTCCCTCCCACAGCCGTGCCGATACTGATGATGTAGATGGCTGTCAAAATACACGCTGTTCTTCTAGTGCTTAACGTTCCCTTGAGTCGGCCCCGCACTCTGGACTCCCTGTGAGCTGCTATAGCAACCAGTGTTAGCAAAGACAACAATCCACATGTGGTGGAGGTGAAGAGAAATCCACCACAAAATTCTCGTGGAGAAGGCGGGTGTGAAAATAATAAATAGAGAAATATTGGAGACAGGCAACTGCAGATGATGAAATCAGCCCCCGCCAAGTTGACAACCAAAATGTCGAAGTTTGATCTGAGCTTGCGACACTGCATGGCCGACAGGAGAACCAAGCCGTTCCCGAATGTTCCAAGGATGACCACGAATATGACCAGCACGGTACAGACTGTCAGCGTGGCCGTGTGCACGGAGCCGTGGAATGAGGGGTCCCATTCGGGGGCAACTAGCACGGGCAGATAGCTCATGCTTGTGTTGACCACAGTGGATGGAAGGCTGTGTCTGCCCACGTCGATAATTGGCATTTTGAACGCAATGCCAGATGTAGGCCAAGTTTATCTATTTGTCGTGGCAATCATGTCACAAGGCAAAGACATCTGGACATGAAAGACACATTTGTCTGCTCGTCTTTGAACACACATCATTATCAACATCTTGTTCTTGAAATTCCAGACACAAAAGACGTATTCTGAAGTACATTTCACCAAAATTGTTCTTTGAACAGCCCATTGCACTAAAGTGTATGTTCTTGTGCTAGAACCAATACACTATCACTGAGTTCTTTGAGAACACCTTTCAGTGAGTGCGTCCAATAAGGTTCATCTACACATTAATGAAAGAGCAAATTATCCTTTTCTATACCGACTTATGTGCAAAAAAACCAAAAAACGCTTGCCTTATGCTCACATTCGGTTATCATCAAATGTGTTGTTTTAGGAATCGTTAGTGTCAATTGAGTAAATGATGTCGTTACTAACGCCTCAATCAATGATACATTTCTAAAGTGCTATGTACGCCTCACTACATTTACGATGCCTTATATTTTCTTTACCTACACGTCACGAAGATGGCGCTCCACCCTTTCTACAAAGGTGAAGACCGTCCAGACACAATACGTCTCGCGCAGACTTCCTGGGGCTCGTGGCGCACACACGAGGAGACAAAGCCCATGGGTGAAACTCTCACCTCCACAAGCCGAGGGCGCTAATCAAACTGAGCTGGGAAATGCTAGGGATTACAAAACGTTCATGGCAAAACTTGCTCAAGGATCAAAGCAGCTTTGCAATTGGATGCAGCGGTGTATCCTTCCAAAACAGAATGTCTCCCCTGACAAAGCACGTGCGTTGGTTGACATCTGGCAGGATTTTCGGGGTCAGATTGAGACTTAAGATGAGTGCCGGCATGAATGTCAGCCGGGATGGTAAACAGCAGCACGAGCTATCTGGAGTTGTGGCGAGATGTAATGTCAGCCGGGGATGATAAACAGCAGCACGAGCTATCTGGAGCTGTGGCGAGATGTAATGTCAGCCGGGGATGGTAAACAGCAGCACGAGCTATCTGGACCTGCGGCGAGATGTAATTTCAGCCAGGGATGGTAAACAGCAGCACGAGCTATCTGGAGCTGTGGCGAGATGTAATGTCAGCCGGGGATGATAAACAGCAGCACGAGCTATCTGGAGCTGTGGCGAGATGTAATTTCAGCCAGGGATGGTAAACAGCAGCACGAGCTATCTGGAGTTGCGGCGAGATGTAATGTCAGCCGGGGATGATAAACAGCAGCACGAGCTATCTGGAGCTGTGGCGAGATGTAATGTCAGCGAGAAATAACAACTCTCGGAGATTGTCTCTGTGTGGGAGGTGCTGTGGAGGAGAAAGGAAGACGTAGTTATGATTGTGTATGGAGGGAGTCAATGCAGGTGTGGGTGGAGTTGTGGGTGGAGTTGTGGGTGGAGGAATCTGTGAGTGGAGTTGTGGGTGGAGTTGTGAGTGGTGCTGTGAGTGGAGTTGTGGGTGCAGGAATGAGTGGAGTTGTGAGTGGAGCTGTGAGTGGAGTTGTGGGTGGAGTTGTGAGTGGAGTTGTGGGTGGAGTTGTAAGTGACGTTGTGAGTGGAGTTGTGGGTGGAGGAATGAGTGGAGTTGTGGGTGGAGTTGTGAGTGTAGTTGTGAGTGGTGCTGTGAGTGGAGTTGTGGGTGGAGGAATGAGTGGAGTTGTGGGTGGAGTTGTGGGTGGAGTTGTGAGTGGTGCTGTGAGTGGAGTTGTGGGTGGAGGAATGAGTGGAGTTGTGAGTGGAGCTGTGAGTGAGTTGTGAGTGGAGCTGTGAGTGGAGTTGTGGGTGGAGTTGTGAGTGGAGTTGTGGGTGAAGTTGTGAGTGGAGTTGTGAGTGGAGTTGTTGGTGGAGGAATGAGTAGAGTTGTGGGTGGAGTTGTGAGTGGAGTTGTGAGTGGAGCTGTGAGTGGAGTTGTGGGTGAAGTTGTGAGTGGAGCTGTGAGTGGAGTTGTTGGTGGAGGAATGAGTAGAGTTGTGGGTGGAGTTGTGAGTGGAGTTGTGAGTGGAGCTGTGAGTGGAGTTGTGGGTGGAAGGATGGATGGAGGGACGAGTGGAGGGATGGATGGTGTTGTGAGTGAGTTTATATCACTGTAGTGAAATATCTGTGTTTTTTTCTGTTTATATCTCTGTCTCCATGCTTATATATATGTGTTTCTTTCTGTCATTATAGCTGTTTCTCTATGTCTATATCTGTATGTTTCTTTCTCTGTGTTTATATCTCTGAGTTTATTTCTCTGTGTTTATATCTTTGTGTTTATATCTCTATGTTTTTTTTCTCCTTTCTTTCTCTCTCTCTGTGTCGCTTTCTCTCTCTCTATCTCTCCGTCTATCTCTTTCAATGACTATGCACACAGGATTTTTTTTTCGTTCGCCAGCTTTGACCCCTGACGAAGTCCCTAGAGACTAGGAACTGAATTTTGCGTGTTAATTCCTTTTCCCCTGGCAGCCGTGTACACAGGGGTCCCTTGCCGCACAGACAGATAACTCCGTCTTTGGAAGTACTCATATTTATTCGGCGATGAGTAATTGACGTTTCAATCCGGGCCTCGCTGCTGAGACCAGCCCCATATAAACACGAGATGACAGCACACGAGATGACAGCATAAGAGATGACAGCACACGAGATGACAGCACAAGAGATGACAGCACAAGAGATGACAGCACACGAGATGACAGCACACGAGATGACAGCACACGAGATGACAGCACAAGAGATGACAGCACACGAGATGACAGCACAAGCGATGACAGCACAAGAGATGACAGCACACGAGATGACAGCACAAGATATGACAGCACACGAGATGACAGCACACGCGATGACAGTACACGAGATGACAGCACACGCGATGACAGTACAAGAGATGACAGCACACGAGATGACAGTACAAGAGATGACAGACCACGCGATGACAGTACACGAGTTAAGTTGCCAGCGACTCATAGCTGGTAGCCTGCGCCAGCATCGATACATCAGAACCATCCAGACCCTACCCCCTGCCTCTAGTAACTGTCAAGTCTGTCTAGTCTGTCTAGTCTGTCAAGTCTGTCTAGTCTGTCTAGTCTGTCAAGTCTGTCTAGTATGTCAAGTCTGTCAAGTTTGTCAAGTCTGTCTAGTATGTCAAGTCTGTCAAGTCTGTCTAGTCTGTCTAGTCTGTCTAGTATGTCAAGTCTGTCTAGTCTGTCTAGTATGTCAAGTCTGTCTAGTATGTCAAGTCTGTCTAGTCTGTCTAGTCTGTCTAATCTGTCTAGTATGTCAAGTCTGTCTAGTCTGTCTAGTCTGTCAAGTCTGTCAAGTCTGTCTAGTCTGTCTAGTATGTCTAGTCTGTCTAGTCTGTCTAGTCTGTCAAGTATGTCAAGTATGTCTAGTCTGTCTAGTCTGTCAAGTCTGTCTAGTATGTCAAGTCTGTCTAGTCTGTCTAGTATGTCAAGTCTGTCTAGTCTGTCAAGTCTGTCTAGTCTGTCTAGTATGTCTAGTCTGTCTAGTCTGTCTAGTCTGTGTAGTATGTCAAGTCTGTCTAATCTGTCTAGTATGTCAAGTATGTCAAGTCTGTCTAGTATGTTAGTCTGTCAAGTCTGTCTAGTATGTTAAGTCTGTCAAGTCTGTCAAGTCTGTCTAGTATGTCAAGTCTGTCTAGTATGTCAAGTCTGTCTAGTCTGTCTAGTATGTCAAGTCTGTCTAGTCTGTCTAGTCTGTCTAGTATGTCAAGTCTGTCTAGTCTGTCTAGTATGTCAAGTCTGTCTAGTCTGTCTAGTCTGATCTGTCTTGTCTATTCTTTCTAGTCTGTCTAGTATGTCAAGTCTGTCTAGTCTGTCTAGTCTGTCAAGTCTGTCTAGTATGTCAAGTCTGTCTAGTCTGTCTAGTCTGTCTAGTATGTCTTGTCTGTCTAGTCTGTCAAGTATGTCTAGTCTGTCTAATCTGTCTAGTCTCTCTAGTCTGTCTAGTCCGTCTAGTCTGTCTAGTATGTCTTGTCTGTCTAGTATGTCTAGTCTGTCTAATATGTCTAGTCTGTCTAGTATGACTAGTATGACTTCTAGACCCCCAATATCATAGTCTGATCTCAGACCACAACCCCAAATAGAGACATTTCTAGACCCCCAATATCATAGTCTGGATGTCTGTCCATAATTTACAACTCATCGCGGTCAATTCGTGGAGTGGAGACAAGGCGACTCATAGCTGATGGAGACAAGGCGACTCATAAAGGCATAGCTGGAAACTGTCAGCGACTCACAGCTGATGGAGACAAATCCCCTCACAACAGCCGAGCTGGAAGCTGTCAACGACTCACATCTGATGGAGACAAGGAGCCTGACAGCAGTAGAGTTGGAAGTTGTCAGCAACCCACAGCTGATGGAGATAAGGCGCCTGACAGCAGTAGATTTGAAAGCTGTCAGCGAATCACTGCTGATGGAGACTAGGCGCCTGACAGCAGTAGAGTTGGAAGTTGTCAGCTACCCACAGCTGATGGCTTGCGCAATGATCCGAGAGCCACAACAATCCAGACCATTACTCCACCTCTTCGTGGTGCCTCCAGAAACAGACTAACCTGTCTAGTCTGGCTGGGTGGGCAGGGATCGAAAAGGGAAGACAACTCGACACTCAAAAATAACATGCTCTAGTCGGATGGGTTGGGCCGAGACGTGCAAATACCACAGTTATAGTGCACACATCAACGCCCACATCAACACCCACATCAACGCCCACATCAACGCCCACATCAACGCACACATCAACGCCCACATCAACGTCCACATCAACGCCCACATCAACGCCAACATCAACGCCCACATCAACACCCCACATCAACGCCCACATCAACACCCACATCAACGCCAACATCAACGCCCACATAAATGCCCACATCAACACCCACATCAACACCCACATCAACGCCCACATCAACACACACATCAACACCCACATCAACACCCACATCAACACCCACATCAACGCCCACATCAACACCCACATCAACACAAACATCAACACACACATCAACACCCACATCAACACCCACTTACGACCCTCTGATGACGTAAAGGTCAATCATTTCCTTTTGTAGCCATCGTGTGAACGACAGAAGGAAGTAAGTATTCTTGAAGCCGACCTTCCACGTCACTTCCTGTACTGAGTTCAATAACTGGCCCGACATATCAATGTGCAGCTATATAGACCAATCCGTGACTGTTTTACAAAGTCAAAGATTTACTAGCTGCCAAGTCTAATGCAATAATGTACACACAATGAGTCTGACAGGTTTGTATCTTGGGGATTCGATTCATGAAAATACCTGACTCTATTATTTAATACCTCACTGTACGATTAATATGCTATCAACAAAACGATATCTCACCATGGCCATAATGAAGAGTTTTCTATGAACACAGCCGGGTGTCTAAAGGAAAATCTGAACACACCGACTGTCCCGGCTTTCTTTAGCACTTTACTTGTGGGAGTTTGGCTGCATTCTTAAGCAAATCAGGGGATTAACACACACTTGAGAGCTTAGATTGACGGACTCTCTTCCACGCTTGCAGAACACCTGCAGGTCTGAGTTGTTGATACAAATTTGAGTTGTTGTATACCCTAACATGCAAGTTTGAGTTGTTGTATACCCTAACATGCAAGTTTGAGTTGTTGTATACCCTAACATGCAGGTTTGAGATGTTGTATACCCGAGCACACAAATATGAGTTGTTGAATACCCTAACATGAAGGTTTGAGATGTTGTATACTCGAGCATACAAATATGAGTTGTTGAATACCCTAACATGCAAGTTTGAGTTGTTGTATAACCTAACATGCAAGTTTGAGTTGTTGTACACCCTAACATACAAGTTTGAGTTGTTGTATACCCGAGCATACAAGTTTGAGTTGTTGTATACCCTAACATACAAGTTTGAGTTGTTGTATACCCGAGCATACAAGTTTGAGTTGTTGTATACCCTAACATACAAGTTTGAGTTGTTGTATACCCGAGCATACAAGTTTGAGTTGTTGTATACCCTAACATACAAGTTTGAGTTGTTGTATACCCGAGCATACAAGTTTGAGTTGTTGTATACCCGAGCATACAAGTTTGAGTTGTTGTATACCCTAACATGCAGGTTTGAGTTGTTGTATACCCTAACATGCAAGTCTGAGTTGTTGTATACCCTAACATGCAAGTTTGAGTTGTTGTATACCCTAACATGCAAGTTTGAGTTGTTGTATACCCTAACATGCAAGTTTGAGTTGTTGTATAACCTAACATGCAAGTTTGAGTTGTTGTATACCCTAACATGCAAGTTTAAGTTGTTGTATACCCTAACATACAAGTTTGAGTTGTTGTATACCCTAACATGCAAGTTTCAGTTGTTGTATACCCTAACATACAAGTTTGAGTTGTTGTATACCCTAACATACAAGTTTGAGTTGTTGTATACCCTAACATGCAAGTTTGAGTTGTTGTATACCCTAACATGCAAGTTTGAGTTGTTGTATACCCTAACATACAAGTCTGAGTTGTTGTATACCCTAACATGCAGGTTTGAGTTGTTGTATACCCTAACATGCAAGTTTGAGTTGTTGTATACCCTAACATACAAGTCTGAGTTGTTGTATACCCTAACATGCAGGTTTGAGTTGTTGTATACCCTAACATGCAAGTTTGAGTTGTTGTATACCCTAACATGCAAGTTTGAGTTGTTGTATACCCTAACATGCAAGTTTGAGTTGTTGTATACCCGAGCATACAAGTCTGAGTTGTTGTATACCCTAACATGCAAGTTTGAGTTGTTGTATACCCTAACATGCAAGTTTGAGTTGTTGTATACCCTAACATGCAAGTTTGAGTTGTTGTATACCCTAACATACAAGTCTGAGTTGTTGTATACCCTAACATACAAGTCTGAGTTGTTGTATACCCTAACATGCAAGTTTGAGTTGTTGCAGTTAACATGCAGTATCTTACTGATGTCAGGTTATGCATGGGTGTGTGTGTACAAGACAGTATCTTACTGATGTCAGGTTATGCATGTGTGTGTGTGTGTACAAGACAGTATCTTACTGATGTCAGGTTATGCATGTGTGTGTGTTTCATGACAGTATCTTATGATGTCAGGCTATGCATGTGTGTGTGTGTGTTTCATGACAGTATCTTATGATGTCAGGTTATGCATGTGTGTGTGTGAACAAGACAGTATCTTATGATGTCAGGTTATGCATGGGTGTGTGTGTACAAGACAGTATCTTACTGATGTCAGGTTATGCATGTGTGTGTGTGTGTGTACAAGACAGTATCTTACTGATGTCAGGTTATGCATGTGTGTGTTTTCATGACAGTATCTTATGATGTCAGGCTATGCATGTGTGTGTGTGTTTCATGACAGTATCTTATGATGTCAGGTTATGCATGTGTGTGTGTGTACTTGTGTGTGTACAAGACAGTATCATATGATCTGAGGTTATGCATGTGTGTGTGTATGTGTGTACAAGACAGTATCTTATGATGTCAGGTTATGCATGTGTGTGTGTGTACAAGACAGTATCTTAAGATGTCAAGTTTCGTTGTAAACAAACCTCTCCCCCTGAAAGTGTTTGTTGAAGACCTATGCTCCACAGGGAGCTGAAAGTGTTTGTTGAAGACCTATGCTCCACAGGGAGCTGAAAGTGTTTGTTGAAGACCTATGCTCCACAGGGAGTGAAAGTGTTTGTTGAAGACCTATGCTCCACAGGGAGCTGAAAGTGTTTTGTTGAAGACCTATGCTCCACAGGGAGCTGAAAGTGTTGAAGACATATGCTCCACAGGGAGCTGAAAGTGTTTGTTGAAGACCTATGCTCCACAGGGAGCTGAAAGTGTTTGTTGAAGACCTATGCTCCACAGGGAGCTGAAAGTGTTGAAGACATATGCTCCACGGAGAGTTGAAAGTGTTTGTTGAGAGTTGAAAGTGTTTGTTGAAGACCTATGCTCCACAGGGAGTTGAAAGTGTTTGTTTAAGACCTATGCTCCACAGGGAGCTGAAAGTGTTTTTTGAAGACCTATGCTCCACAGAGAGTTGAAAGTGTTTGTTGAAGACCTATGCTCCACAGGGAGTTGAAAGTGTTTGTTGGGAGTTGAAAGTGTTTGTTGAAGACCTATGCTCCACAGGGAGTTGAAAGTGTTTGCTTAAGACCTATGCTCCACAGGGAGCTGAAAGTGTTTGTTGAAGACCTATGCTCCACAGAGAGTTGAAAGTGTTTGTTGAAGACCTATGCTCCACAGAGAGTTGAAAGTGTTTGTTGAAGACCTATGCTCCACAGGGAGCTGAAAGTGTTTGTTGAAGACCTATGCTCCACAGGGAGTTGAAAGTGTTTGTTGAAGATCTATGCTCCACAGGGAGCTGAAAGTGTTTGTTGAAGACCTATGCTCCACAAGGAGCTGAAAGGTAGAAGATTACTATTCTTCTATGAGTCTCTTTCTGACATGCAAGTTTGAGTTGTTGTATACCCGAGCATACAAGTTTGAGTTGTTGTATACCCTAACATACAAGTTTGAGTTGTTGTATACCCTAACATGCAAGTTTGAGTTGTTGTATACCCTAACATGCAAGTTTGAGTTGTTGTATAACCTAACATGCAGGTTTGAGTTGTTGTATACCCTAGCATGCAGGTTTGAGTTGTTGTATACCCTAACATGCAGGTTTGAGTTGCAGACCCGAGCAATCTGGGCTTTTAATAAGAAAGATATTGAATTGTGCATGTGTGTGTACAAGAGAGTATCTTACTGATGTCAGGCTATGCATGTGTGTATGTGTGTGTACAAGAGAGTATCTTACTGATGTCAGGCAATGCATGTGTGTGTGTACAAGACAGTATCTTACTGATGTCAGGCTATGCATGTGTGTGTGTACAAGACAGTACCTTACTGATGTCAGGCTATGCATGTGTGTGTGTGTGTGTACAAGACAGTATCTTACTGATGTCAGGCTATGCATGTGTGTGTGTACAAGACAGTATCTTACTGATGTCAGGCTATGCATGTGTGTGTGTACAAGACAGTATCTTACTGATGTCAGGTTATGCATTCGTGTGTGTGTGTACAAGACAGTATTTTTACTGATGTCAGGCTATGCATGTGTGTGTGTGTACAAGACAGTATCTTACTGATGTCAGGCTATGCATGTGTGTATGTTACTGATGTCAGGTTATGCATGTGTGTGTGTGTGTACAAGACAGTATCTTACTGATGTCAGGTTATGCATGTGTGTTTGTGTATGTTACTGATGTCAGGCTATGCATGTGTGTGTGTGTACAAAACAGTATCTTACTGATGTCAGGCTATGTATGTGTGTATGTTACTGATGTCAGGTTATGCATGTGTGTGTGTGTGTGTTACTGATGTCAGGCTATGCATGTGTGTGTGTGTACAAAACAGTATCTTACTGATGTCAGGCTATGTATGTGTGTATGTTACTGATGTCAGGTTATGCATGTGTGTGTGTGTGTGTGTACAAGACAGTATCTTACTGATGTCAGGTTATGCATGTGTGTGTATACAAGACATTATCTTACTGATGTCAGGTTATGCATGTGTGTGTGTGTACAAGACAGTATCTTCCTGATGTCAGGTTATGCATGTGTGTATACAAGACAGTACCTTACTGATGTCAGGTTATGCATGTGTGTGTGTACAAGACAGTATTTTCCTGATGTCAGGTTATGCATGTGTGTGTGTGTGTACAAGACAGCATCTTACTGATGTCAGGTTATGCATGGGTGTGTGTGTACAAGACAGTATCTTACTGATGTCAGGTTATGCATGTGTGTGTGTGTGTACAAGACAGTATCTTACTGATGTCAGGTTATGCATGTGTGTGTGTTTCATGACAGTATCTTATGATGTCAGGCTATGCATGTGTGTGTGTGTTTCATGACAGTATCTTATGATGTCAGGTTATGCATGTGTGTGTGTGTGAACAAGACAGTATCTTATGATGTCAGGTTATGCATGGGTGTGTGTGTACAAGACAGTATCTTACTGATGTCAGGTTATGCATGTGTGTGTGTACAAGACAGTATCTTACTGATGTCAGGTTATGCATGTGTGTGTGTTTCATGACAGTATCTTATGATGTCAGGCTATGCATGTGTGTGTGTGTTTCATGACAGTATCTTATGATGTCAGGTTATGCATGTGTGTGTGTGTACTTGTGTGTGTACAAGACAGTATCATATGATCTGAGGTTATGCATGTGTGTGTGTATGTGTGTACAAGACAGTATCTTATGATGTCAGGTTATGCATGTGTGTGTGTGTGTGTACAAGACAGTATCTTAAGATGTCAAGTTTCGTTGTAAACAATCCTCTCCCCCTGAAAGTGTTTGTTGAAGACCTATGCTCCACAGGGAGCTGAAAGTGTTTGTTGAAGACCTATGCTCCACAGGGAGTTGAAAGTGTTTGTTTAAGACCTATGCTCCACAGGGAGTTGAAAGTGTTTGTTGAAGACCTATGCTCCACAGGGAGCTGAAAGTGTTTGTTGAAGACCTATGCTCCACAGGGAGTTGAAAGTGTTTGTTGGGAGTTGAAAGTGTTTGTTGAAGACCTATGCTCCACAGGGAGTTGAAAGTGTTTGTTTAAGACCTATGCTCCACAGGGAGCTGAAAGTGTTTGTTGAAGACCTATGCTCCACAGAGAGTTGAAAGTGTTTGTTGAAGACCTATGCTCCACAGAGAGTTGAAAGTGTTTGTTGAAGACCTATGCTCCACAGGAGCTGAAAGTGTTTGTTGAAAACCTATGCTCCACATGGAGTTGAAAGTGTTTGTTGAAGACCTATGCTCCACAGGGAGCTGAAAGTGTTTGTTGAAGACCTATGCTCCACAAGGAGCTGAAAGGTAGAAGATTACTATTCTTCTATGAGTCTCTTTCTGACAGTCTTCGTTGTAAGTTACTCCAGCTCCCATATCGCAGTTTGTGACAATTTCATCTTCTTCCATTTTGGAGATGGTTTTGGTTTATCTTGTTGTTTTCTCAATGCACATTATCTTGGTGTTTTCTCAATACACATTATCTTGTTGTTTTCTCAATACACATTATCTTGTTGTTTTCTCAATACACATTATCTTGGTGTTTTCTCAATGCACATTATCTTGTTGTTTTCTCAATACACATTATCTTGTTGTTTTCTCAATGCACATTATCTTGGTGTTTTCTCAATGCACATTATCTTGGTGTTTTCTCAATGCACATTATCTTGTTGTTTTCTCAATGCACATTATCTTGGTGTTTTCTCAATGCACATTATCTTGGTGTTTTCGAAATACACATTATCTTGGTGTTTTCTCAATGCACATTATCTTGGTGTTTTCTCAATGCACATTATCTTGGTGTTTTCTCAATGCACATTATCTTGGTGTTTTCTCAATGCACATTATCTTGTTGTTTTCTCAATGCACATTATCTTGTTGTTTTCTCAATACACATTATCTTGTTGTTTTCTCAATGCACATTATCTTGGTGTTTTCTCAATGCACATTATCTTGGTGTTTTCTCAATACACATTATCTTGGTGTTTTCTCAATGCACATTATCTTGGTGTTTTCTCAATGCACATTATCTTGGTGTTTTCTCAATGCACATTATCTTGGTGTTTTCTCAATGCACATTATCTTGTTGTTTTCTCAATGCACATTATCTTGTTGTTTTCTCAATGCACATTATCTTGGTGTTTTCTCAATACACATTATCTTGTTGTTTTCTCAATGCACATTATTTTGGTGTTTTCTCAATGCACATTATCTTGGTGTTTTCTCAATGCACATTATCTTGTTGTTTTCTCAATGCACATTATCTTGTTGTTTTCTCAATACACATTATCTTGGTGTTTTCTCAATGCACATTATCTTGGTGTTTTCTCAATGCACATTATCTTGTTGTTTTCTCAATGCACATTATCTTGGTGTTTTCTCAATGCACATTATCTTGGTGTTTTCTCAATACACATTATCTTGGTGTTTTCTCAATGCACATTATCTTGGTGTTTTCTCAATGCACATTATCTTGGTGTTTTCTCAATGCACATTATCTTGTTGTTTTCTCAATGCACATTATCTTGGTGTTTTATCAATACACATTATCTTGTTGTTTTCTCAATGCACATTATCTTGGTGTTTTCTCAATGCACATTATCTTGGTGTTTTCTCAATACACATTATCTTGGTGTTTTCTCAATGCACATTATCTTGGTGTTTTCTCAATGCACATTATCTTGGTGTTTTCTCAATGCACATTATCTTGGTGTTTTCTCAATGCACATTATCTTGTTGTTTTCTCAATGCACATTATCTTGTTGTTTTCTCAATGCACATTATCTTGGTGTTTTCTCAATACACATTATCTTGTTGTTTTCTCAATACACATTATCTTGGTGTTTTCTCAATGCACATTATCTTGGTGTTTTCTCAATACACATTATCTTGTTGTTTTCTCAATGCACATTATCTTGTTGTTTTCTCAATGCACATTATCTTGGTGTTTTCTCAATACACATTATCTTGTTGTTTTCTCAATGCACATTATCTTGTTGTTTTCTCAATGCACATTATCTTGGTGTTTTCTCAATGCACATTATCTTGGTGTTTTCTCAATACACATTATCTTGGTGTTTTCTCAATGCACATTATCTTGGTGTTTTCTCAATGCACATTATCTTGGTGTTTTCTCAATGCACATTATCTTGTTGTTTTCTCAATGCACATTATCTTGGTGTTTTCTCAATACACATTATCTTGTTGTTTTCTCAATGCACATTATCTTGGTGTTTTCTCAATGCACATTATCTTGGTGTTTTCTCAATACACATTATCTTGGTGTTTTCTCAATGCACATTATCTTGGTGTTTTCTCAATGCACATTATCTTGGTGTTTTCTCAATGCACATTATCTTGGTGTTTTCTCAATGCACATTATCTTGTTGTTTTCTCAATGCACATTATCTTGTTGTTTTCTCAATGCACATTATCTTGGTGTTTTCTCAATACACATTATCTTGTTGTTTTCTCAATACACATTATCTTGGTGTTTTCTCAATGCACATTATCTTGGTGTTTTCTCAATACACATTATCTTGTTGTTTTCTCAATGCACATTATCTTGTTGTTTTCTCAATGCACATTATCTTGGTGTTTTCTCAATACACATTATCTTGTTGTTTTCTCAATGCACATTATCTTGTTGTTTTCTCAATGCACATTATCTTGGTGTTTTCTCAATACACATTATCTTGTTATTTTCTCAATGCACATTATCTTGGTGTTTTCTCAATGCACATTATCTTGGTGTTTTCTCAATGCACATTATCTTGTTTTTTTCTCAATGCACATTATCTTGATGTTTTCTCAATGCACATTATCTTGGTGTTTTCTCAATGCACATTATCTTGTTGTTTTCTCAATGCACATTATCTTGTTGTTTTCTCAATGCACATTATCTTGGTGTTTTCTCAATGCACATTATCTTGTTGTTTTCTCAATGCACATTATCTTGTTTTTTTCTCAATGCACATTATCTTGTTTTTTTCTCAATGCACATTATCTTGGTGTTTTCTCAATGCACATTATCTTGGTGTTTTTCTCAATGCACATTATCTTGTTGTTTTCTCAATGCACATTATCTTGGTGTTTTCTCAATGCACATTATCTTGGTGTTTTCTCAATGCACATTATCTTGTTGTTTTCTCAATGCATATTATCTTGTTGTTTTCTCAATACACATTATCTTGTTGTTTTCTCAATGCACATTATCTTGTTGTTTTCTCAATGCACATTATCTTGTTGTTTTCTCAATGCACATTATCTTGTTGTTTTCTCAATACACATTATCTTGTTGTTTTCTCAATACACATTATCTTGTTGTTTTCTCAATGCACATTATCTTGTTGTTTTCTCAATGCACATTATCTTGTTGTTTTCTCAATACACATTATCTTGTTGTTTTCTCAATACTCATTATCTTGTTTTTTCTCAATACACATTATCTTGTTGTTTTCTCAATACACATTATCTTGGTTTTCTGTTTGTTCAGAGAATTTGCTCTTCACTGTGTTTTTTCACACAATTGTCACTTGTAATCCCTTAGTCATGTTAAAGTGGTCTAAAATCTACAGAACATCGATCAGACAGAAGTAAACATCATACAACAAGAAAGTCAGGACATCAAAATGGATGACAAGCAACTCAAGAACGTAGACGAATACTTAGTCTGGTGACAGCAAGAAAAAGTCACGGAAATAGAAAAAAGATATAAAAAAAAGAAAGCTTGTCTGATTGCCAAATGGCTTGAGAAAGAAATGGCATGAGAAAGAAATCACAAGAGAAGAAGATAAGATTGTTTGTCAACACATTCTTCATAGGGGGCCGATGGCACGCATGCGTCCAGAACTCTAGAACATTCAATCAGTTAAATTCCATCGAAATGAAAGTGTCAGGCGCGTGGCAGTAGCCAATGCGGGAGAGAATAATTATAAGGGAAGAACTAGAGGGGCAGGGGTCGTCACATGAGAGAATACACGGCTTGGAAATGTAGCAAACGGCAACAACTGAAAGCAATCAACACCACAGTCAACAAGGGCTGCAGCAACAACTGAACATATTCCACACAACTATCAACGAGGGCTACAGCAACAACTAAACATATTCCACACAACTATCAACGAGGGCTACAGCAACAAACTAAACATATTCCACACAACTATCAACGAGGGCTACAGCAACAACTAAACATATTCCACACAACTACCAACAAGGGCTACAGCAACAACTAAACATATCCCACACAACTACCAACAAGGGGTACAACAACAACTAAACATATTCCACACAACTACCAACGAGGGGTACAGCAACAACTAAACATATTCCACACAACTATCAACAAGGGCTACAGCAGCAACTAAACATATTCCACACAACTACCAACAAGAGGTACATCAACAACTAAACATATTCCATACAACTACCATCAAGGGCTACAGCAGCAACTAAACATATTCCACACAACTACCAACAAGAGGTACATCAACAACTAAACATATCCCACACAACTATCAACAAGGGCTACAGCAACAACTAAATATATTCCACACAACTACCAACAAGAGGTACATCAACAACTAAACATATCCCACACAACTATCAACAAGGGCTACAGCAGCAACTAAACATATTCCACACAACTACCAACAAGAGGTACATCAACAACTAAACATATTCCATACAACTACCATCAAGGGGTACAGCAACAACTAAATATATTCCACACGACTACCAACAAGGAGTACATCAACAACTAAACATATTCCACACGACTACCAACAAGGGCTACAGCAACAACTAAACATATTCCACACAACTAACAACAAGGGCTACAGCAACAACTAAACATATTCCACACAACTAACAACAAGGGCTACAGCAACAACTAAACATATCCCATACAACTACCATCAAGGGGTACAGCAACAACTAAACATATCCCACACAACTACCAACAAGGGCTACATCAACAACTAAACATATTCCACACAACTACCAACAAGGGCTACAACTAAACATATTCCACACAACTACCAACAAGGGGTACATCTACAACTAAACATATTCCACACAACTACCAACAAGGGCTACATCAACAACTAAACATATTCCACACAACTACCAACAAGGGGTACAGCAACAACTAAACATATTCCATACAACTACCAACAAGGGGTACAGCAACAACTAAACATATCCCACACAACTACCAACAAGGGGTACAGCAACAACTAAACATATCCCACACAACTACCAACAAGGGGTACAGCAACAACTAACCATATTCCACACAACTACCAACAAGGGCTACAGCAAAAACTAAACATATCCCACACAACTACCAACAAGGGGTACAGCAACAACTAAACATATCCCACACAACTACCAACAAGGGGTACATCTACACCTAACATATCCCACACAACTACCAACAAGGGGTACAGCAACAACTAAACATATCCCACACAACTACCAACAAGGGGTACAGCAACAACTAAACATATTCCACACAACTACCAACAAGGGCTACAGCAACAACTAAACATATCCCACACAACTATCAACAAGGGCTACAGCAGCAACTAAACATATTCCACACAACTACCAACAAGAGGTACAACAACAACTAAACATATTCCATACAACTACCATCAAGGGCTACAGCAGCAACTAAACATATTCCACACAACTACCAACAAGAGGTACATCAACACTAAACATATCCCACACAACTATCAACAAGGGCTACAGCAACAACTAAATATATTCCACACAACTACCAACAAGAGGTACATCAACAACTAAACATATCCCACACAACTATCAACAAGGGCTACAGCAACAACTAAACATATTCCATACAAGTACCAACAAGAGGTACATCAACAACTAAACATATCCCACACAACTATCAACAAGGGCTACAGCAGCAACTAAACATATTCCACACAACTACCAACAATAGGTACATCAACAACTAAACATATTCCATACAACTACCATCAAGGGGTACAGCAACAACTAAATATATTCCACACGACTACCAACAAGGAGTACATCAACAACTAAACATATTCCACACGACTACCAACAAGGGCTACAGCAACAACTAAACATATTCCACACAACTAACAACAAGGGCTACAGCAACAACTAAACATATTCCACACAACTAACAACAAGGGCTACAGCAACAACTAAACATATCCCACACAACTACCAACAAGGGGTACAGCAACAACTAAACATATCCCACACAACTACCAACAAGGGCTACATCAACAACTAAACATATTCCACACAACTACCAACAAGGGCTACAACTAAACATATCCCACACAACTACCAACAAGGGGTACAGCAACAACTAAACATATCCCACACAACTATCAACAAGGACTACAGCAGCAACTAAACATATTCCACACAACTACCAACGATAGGTACATCAACAACTAAACATATTCCATACAACTACCATCAAGGGGTACAGCAACAACTAAATATATTCCACACGACTACCAACAAGGAGTACATCAACAACTAAACATATTCCACACGACTACCAACAAGGGCTACAGCAACAACTAAACATATTCCACACAACTAACAACAAGGGCTACAGCAACAACTAAACATATTCCACACAACTAACAACAAGGGCTACAGCAACAACTAAACATATCCCATACAACTACCATCAAGGGGTACAGCAACAACTAAACATATCCCACACAACTACCAACAAGGGCTACATCAACAACTAAACATATTCCACACAACTACCAACAAGGGCTACAACTAAACATATTCCACACAACTACCAACAAGGGGTACATCTACAACTAAACATATTCCACACAACTACCAACAAGGGCTACATCAACAACTAAACATATTCCACACAACTACCAACAAGGGGTACAGCAACAACTAAACATTTCCATACAACTACCAACAAGGGGTACAGCAACAACTAAACATATCCCACACAACTACCAACAAGGGGTACAGCAACAACTAAACATATCCCACACAACTACCAACAAGGGGTACAGCAACAACTAACCATATTCCACACAACTACCAACAAGGGCTACAGCAACAACTAAACATATCCCACACAACTACCAACAAGGGGTACAGCAACAACTAAACATATCCCACACAACTACCAACAAGGGGTACATCTACAACTAAACATATCCCACACAACTATCAACAAGGGCTACAGCAACAACTAAATATATTCCACACAACTACCAACAAGAGGTACATCAACAACTAAACATATCCCACACAACTATCAACAAGGGCTACAGCAACAACTAAACATATTCCATACAACTACCAACAAGAGGTACATCAACAACTAAACATATCCCACACAACTATCAACAAGGGCTACAGCAGCAACTAAACATATTCCACACAACTACCAACAATAGGTACATCAACAACTAAACATATTCCATACAACTACCATCAAGGGGTACAGCAACAACTAAATATATTCCACACGACTACCAACAAGGAGTACATCAACAACTAAACATATTCCACACGACTACCAATAAGGGCTACAGCAACAACTAAACATATTCCACACAACTAACAACAAGGGCTACAGCAACAACTAAACATATTCCACACAACTAACAACAAGGGCTACAGCAACAACTAAACATATCCCATACAACTACCATCAAGGGGTACAGCAACAACTAAACATATCCCACACAACTACCAACAAGGGCTACATCAACAACTAAACATATTCCACACAACTACCAACAAGGGCTACAACTAAACATATCCCACACAACTACCAACAAGGGGTACAGCAACAACTAAACATATCCCACACAACTATCAACAAGGACTACAGCAGCAACTAAACATATTCCACACAACTACCAACAATAGGTACATCAACAACTAAACATATTCCATACAACTACCATCAAGGGGTACAGCAACAACTAAATATATTCCACACGACTACCAACAAGGAGTACATCAACAACTAAACATATTCCACACGACTACCAACAAGGGCTACAGCAACAACTAAACATATTCCACACAACTAACAACAAGGGCTACAGCAACAACTAAACATATTCCACACAACTAACAACAAGGGCTACAGCAACAACTAAACATATCCCATACAACTACCATCAAGGGGTACAGCAACAACTAAACATATCCCACACAACTACCAACAAGGGCTACATCAACACTAAACATATTCCACACAACTACCAACAAGGGGTACATCTACAACTAAACATATTCCACACAACTACCAACAAGGCTACATCAACAACTAAACATATTCCACACAACTACCAACAAGGGGTACAGCAACAACTAAACATATTCCATACAACTACCAACAAGGGGTACAGCAACAACTAAACATATCCCACACAACTACCAACAAGGGGTACAGCAACAACTAAACATATCCCACACAACTACCAACAAGGGGTACAGCAACAACTAACCATATTCCACACAACTACCAACAAGGGCTACAGCAACAACTAAACATATCCCACACAACTACCAACAAGGGGTACAGCAACAACTAAACATATCCCACACAACTACCAACAAGGGGTACATCTACAACTAAACATATCCCACACAACTACCAACAAGGGGTACAGCAACAACTAAACATATCCCACACAACTACCAACAGACTCTACGAACAGACGACATATTATTATTAACGTTCTGTTCAACAGGAGCAACACTCCACACAAAAAGAAAACATACCTGAATGTATTCGCAGTTTCCAAAAATTACAAAAATTAAGAACCTACCTCTCAATATCCAGAAATGAAAATAATTAAGAAGAAATCAGTGCGAAAACTGAGCTATATTTGTCCACAATAACGCTCAAGTCAGACACACAATCTACTTTCTTGTTTGACGACCTCTCAAGTCCATTCAGCTATCTGGAAACAACGCAACTGGTTGGACACAGTACAATGTTGCATTACTCCGCGCCAAGTGGCGCATGACTGCTCAAGGCTTTCGCAAACAGAAAGAAGATAATCCTTGAGAAGGGCTTCAAACACATCAAGAACTTTATATCAACTTCCATGTATATTTTCACTTCATCATTCTTTCTTCCGCTACTTTTGTTCGAATTCCTTTCTTTGCAACAGTGTTGGCGTGCAGTGTTTACATTGGCATATATTGATGTCTACACGCTTGCTGGGGGCAAGTTTGATGAAGGCAGTTTGAGAACGATATTTTTGATGTTTCTTGTCCCTTCCTTGAGAAATGTTGCTACATCGTCTGGAAATCAGAAGTCACCCTCACGAGGCAAATGTGAGGGCGAAACCCGAGTGAGTGTAGCCACGTGGTTGGGATTGCTCCGCCAACTGAATACGATTGTGTAAACTGTAAAGCAGGGGATGAATAAGCTAACAGTTTTCTCTCGCTCACTCTCTCTCTCTCTCTGTTTTTTTTTTTTCCTTTTCACTGAGTCTTAAATGTCGCCTGCTTACTTAATCTACCCCCCCCCCCCCACTTGCTTTAAAAAAATTAGGTGATTCTACTACAGCGAGATGTCTGCCCAGGTCCACTACGGCGAGATGTCTGCCCAGTCCACTACAACGAGATGTCTGCCCAGTCCACAACGACGAGATGTCTGCCCAGTCCACAACAACGAGATGTCTGCCCAGTCCACTACAACGAGATGTCTGTCCAGTCTATTACGACGAGATGTCTGCCCAGTCCACAACAACGAGATGTCTGCCCAGTCCACAACAACGAGATGTCTGCCCAGTCCACAACGACGAGATGTCTGCCCAGTCCACAACGACGAGATGTCTGCCCAGTCCACAACAACGAGATGTCTGCCCAGTCCACAACGACGAGATGTCTGCCCAGTCCACAACGACGAGATGTCTGCCCAGTCCACAACGACGAGATGTCCTCTTCCCCCCTCAACAGTTAAGTTTTTCTCGTGCCAAACTTGAAAACAGGAGATCAACGCCCTAGTCAGCATCCGGTAGAACCAGCCAAACGATCTCATCAACTGTCATCAGAAATCCTTGGACACATCCTTCTAAAACTCCTAGTGGACCGATGCGCTGGTAGGACACCCTTACACACTCAAAAATGTCAGATTCTCTCCACGCCTTGATAGAAGTTTTCCAACTCGGTTCGTAATCACAATGAACATATTGTTACCTTAAGCAACAACACATTTTGTGTAATATGGTCAGTATCACGCTAGGCCGCCTTTACTTCTCGAAATATCTCAGGTATCCACCTTTGGAGGCTGAGACCACGCCCGAAAGCCAAGCAGCACATAATTCATGTTATTGCATCGCGTGTGGAGGAATGTGTTTGTGCCCACGCGTGCCGAGATAGTCAAACAAGCCGCGGTAGCTTAGTAGTTAGTGAGCTGGTCAACTGGAGGCGAAAGAGAACGAGTTCAAATACCGCGACCAAATAGCTTATGGATTCGCCCAGCCATAAATGGGCACTGGAAATACGTCACACAGATCCGGAAACAAGAACAGCTTGTGACGTCAGTTAAGACAGAGATTGTCCGATCACCAGATATAAGAGCCTGATCTCAAACAATTTGTTATAGAACATTGAGAGGAAGAACACGTGGTTATAGAACATTGAGAGGAAGAACACGTGGTTATAGAACATTGAGAGGAAGAACACGTGGTTATAGAACATTGAGAGGTAGAACACGTGGTTATAGAACATTGAGAGGAAGAACACGTGGTTATAGAACATTGAGAGGAAGAACACGTGGTTATAGAACATTGAGAGGAAGAACACGTGGTTATAGAACATTGAGAGGAAGAACACGTGGTTATAGAACATTGAGAGGAAGAACACGTGGTTATAGAACATTGAGAGGAAGAACACGTGGTTATAGAACATTGAGAGGTAGAACACGTGGTTATAGAACATTGAGAGGTAGAAACACGTGGTTATAGAACATTGAGAGGTAGAACACGTGGTTATAGAACATTGAGAGGTAGAACACGTGGTTATAGAACATTGAGAGGTAGAACACGTGGTTATAGAACATTGAGAGGTAGAACACGTGGTTATAGAACATTGAGAGGTAGAAACACGTGGTTATAGAACATTGAGAGGTAGAACACGTGGTTATAGAACATTGAGAGGTAGAACACGGAATATAGAACATTGAGAGGTAGAACACGGAGATTTGTTATAGAACATTGAGAGGAAGAACACAGAGATTTGTTATAGAACATTGAGAAGTAGAACACGTGGTTATAGAACATTGAGAGGTAGAACACGGAATATAGAACATTGAGAGGTAGAACACGGAGATTTGTTATAGAACATTGAGAGGTAGAACACGGAGATTTGTTATAGAACATTGAGAGGTAGAACACGGAATATAGAACATTGAGAGGTAGAACACGGAGATTTGTTATAGAACATTGAGAGGTAGAACACGTGGTTATAGAACATTGAGAGGTAGAACACGTGGTTATAGAACATTGAGAGGTAGAACACGTGGTTATAGAACATTGAGAGGTAGAACACGGAGATTTGTTATAGAACATTGAGAGGTAGAACACGGAATATAGAACATTGAGAGGTAGAACACGGAGATTTGTTATAGAACATGAGAGGTAGAACACGGAGATTTGTTATAGAACATTGAGAGGTAGAACACACGGAATATAGAACATTGAGAGGTAGAACACGGAGATTTGTTATAGAACATTGAGAGGTACATCACGTGGTTATAGAACATTGAGAGGTAGAACACGTGGTTATAGAACATTGAGAGGTAGAAAACACGTGGTTATAGAACATTGAGAGGTAGAACACGGAGATTTGTTATAGAACATTGAGAGGTAGAACACGGAGATTTGTTATAGAACATTGAGAGGTAGAACACGGAGATTTGTTATAGAACATTGAGAGGTAGAACACGGAATATAGAACATTGAGAGGTAGAACACGGAGATTTGTTATAGAACACTGAGAGGTAGAACACGGAGATTTGTTATAGAACATTGAGAGGTAGAACACGGAATATAGAACATTGAGAGGTAGAACACGGAAATAGAACATTGAGAGGTAGAACACGGAATATAGAACATTGAGAGGTAGAACACGGAGATTTGTTATAGAACATTGAGAGGTAGAACACGGAATATAGAACATTGAGAGGTAGAACACGGAATATAGAACATTGAGAGGTAGAACACGGATATAGAACATTGAGAGGTAGAACACGGAATATAGAACATTGAGAGGTAGAACACGGAATATAGAACATTGAGAGGTAGAACACGGAATATAGAACATTGAGAGGTAGAACACGGAATATAGAACATTGAGAGGTAGAACACGGAATATAGAACATTGAGAGGTAGAACACGGAATATAGAACATTGAGAGTAGAACACGGAGATTGTTATAGAACATTGAGAGGTAGAACACGGAGATTTGTTATAGAACATTGAGAGGTAGAACAGGGAGATTGTTTATAGAACATTGAGAGGTAGAACAGGGAGATTTGTTATAGAACATTGAGAGGTAGAACAGGGAGATTTGTTATAGAACACTGAGAGGTATAACACGGAGATTTGTTATAGAACATTGAGAGGAAGAACACGGAGATTTGTTATAGAACACTGAGAGGTAGAACACGGAGATTTGTTATAGAACACTGAGAGGTAGAACACGGAGATTTGTTATAGAACACTGAGAGGTAGAACACGGAGATTTGTTATAGAACACTGAGAGGTAGAACACGGAGATTTGTTATAGAACACTGAGAGGTAGAACACGGAGATTTGTTATAGAACACTGAGAGGTAGAACACGGAGATTTGTTATAGAACATTGAGAGGAAGAACACGGAGATTTGTTATAGAACACTGAGAGGTATAACACGGAGATTTGTTATAGAACACTGAGAGGTAGAACACGGAGATTGTTATAGAACATTGAGAGGAAGAACACGGAGATTTGTTATAGAACATTGAGAGGAAGAACGCGGAGATTTGTTATAGAACAGTGAGAGGAAGAACACGGAATATAGAACACTGAGAGGTAGAACACGGAGATTTGTTATAGAACATTGAGAGGTAGAACACGGAGATTTGTTATAGAACAGTGAGAGGAAGAACACGGAATATAGAACACTGAGAGGTAGAACACGGAGATTTGTTATAGAACAGTGAGAGGAAGAACACGGAATATAGAACACTGAGAGGTAGAACACGGAGATTTGTTATAGAACAGTGAGAGGTAGAACACGAGATTTGTTATAGAACACTGAGAGGTAGAACACGGAGATTTGTTATAGAACACTGAGAGGTAGAACACGGAGATTTGTTATAGAACAGTGAGAGGTAGAACACGGAGATTTGTTATAGAACAGTGAGAGGAAGAACACGGAATATAGAACACTGAGAGGTAGAACACGGAGATTTGTTATAGAACACTGAGAGGTATAACACGGAGATTTTTTATAGAACAGTGAGAGGAAGAACACGGAGATTTGTTATAGAACAGTGAGAGGAAGAACACGGAGATTTGTTATAGAACAGTGAGAGGAAGAACACGGAGATTTGTTAGGAATGAATGAAGCATACGACATTAACAATGATAATGTAACCTGCCAGGTGTAATCTTGACTTGAAGCAGCAAATGATGGCCTGGAGTCCGATACGATGTGGCGAACGTTCCCTGTGTAGGAACAGTTTGGGACCTCGAAGTGGCTACATTGAGGTGCGAGAGATTGCTATCTCAGGTATGAAAGGCTCAAGGCAAAGTTGTGTTTGACGAGTCTGGAAGTAAGGTAGAGAAGACAATGGAAGAGAGGACACATTGCAGCAAGAAACTTGTTGGAAATGTCAACAAATATGAGAATGCTCTAGATGTGGGAACGTACAAGAAAATCACTGCAGGCTGTACAAATCTGATTTTACAGAAGAATGTTAAGAATACCCTGGACAGCTAAGAAGAGTAATGAAAACGTTCTGAAAAAGGACAAAACAAAAACAGAGCTAATTTCCTATTTTAGGAAGAAACAATCATTATTTATTGACCATGTAATGAGAAGGGAACAGCTGGAATATATTGTAACAACTGAGAAAATTGAGGGACGAAGAGACAGAGAGAAGCAAAAAGAAAAGATACCAGACTGCTTAAGAGAATGGCTTGGCAGAAGGTCAACAACAGAAATGATAAATAACTGTCGTGATCACAAGTTGTGGAGAGACATGATCACCTACGCCAGCAAGCACGGTACTTGATGATGACTCGATGTGGTGGAACTCTTGTTCCCTTGGAGTTAAAAAAATTAAATTGAGTTGCTACAGCAGCCATCCCCAACACAGTAAATGGTATATACAATCCTATATCACCAGAGTATACAAGGACAACAACACACTGTTGGTAGGTAACTCATGACTTTGATGGAGTCAACTATACGGCTCTAAGCGACTCGGGGAAAGGGCTGCACGTATATGGTTTTCGGTACGTAGTACATACACTGAGGTTTTTATTTGATCTCACAGTCGATGTAGGTCAAATAGATCATTATGTTGTAAAGTAATGAACTACTGTCCAATCGAGTTACTAGCTGGAAAGGGTAGAGTAATGAACTACTGTCCGCATAGTTTGTAAACTATATGGTAGAGTAATGAACCACTGTCCGCATAGTTTGTAAACTATATGATAGAGTAATGAACCACTGTCCGCATAGTTTGTAAACTATATGGTAGAGTAATGAACCACTGTCCGCATAGTTTGTAAACTATATGGTAGAGTAATGAACCACTGTCTGCATAGTTTGTAAACTATATGGTAGAGTAATGAACCACTGTCCGAAAAGTTTGTAAACTATATGGTAGAGTAATGAACCACTGTCCGCATAGTTTGTAAACTATATGGTAGAGTAATGAACCACTGTCCGCATAGTTTGTGTAAATTATATGGTAGAGTAATGAACCACTGTCCGCATAGTTTGTAAATTATATGGTAGAGTAATGAACCACTGTCCGCATAGTTTGTAAATTATATGGTAGAGTAATGAACCACTGTTCACCTGATAGTAATGAACCACCGTTCTTCTGGTAGTAATGACCCACTATACTCCTGGTAGTAATGACCCACTATACTCCTGGTAGTAATGACCCACTATACTCCTGGTAGTAATGATCCACTATACTCCTGGTAGTAATGACAGACTATACTCCTGGTAGCAATGACAGACTATACTTCTGGTAGTAATGACCCACTATACTCCTGGTAGTAATGACCCACTATACTCCTGGTAGTAATGATCCACTATACTCCTGGTAGTAATGATCCACTATACTCCTGGTAGTAATGACAGACTATACTTCTGGTAGTAATGACCCACTATACTCCTGGTAGTAATGACCCACTATACTCCAGGTAGTAGTGATCCACTATACTCCTGGTAGTAATGACCCACTTTACTCCTGGTAGTAATGACCAACTATACTCCTGGTAGTAATGACCCACTGAAATATCACATCGTCCGGTAATAAAAAAAGAAACACATTGGTACAGGCTGAACGGCCGGACTAAGGATAGGCTAAATAAGCTACAACAGAGGGCTTCACAATCTATGGGCCTCAAAGTTACATTTAGCTTAGCCAACTGAGGGCTTCACAATCTATGGGACTTCAAAGTTACATTTAGCTTAGCCAACTGAGGGCTTCACAATCTATGGGACTTCAAAGTTACATTTAGCTTAGCCAACTGAGGGCTTCACAATCTATGGGACCTCAAAGTTACATTTAGCTTAGCCAACTGAGGGCTTCACAATCTATGGGACCTCAAAGTTACATTTAGCTTAGCCAACTGAGGGCTTCACAATCTATGGGACCTCAAAGTTACATTTAGCTTAGCCTACTGAGGGCTTCACCGAGCCTAAGACAAGCCCCAGAGTACAGGAAGGTTTTGCCTATTTGAGCGAGGTCAACAGTTTACCATGTCAACGAGCAGACGATCGCATTAAAATCGATCGACCGATTACTGCAAACTTGATCAATTTAGGGGCATCAATCAAATGAATAAATCAAGGTTCGATTAAGCTTAGGTTCAATAAAGAGAGCGGCACAGCTACTAGCACAAACAACAATTATACAATAGATGTGAAACTGCTCATCTTAATTAGCAACATCACCAAACTTGATGTACAACAAGCATCAAGATCCAGCAGTACAACAGAAATCATCACTTAACCTCGACGCCATGATGCGCCCTCTATTTCCCACTTTAGTTCACAAACCGAAAGGCCGACAATCTTTCTCTAGTGTCTGTGTGTTGAAGATAGGGATGTTCTGACGACCAGATTACCTCCAGTTAAAGTATGTTAGATGCCAGGCCTACAAATTAATGGAAAGATAATCAATAACCTAAGATATGCTGACGATACTGTACTGCTAGCAGAAAATCCTAAAGACCTACAACAATTACTTAATGAAATAAACACGACAAGCAAAAAATATGGACTAGATATGAATATCAAAAAGTCTAAAACTATGATCATAAACAAAGAAAATACTCAAAACCCACAAGTGGATATCAAAATTGAAGGAATAGACCTTGAGACAGTTCAGAACTATAACTACCTTGGACATACTATAACCAGTGATGGAAAATGTACAACTGAAATAAACAAAAGAATAGGAATGGCAAAAAGTAATTTTAATGTCATGAAGGACATACTAACATCAAAACAAATAACACCAGAGCTAAAACTAAGAATAGCAAAATGTTACATCTTCTCAATATTCCTATATGGTGCTGAAACATGGACATTAGACAAGAAAACAGAACAGAGAATTGAAGCCTTTGAAATGTGGATATATAGAAGAATAGGTAGAATTGGATGGAAGGAAAAGAAAACAAACGACAAAGTCTTAAAACAACTAAAAATGAAAAGAGAACTTCTGAACACAATTAGAACAAGACAAATGCGATTCTTAGGCCATGTTAAAAGACACAACAGCCTACTGAAAGTGATCCTGGAGGGGAAAATACAAGGTAAAAGAGGCAGAGGCAGACCAAGATTAACATGGACGAGTAACATCAAAAGATGGACAAATCAACCGATGACAACCTGCACCATCAAAGCAAGAGATAGAGCAAAATGGCGCTCCATGGTAGCCAACCTTCGTTGCGGAGACGGCACTCAATGATGATGATGAAAGTATGTTTAACATTTTTGTTTCCTCTAACAAGATTCAATCATGCCAACACGCCATAATGTCTTACACCTTCAGTTTGTTTCGTTATACACAACTAATACATTTTACAGCAAACCTACACTTTTATTTTTTTTTAAACTATCACTATTTTTTCTAGTGCTGTTAAGAAATACATAAATTATGGAAATAGAAAGCAAAAACGGGCGTACACACACAGACAGACACCGAGGGTGTATTTAATGTTACCTCGTAGTCGTGGCAGAAACATTTCGCCAAAAAGATCTTCTACCTTCGGCTAATGTTGAGATGTTTTCAGCTGTCTACCCATAAACTATCACCATCGCCTGAGGACCGCGAGGCGGCGCGCATTTTTATCCTGCTTGATGGCTCCAGTTAAAAAAGGCCTACAGCCTGCCGGGAGAGTGTAAGATATTCGTCTAGTCTTTCTATTCGCATTGGAAGAATATAACAGCACTTGGTGTGAATGTAACTGTACTTGGTGCGACTATAAAAGCGTATGAGGCTAATAAAACACCACTTGGTGCGTATATAACAATACTTGGTGCGAATGTGACAGCGCTTGGTGCTAATAAAACAGCACTTGGTGCGAATACAACAGCACTTGGCGCGAGTATGACAGCACTTGGCGCGAATACAACATCACTTGGCGCGAGTAAAACAACAATTGGCGCGAATATAACAACACTTGGCGCGAGCTTAACGTTTCAAAACTACACAATAGTAAAGCCCCATTTTTGTACGTGTCCCACCAGTACAGCAAAAATTTGCTACAAAGTTATCATGAAGTACATATTCAACGTGGTTGTCGTCAACATGTACCTGAGTCAGGACAAGCTGGAACGAACTGACTAAAGTACAGCGTTATCTCGCTCGAGTAAACAAAAATCAAGCCGCTACTCTCCATTCTAACAAAGATGTCGTTCCTGTGTAACAATGAGATGGACAGATAAATACAAAGATACGACTATAAGGGACACTTTATTTTGGGCGAACTTTGAATAGATCTTCGAGACACACGCAACAAACCAAGCATGAAATCTGCTACTACACGAACCGTGACTTTGCTTTTTGTTTATTTGAAACTTGAGTTTAGTACAAGTTGTCCCAAAATGTGGTCTAGCTTTAATTGGCGATACGAAGATAGGGTGATGTCAGAAGGTGATGTGAGTTTGAAGTGTGTAACACAGGCTAAAGTAAGCTGTCAACTAGCACTGGCCACACCACAGCTCGTGGAGACGTCAGACACACCACATATCTATTGAGCTATTCTACCAGACCGTTCTGTCACTTTATTGGCACCACTCATTGATCCTGGTCACAGAGTCTACACGAGTGGTCTCAAACAGATGTATATGAGCCGAGCTGCTGACACACCCGCACCCAGTGACCACTACAAATATGCGAGTCTTGGCCGTCCGTTTACGGTGGACGGCAAGGTCACACACAGTGGATTCTGTAAAACAAACTGAATTTGGTTTCGGAGATAAATGTCTCCGTTTGATTCTAAATGAAATAATTACATTTGATTCATAAAATAATTACATTTAATTTATACAATAATTACATCTGATTTATAAAATGATTGCATGTAATTTATGAAATAATGACACTTATTTGATAAGTCTGACTCATGATTTGTTATGTTATACCTGCATGGCTGACAAGTTATAATCTTAAATCGACATGACTGATAAGTATATATCGGCATAACTAATAAGTCATAATTTCATATCTCTATGGTTCATACGTTATAATTGTGCAGCCACGTGTTACGTAATACTTTCATGTCGGCATGCCTCGTAATTTACCATCATCTACAATATCACGTTAAAACCCTCACACGAAAACCGGAAATACGTCATCAACACATACGTGAGCTATCTAAGTGTGTGCCACTCTCATAACCTGAGAAAATAAATCATTATCGATAGCTCGCCTTTGTTCATCCTTACAACCTGCTCCATCTTGGGGTGGTCTAGAGGTACGACGCCGGCCTCAGGACAGGAAGCACCCGGATTCAAAGCCCACCAGAAGCGGGTTTTATTTTTTTTTTACAAGGAAAATGAGTCCGTGGTTTCTTTATGGTGTTACCTCCCTGATCTCTTGGGCAGTGAGATCAGATGTCAAGCCCTCTCGGATATCGGCAATAAACAGGTCTACAGGAGGTCTCGTGGGCACTCGCGCACGTTAACGATCTCTTGGGCAGTGAGATCAGATGTCAAGCCCTCTCGGATATCGGCAATAAACAGGTCTACAGGAGGTCTCGTGGGCACTCGCGCACGTTAACGATCTCTTGGCAGTTACAATCGAAAACAGAAGGCCCTAAATATGGCCGCTGTCCGTGCAAAGTTGTCAGCAAAACCTGGCCACACCGTGGATCCCGTGCTACGGAGCTCGTGCACGTGGGCCAGGGTTCTCCTCCTGTTAGTGCCTCTAATGCATGCATTAAAGCCAGTAACAGTTTCAGCGGAACTTGTCCCACAAGTTGCCTTCTCCTTGCCGTCCTAAGCTATGTCATTGTTTACAGACGTGTAGCTGCCCACGTGCTTGATGGCCGTCAAGTTTGCGTCCCACCGGAAACCTGGTGACCTCTTCAGCAGTAGAAAACCATGAAAGTGTTCAAGGAAAGGGATTCGTGGCAATGTAAAGATGACAGCCTTATTTTCCTTTCAGATGGTCTAGCACATTCCCGCTTTGTAGCTACACTTCTGTCTGTATCTATACATATTTTGGTGTTGTTTATTGTATAGAGCTCATAACAACAAAATGAAACAACCAAGATATAGAGGTAGACTAAGAAGAAGATGGATTGAGGGTATATCTACCTACCTACCTACCTACCTACCTACCTACCTACCTAAAACCCACCCACCCACCTACCCACCTACCTACCCACCTACCCACCTACCTACCTACCTACCTACCTACCTACCTACCTACCTACCTACCTACCTACCTACCTACCTACCTACCTATCTATCTATCTATCTATCTATCTATCTATCTATCTATCTATCTATCTATCTATCTATCTATCTATCTATCTATCTATCTATCTATCTATCTATCTATCTATCTATCTATCTATCTATCTATCTATCTCTATCTATCTATCTATCTATCTATCTATCTATCTATCTATCTATCTATCTATCTATCTATCTATCTATCTATCTATCTATCTATCTATCTATCTATCTATCTATCTATCTATCTATCTATCTATCTATCTATCTATCTATCTATCTATCTATCTATCTATCTATCTATCTATCTATCTATCTATCTATCTATCTATCTATCTATCTATCTATCTATCTATATACTGTCCTATTGTGCCGAAGACGGCACATAGGGCAGAACCACAATCTCAAAAACAGAAACCTTGCGTGCCAAAGTGGCACATATTGCAGAGATCACTGCTTCTAAAATCTATGGTCTGTTTCCATAACAATACTTTTTACAATGACAGCTTGTCAAGCCATCGATCAGTCTCCTTAGTCGCCTCTTACGACATGCTTGGGAGGACACAGTGTCACTATTCTTTACTCATAATGAGGCCCCGGTAACACACGGGAATGCGGTATTTTACGACATCATAAAACAATAGAATGTTAATATGTACCAATCCACATAAATTAACATTCATTGAATACACATCAATGACTTAAGTCAGCGACACCTACCGGCAAAAACCAGAACAGGATAAAAGAAGGAAAGTTTATTGTCCCAGCTGAAGACCTACTTGGCCGAGACGTCGCTCTGATTTTGTTTTGTTCCTCGCCCACGTAAAGCTGTAACCACCCACTTAAAGCTGTAACCACCCACGTAAAGCTGTAACCACCCACGTAAAGCTGTAACCACCCACTTAAAGCTGTAACCATCCACGTAAAGCTGTAACCACCCACGTAAAGCTGTAACCACCCACGTAAAGCTGTAACCACTCAATATGGCTCTACCCTAGAAGGAAAGGGTCTCACTATGTCTCACTATGGCTCTACCCCTTGAAGGAAAGGGTCTCACTATGGCTCAATATGTCTCAAATGTCTCATTATGGCTCACAATGTCTCAATATGGCTCTACCCCTAGAAGGAAAGGGTCTCACTATGGCTCAATATGTCTCAATATGTCTCATTATGGCTCACTATGGCTCTACCCCTTGAAGGAAAGGGTCTCACTATGGCTCAATATGGCTCTACCCATTGAAGGAAAGGGTCTCACTATGTCTCTATATGTATCAAAATGTCTCACTATGTCCCACGATGTCTCACTATGGCTCAGTATGTCTCATTATGTCTCACATTGTCTCAATATGTCTCATTATGTCTCACTATGTCTCAATATGTCTCATTATGTCTCACTATAGCTCAATATGTCTATTATGTCTCACTATGTCTCAATATGGCTCAATATGTCTCATTATGTCTCACTATGTCTCAATATGTCTAAGTATGTCTCACTATGTCTCATTATGTCTCACTATGTCTCAATATGGCTCACTATGTCTCAATATGGCTCACTATGTCTCAATATGGCTCAGTATGTCTCATTATGTCTCACTATGTCTCAATATGTCTCAGTGTGTCTCACTATGTCTCATTATGTCTCACTATGTCTCAATATGGCTCACTATGTCTCAATATGGCTCACTATGTCTCAATATGTCTCACTATGTCTCAATATTTCTCTCAATGTCTCAATATGTCTCACAATGTCTCAATGTGTCTCTCTATGTCTCAATATTTCTCACTATGTCTCAATATGTCTCAATATGTCTCACTATGTCTCATTATGTCTCACAATGTCTCAATATGTCTCACTATGTCTCAATATGTCTCATTATGTCTCAATGTGGCTCACTATGTCTCAATATGGCTCACTGTCTCACTGTCTCAATATGGCTCAATATGTCTCATTATGTCTCACTATGTCTCAATATGTCTCAGTATGTCTCACTATGTCTCACTATGTCTCATTATGTCTCACTATGTCTCAATATGGCTCACTATGTCTCAATATGGCTCACTATGTCTCAATATGTCTCACTATGTCTCAATATTTCTCTCAATGTCTCAATATGTCTCACAATATCTCAATATGTCTCTCTTTGTCTCAATATTTCTCACTATGTCTCTATATGTCTCACTATGTCTCAATATGTCTCACTATGTCTCAATATGTCTAAATATGTCTCACTATGTCTCAATATGTTTCAATATGTCTCACTATGTCTCATATGTCTCACTATGTCTCACTATGTCTCAATATGTCTCACTATGTCTCAATATGTCTCACTATGGCTCATTAAGCCCACATTGTAACTATTTTGATGGGTATTCATTTCTCAAATGATCAATGCCAATTATTGAACTGTATCCAACAACAAGTCTCAGGGAAGCAACGCCACGTTTACTGTCATCATCCAGGGAGCTGTGAATCAAGCAAGAGCTATGTTTACTGTCAGCATCTAGGGAGCTGTGAATCAAGGCAAGAGCTATGTTTACTGTCATCATCCAGGGAGCTGTGAATCAAGGCAAGAGCTATGTTTACTGTCAGCATCCAGGGAGCTGTGAATCAAGGCAAGAGCTATGTTTACAACTCGGACAAATATCATAAATAATCAACAATAGAAAAAAAAAACAATGACCGATAGAAAACCCGAAGCTGGAACGAGCCGATACTCATAGACACAGCGCCTTGCCACAAGAGACAAACGCTAGAGCACACGGCCAACTGAGCAACCTAAAAGAAAGTAGCTATCATTGGCGTTTCAAGGAGCTCCTACTGAACTAATGTGTTGAGAACCTCTGATCTGAAATTAGTCGACGCTAGACTGAATACAGGCCCAGTGTCTGCCTGTCCGTGGGAGCTGTCGGTGGAACCTGAGCCCTAACTCCAGGCTCAAAGCGTCCGTCCTCCTCCAGAGAAAAATTGCTGTTCATTCCCCCCTCCCTTACACGCGGGCGCACACCGGGAGACTTGTGCAAGCGTGGCTGCACGTCAAGCCCGAGCTTAGAGCTGGCGAGGGTCGCGAACATCGAGGGTGACGAAACGTTATTACTAGCCAGGCTTCCTGCAATTGATCTACGAGTACTTCTCAATGCGCCCGTGGAGCCGGTCTAATGGCGATAGGATGTAGTGATGCCTTGCCCCCTGCTCGACACTGACGAGACAAGCTCCTGCTGTAGAAATCCTCCCCGCTCAATCCAAAAGGCGCGATCGGTACATCCCCAATGACCCCATGAAAGCCTCTCCACTAATGCTCGTCTTTCACACTAAGTGCCATACCGTCAGCAGCAGAACAGAACAAATAATGGAAGTTAAGATAAGTTAAGACAAGATAAGTTAAGACAAGATATTATAAGTTATGATCTAAGTGATAATAATAAATAAACAATCTAAAAAAAATAAAATCTAAATGATAAATATAAAAAATAAATCTTATGATCTAACTATGATCATAAACAAAGAAAATACTAAAAACCCACAAGTGGATATCAAAATAGAAGGAATAGACCTGGAGACAGTCCAGAACTACAACTACTTGGACATACTATAACCAGTGATGGAAAATGTACAACTGAAATAAACAAAAGAATAGGAATGGCAAAAAGTCATTTTAATGTCATGAAGAACATATTAACATCAAAACAAATAACACCATAGGCTAAAACTAAGAATAGCAAAATGTTACATCTTCTCAGTATTCCTATATGGTGCTGAAACATGGACATTAGATAAGAAAACAGAACAGAAAATTGAAGTCTTTGAAATGTGGATATATAGAAGAATGGGTTAGAATTGGATGGAAAGAAAAGAAAACAAACGATGAAGTCTTTAAAACAACTAAAAATGAAAAGAGAACAACTAAGCACAATTCAAACTAGACAAATGCGATTTTTGGGCCATGTTAAAAGACACAACAGCCTACTAAAAGTAATCAGGGAGGGGAAAATACAAGGTAAAAGAGGCAGAGGCAGACCAAGACTAACATGGACGAGTATCATCAAAAGATGGACAAATAAGCCTATGACAACCTGCACCATCAAAGCAAGAGACATAGCAGAATGGCGCTCCATGGTAGCCAACCTTCGTTGCGGAGAAGGCACGATGATGATGATTATAAGTTAACATTAAGTTAAGGCAAGATATTATAAGTTAACATTAAGTTAAGGCAAGATATTATAAGTTAACATTAAGTTAAGGCAAGATATTATAAGTTAACATTAAGTTAAGGCAAGATATTATAAGTTAACATTAAGTTAAGGCAAGATATTATAAATTAACATTAAATTAAGGCAAGATATTATAAGTTAACATTAAGTTAAGGCAAGATATTATAAGTTAACAATAAGTTAAGATAAAATATCGAAGTTAAGATTATGTTAAGTTAAAATAATCCAAGTTAAGATAAGATAAGAATGTATAAGTTAAGAAATGTAAGTTAAGATAAAAAAAAAATAATATAAGTTAAAATAAGATATCATATGTTAAGATCATCATCATCGCGTGCCATACCGGTTGTCGTAGGCGATCATGTCCTTCCACAATCTTCTATCTACAGTGCATCGTATCAGTTCTGTTGTTGACTGTTTTCCATGCCATGACACCAAGCTATCTAGTATTTTCTCTCTTTGTCGTCCGCGATCTCTCTTTCCTTTTATTTTGCCAGTTGTAACCAACTATTCCAACTTTCCTCTTCTCATGATGTGCCCAAAAAATGTTGATTGTTTCTTTCTGATGTTTTTTAAGAACTCCCTTTTTGTGTTGGCCTCTTGAGAACTTCCTCATTGGTCTTTTTAGCTGTCCAGGGAACTTTCAACATTCTTCTGAGAAATCCCATCTCTGTGGTCTCTAATCGTCTTTTCATTTGTTTGTCCACTGTCCATGATTCGCTTCCATAGGTCAGAATTGATTCTATATAGCATCGATGAACTCTTTTTCTCATTTTTATTGACATAGATTTGTTGAATAAGATATTTTTCATTTTCTGAAATGCTATTTTAGCCTGAGCTATTCTGCTTTTTATTTCTGTGGTGCATCTCCCATCTGATGTTATTATTGTGCCCAAGTATTTGAAACGTTGTACTTGTTTCAGATTTGTCTCGTTATTTTTATGCTGCATGATGGTGATGATTGTTTCTTCGATATGACCATTACTTCTGTTTTCTTACTATTCAGACTGAGACCTTTCTTGTTGCTTTCTTCTACTATTATGTCTATCATTTCTTGTAGTTCGTTCTCTGTCTCTGCTATTAAGACTGTGTCATCCGCATATCGCAAATTATTTATGTTGTGACCGTTGACTTCAATTCCTTTTTTGTCTACTATTGATCTCATAATATGTTCGCTGTAAAGTGAAAACAAATCCGGTGACAGAACACAGCCTTGTCTGACTCCTTGTTTTATAAGTTGGAATTGTCCTGTTTGGTTGTTAATTCGTATAGCTGCTGTTTGTTGCCAGTACATGTTTTTTATGATTCGCAGATCCTTGCCATCAATGTTTAATTTCTCCAGCATATTGATTATTTCCACATGCTTTACTTTGTCAAATGCTTTTATGTAGTATATAAAGCACATATATAGATCTTTCTTTACCTCTATAGATCTTTATATCAATGTTCTTAATATGTATATTGCATTATTGGTGCCCTTTCCTTCCACAAATCCACATTGTTCCTCACTTTTTTCTGGTTTTATTTTGTTCCTTACATGTCTCATGATGATTCTTAGTAATATTTTCGTCATATGGCTCATAAGACTAATAGTGCGATGGTCATTGTTAAGATAAGTTAAGACAAAATTAAGAAAAATCTAAGAATAGCAACAATGTTACATCTCATCATTCCTGTATGGTGCAGAAACATGGACATTAGACAAGAAAATATAACAGAAAATAAAAGACTTTTAAATGTGGATTTATAGAAAAATGGGAAGAATTGGTTAGAAAGAAAAGAAAGCAAATGAAGTCTTAAAACAAACAAAAAAATTAAAAGAGAACTACTAAAACACAATTCAAACAAAACAAATGAGATTTTTTGGGCCATATTAAAGGTACAGCAGCCCTATTAAAAGTAATCTTGGAAGGGAAAATACAAGGTAAAAGAGGAAGAGGCAGACCAAAACTAACATGGACGAGTAACATCAAAGGATGGACAAATCAGCCTATGACAACATGCACCATCAAAGCAAGAGACAGCGTGGATTGAATGGCGCTCCATGGTAGCCAACCTTCGATGCAGAGACGGCATTCAGTGATGATGATGATGATGATCAGATAAAATAACAGAATTTAAGATAAGAGAAAGTAAGGAAAAATGAGCACGATGAGAAGTCTATAGCCTGGCGTACAGCAAGCCTGGTTTAGTGTGCACGTTTTTCTTGTATAGGGCCCAGTTATTTGGTTCAAGTCATCAGTCGCATCTACGACCACTTAACGCCCTTTTAAGGTCGGGTGGCGAAGAGAGAGAAAGTCGTAGTTTGTTAGCGCCTTACATGTCGTCAAATGACGAGGACGAGATCTCCAACAAAAAAAGATGACTGTGACTTAACTGACTTAATTGAATGTGACATGTATTGTCTGTGACTTGACTGTGACTTCTTGAACTGCTGAACTCATGCTAGTCCCATCTCCAAACGAACAGCCTCTAGCTCTGAACTCCCAAACACACCACGAGAACGAACATCACAGAAATAGCTGGGAGAAACTCGACTCCGTGTTTACTCACGAGGACGTGTCGAGAACAATTCGTTTGTCCGAGGCTATGTTTGTATACATTCACAGGGAGAGCTGAAAGCGAGTCTGCTAACATGAACTGCTTCCACGAGGCAATCCTTGGCAAACAAAATTCTGCTGTACAGTCTCATCTGCCAGAACTAACATAAGCTCACTTACACGTACCTTCACAGTCACCCTGATGTGTATGTGCCACGATTATTCAACCACCACTTTTGCATTCACAGTCAACAATCACCCTGACTCAATCAATATTCAACATTCGGTGTATTCAACATTCGGTGTATTCAACATTCGGTGTATTCAACATTCAATTACTCCATCGATATCCATTATTATCATCAATCCAAAAATAATACTCATTATCGTTAACACTAATTACTCAATCAATACTCATTATCGTTAATACTAATTACTCAATCAATACTCATTATCGCTAACACTAATTAATCGATTAACACTGATTACTCGATCAATCTCTTCTTAGCATTCATCCGTTAAGTTAGCGTGGATATGTTTTGTAGCTACTTTACGACAAAGCCGCCGTAACTGAACCTTTCGGGCCGACACATCCGTCCTCGGCATGAACAGATTTGCTGAACAAGTTTTGTTCTGGCAGCGACCATTTTGGCTTACTCTGTCCCATGTTTAACTGCAAGTGTTCTTTAAATACAGGTGTTCTTTAAATACAGGTGTTCTTTAAATACAGGTGTTCTTTAAATACAGGTGTTCTTTAAATACAAGTGTTCTTTAAATACAGGTGTTCTTTAAATACAGGTGTTCTTTAAATACAGGTGTTCTTTAAATACAGGTGTTCTTTATATATCTATCTATCTATTGACCTTTCGAGCCGTAACCGGCCCATAGGGCGTAGACCAAGATACACCTTCTCCTATATGAATTTTTGTTCTAGCAGTTTTCTTTTAAAGATATTTTATCAAATCTCGCCATCTGTCTCTGTTCTGTGCAAGCAGTTCTATCTCATTGAGGGAGCCGACTCCTGCTGCTCTTGCCTCTCTCATCAATGTTCTTCTCAGTGTCTCCCTGGGTCTTCCTCTTTTTCTTTTACCTGTTGTTTCCCATATGAGGGCTTGCTTTGCTATTCGATTATTATCTCTTCTCATCACATGTCCAACGTATGACCATCGTCTTTTCTTTATTACTGAAGATATTAGTGGTTGATGGCGATTTCTCTAATTTCCTCGTTTGTTTTGAATTCGTTCCATTCTATACCAGTATTTTCCTTAGACATTTATTTTCGAATGCGTTCAACTTTGTTTCTATATCTCTTGTTGTTTTCCAGCTTTCACACGCATACGTAAGGGTTGATAGTACATTTGATTTGAATAGCCTAAGTTTTGTGTTTGTGCTAATGAGTTTTGATTTCCACAACTTTTCAAGGCTTCTGAAAGACATTGCTGCTTTAGCCAGTCTGATTCTAATTTCTTTGCTCGTATCCCCTTCTCGATCAATGTGACTTCCAAGATAGATAAAGTGATCGATCTCTTCTACTGGTTTGTTTTCCATGTATATTTTGTCACTTGTTGGAATTAAACTTTTCATGACTTTAGTCTTTTCATGATTGACCTCAAGCCCAATTTTGCTGGCTATTGATGATAGTTCATTTGTGTTTTCCTGCATCATTTTTATCTGACTGCTGATGAGAACTATGTCATCAGCAAAGTCGAGGTCCTCCAAATGGTCTCCTTGTATCCATTCGATGCCTTTATTACCAGTGCAGCATTTCTTCATTATGAAGTCCATAACAATTCCTTATATATAAGTGTTCTTTAAATACAAGTGTTCTTTAAATACAAGTGTTCTTTAAATACAGGTGTTCTTTAACGTGGGCGAGTGTACACGGGACATCCTGTTTTTCATCGTTATCGGAGAAGACTAGACATTAGATCTCACTACCCAGAGAAGACTAGACATTAGATCTCACTACCCAGAGAAGACTAGACATTAGATCTCACTACCCAGAGAAGACTAGACATTAGATCTCACTACCCAGAGAAGACAAGACATTAGATCTCACTACCCTGAGAAGACTAGACATTAGATCTCACTACCCAGAGGAGACTAGACATTAGATCTCACTACCCAGAGAAGACTAGACATTAGATCTCACTACCCAGAGAGGGCTAGACATTAGATCTCACTACCCAGAGAAGGCTAGACATTAGATCTCACTACCCAGAGAAGACTAGACATTAGATCTCACTACCCAGAGAAGACTAGACATTAGATCTCACTACCCAGAGAGGGCTAGACATTAGATCTCACTACCCAGAGAAGACTAGACATTAGATCTCACTAACCAGAGAGGGCTAGACATTAGATCTCACTACCCAGAGAGGGCTAGACATTAGATCTCACTACTCAGAGAAGACTAGACATTAGATCTCACTACCCAGAGAAGACTAGACATTAGATCTCACTACTCAGAGAAGACTAGACATTAGATCTCACTACCCAGAGAAGGCTAGACATTAGATCTCACTACCCAGAGAAGACTAGATATTAGATCTCACTACCCAGAGAAGACTAGACATTAGATCTCACTACCCAGAGAAGGCTAGACATTAAATCTCACTACCCTGAGAAGACTAGACATTAGATCTCACTACCCAGAGAAGACAAGACATTAGATCTCACTACCCAGAGAAGACTAGACATTAGATCTCACTACCCAGAGAGGGCTAGACATTAGATCTCACTACCCAGAGAAGACTAGCCATTAGATCTCACTACCCAGAGAGGGCTAGACATTAGATCTCACTACCCAGAGAGGGCTAGACATTAGATCTCACTACCCAGAGAAGACTAGACATTAGATCTCACTACCCAGAGAAGACTAGACATTAGATCTCACTACCCAGAGAGGGCTAGACATTAGATCTCACTACCCAGAGAGGGCTAGATATTATATCTCACTACCCAGAGAAGACTAGACATTAGATCTCACTACCCAGAGAAGGCTAGGCATTAGATCTCACTACCCAGAGAAGACTAGACATTAGATCTCACTACCCAGAGAAGGCTAGACATTAGATCTCACTACCCAGAGAAGACTAGACATTAGATCTCACTACCCAGAGAGGGCTAGACATTAGATCTCACTACCCAGAGAGGGCTAGATATTATATCTCACTACCCAGAGAAGACTAGACATTAGATCTCACTACCCAGAGAAGACTAGACATTAGATCTCACTACCCAGAGAAGGCTAGGCATTAGATCTCACTACCCAGAGAAGACTAGACATTAGATCTCACTACCCAGAGAAGGCTAGACATTAGATCTCACTACCCAGAGAAGGCTAGACATTAGATCTCACTACCCAGAGAAGGCTAGACATTAGATCTCACTACCCAGAGAAGGCTAGACATTAGATCTCACTACCCAGTGAGGGCTAGACATTAGATCTCACTACCCAGAGAAGACTAGACATTAGATCTCACTACCCAGAGAAGGCTAGACATTAGATCTCACTACCCAGAGAAGGCTAGACATTAGATCTCACTACCCAGAGAAGGCTAGACTTTAGATCTCACTACCCAGAGAAGGCTAGACATTAGATCTCACTACCCAGAGAGGGATAGACATTAGATCTCACTACCCAGAGAAGACTAGACATTAGATCTCACTACCCAGAGAGGGATAGACATTAGATCTCACTACCCAGAGAAGACTAGACATTAGATCTCACTACCCAGAGAAGGCTAGACATTAGATCTCACTACCCAGAGAGGGCTAGATGTCGAGATTCACCACCCAGAGAGGGGCTAGACATTGGATCTCACTACCCAGAGAGAGCTAGACGTCGGGTCTCACTACCCAGTGAGGGCTAGACATTGGATCTCACTACCCAGGGAGGGGCTAGACATCGGATCTCACTACCCAGAGAGGGGTAGATGTCGGGATTCACTACCCAGAGAGGGCTAGACATTGGATCTCACTACCCAAAGAGGGCTAGACATTGGATCTCACTACCCAGAGAGGGCTAGACATTAGATCTCACTACCCAGAGAGGGATGGACGTCGAGTCTCACTACCCAGAGAGGGCTAGACATTAGATCTCACTACCCTGAGAGGGCTAGACGTCGGGTCTCACTAACCAGAGAGGGCTAGACATTGGATCTCACTATCCAGAGAGGGCTAGAATTAGATCTCACTACCCTGAGAGGGATGGACGTCGAGTCTCACTACCCAGAGAGGGCTAGACATTAGATCTCACCACCCAGAGATGGCTAGACGTCGGGTCTCACTAACCAGAGAGGGCTAGACATCGGATCTCACTACCCAGAGAGGGCTAGACATTGGATCTCACTACCCAGAGAGGGCTAGACGTCGGGCTCACTAACCAGAGAGGGCTAGACATTGGATCTCACTAACCAGAGAGGGCTAGACATTGGATCTCACCACCCAGAGATGGCTAGACGTCGGGTCTCACTACCCATAGAGGGCTAGACATTGGATCTCATTACCCAGAGAGGGCTAGACATTGGATCTTACCACCCAGAGATGGCTAGACGTCGGGTCTCACTACCCAGAGAGGGCTAGACATTAGATCTCACTACTCAGAGAGGGCTAGACATTAGATCTCACTACCCAGAGAGAGCTAGACGTCGGATCTCAATACCCAGAGAGAGCTAGACGTCGGGTCACACTACCCAGGGAGGACTAGACATTGAATCTCACTACTCAGAGAGGGCTAGACATTAGATCTCACTACCCAGCTCATTACTCAATCATTAATCATTGTCGTTACCGCTCATTACTCAATCAATAATCATTGTCGTTACCGCTCATTATTCTATCAATAATCATTGTCGTTACCGCTCATTACTCAATCAATAATAATTGTCGTTACCGCTCATTATTCTATCAATAATCATTGTCGTTATCGCTCATTACTCAATCAATAATCATTGTCGTTACCGCTCATTACGCAATCAATAATTATTGTCGTTACCGCTCATTACTCAATCAATAATTATTGCTGTCATCTCACCATTTTACTCACTCCTAATGTCAACATCCCACAACACTCTATTGTACTCACTAATTATTCTTATTTTCATTACTCAATAAATCATCATCACCATCAGCATCACTCATTACTCAATAAATCATCATCACCATCAGCATCACTCATTACTCAATAAATCATCATCACCATCAGCATCACTCATTACTCAATAAATCATCATCACCATCAGCATCACTCATTACTCAATAAATCATCATCACCATCAGCATCACTCATTACTCAATAAATCATCATCACCATCAGCATCACTCATTACTCAATAAATCATCATCAGCATCACTCATTACTCAATAAATCATCATCACCATCAGCATCACTCATTACTCAATAAATCATCATCAGCATCACTCATTACTCAATAAATCATCATCACCATCAGCATCACTCATTACTCAATAAATCATCATCACCATCAGCATCACTCATTACTCCCTCAGTCATCAAATTCCCACATCTCGTTCCGTGTAGTGACAAGAGAAAGTGGTGGCGTTTAGGAAAAGCGAGTTGATTGAGCATCAATCATTACCACCCTCGCACAAGCTTGACGTCTACTGAACAAAAGATTGACAAATTATCTCGTGCCAATTTCCAGCGTGATCAATACAGTTGCGACCAGAAGGCGCCGGTTGTCTTGACGCCTCCTATATTATTTGTTCTCCGGCGTTTCCAGCCCTCGCTCTGACCTCGGCTACTGGCTTAGAGCTTGAAAGAAGACCATTCTCAGAAACTTGTGGAACTTGATTGTTGGATGTTGGATGTTGGATGTTGGATGTTGGGCTTCTGGGATCACGTGCTCGTTAATAGTGATTTGTTAATGTATGGTGGGGGGGGGCGAGATTAGATGGTGGAGGGAGAGAGAGAAGGTGAGAGGAGTTGTTTGGGTAGGAGGAGTTGAATGAAGGAGCAAAGAAATAGAGAGAGTGTGAGAATGGACGAGACTGGGATAAAGCGAGAGAGTCTGATCGATATTGTTATAGAGGGAGGGGGGGGGTAATGAGCACTCTGACGTTACAGGAGAGAGAGAAAGAGCGAATGTTAAGTTAAGGGGAAATCAAGAGACAGAGAAAGTTAGATCTAGGGGGCTAAGGAGAAATCAAGAGAGAGAGAGAGAGAGAGAGAGAGAGAGAGAGTACTAACAAAACACACACACACACACATATATATAGAGAGAGGGGGGGGGAAGGGGTGGGGGCGGGGGTAAAAAAAAACAAGAGAAAATCAATGATAGCAAATGACGTAAAGTGAGGGAGAAAGATACAAAGTCGGTAGTCTAGAGCCGTTCAGTAAGACCGTAAGAGAGTCCCTGAGAGAGAGAACAAGTGAGAGTAGGGTTGCCAGATACACCGTTTTTTACGGATTTCTCCGTTTTTTTCACGTAATTCGATGACTCCGTTTTATCTTTGCCCGGAGTCGCTAAAACACCGTATTTTAACGCTCACGTAAATATTTTTTTTAATATCAATTAAATAATATATAAATTCGTAGTAAATAATATTAATTAAACCATTCGGCGGTTTGTTTTGTATAATTGTTTCTGGATCATACTTTTAAGTGCGCAAATTGTAGTTCCGCGCTAAAATATTGAAGCGATTTAATTTCCGTCCTAGCCCACGACAAGAATCAATTTATTTCCGATCGTCGATGTGTAAACACAGTTTCACCGCTCCATCCAATTCAATCCTCGCATCTACATATTATTAGTAAGTTTATTTTAAAGTTTGTTAACATTATTTTATAATGAGTGATATGGATTTAAAGAAGTCTCCTCCAAAGAAGAAATTAAAATACAACTACAACACAATCAAAGTTACGGTAAAGTGTGGGAAGAATCGTTTTCATGGGTTAAACCAGGACCTAACGAACATCGAGCTTTCTTTTGTTATGCAGAAAAGATTTTAGTATTTCTCATGGTGGACAAAGTGACTTAAAACAACATTCAGAATCTAAAACGCATAAACTAAAAGAAAAATTTGATGATGTTAGTGTAAACAAACTTTCACATTATTTTGTAAATGTAAACAATACATCAGAACACGATAATGTTGTCGCGAGTGAACTGGCTTTGGTTTATCCTAAGTGAGAGTATGAGAGAGAAAAACTTGTGAAATAAATAGAGAGAAAGAGGGAGGGAGATAGGTAACGCGTGAAACACAAGAGAAAACAATTAGAAATAGAGAGACAGGGAGGGGGGGGGGGGGTAAAAACAGAGAACAAAATTTAGAGAGAAAGAGAGAGGGATCAAGAGAGAAGGAGAAAGAGAGACAAGCAAAAATTGTAGCTGAGAGTGAGAGTAAGATTCATGTTCACTGCGCAATTCCTTCCTTACTTTCTCCTCAATCCATATTCCTTACTTTCTCCTCCATCCATATTCCTTACTTTCTCCTCCATCCATATTCCTTACTTTCTCCTCCATCCATATTCCTTACTTTCTCCTCCATCCATATTCCTTACTTTCTCCTCCATCCATATTCCTTACTTTCTTCTCCATCCATATTCCTTACTTTCTCTCCATCCATATTCCTTACTTTCTTCTCCATCCATATTCCTTACTTTCTCCTCCATCCACATTCCTTACTTTCTCCTCCATCCATATTCCTTACTTTCTCCTCCATCCATATTCCTTACTTTCTCCTCCATCCATATTCCTTACTTTCTCCTCCATCCATATTCCTTACTTTCTCCTCCATCCATATTCCTTACTTTCTTCTCCATCCATATTCCTTACTTACTTCCTATATTCTATCTTCTTTTACATCTACTAAACAATTCCAGTCATTTCATCATTTTACTCTCCATATTTTTATTATTACCTTGATTTCATCTTCGTATCTTCTTGATTTGATTTTTGTATCTTCTTGATTTGATTTTTGTATCTTCTTGATTTGCTTTTCGTATCTTCTTGATTTGCTTTCGTATTTTCTTGATTTGATTTTTGTATCTTCTTGATTTGATTTTTGTATCTTCTTGATTTGATTTTTGTATCTTCTTGATTTGATTTTTGTATCTTCTTGATTTGATTTTCGTATCTTCTTGATTTGATTTTTGTATCTTCTTGATTTGATTTTTGTATCTCCTTGGTTTGATTTTTGTATCTTCTTGATTTGAGTTTTGTATCTTCTTGATTTGATTTTTTTTATCTTTTTGAATTGATTTTTATCTCCTTGATTTGATTTTCGTATCTTCTTGATTTGATTTTCGTATCTTCTTGATTTGATTTTTTATCTCCTTAATTTGATTTTTTATCTCCTTGATTTGATTTTTTATCTCCTTGATTTGATTTTTCTATCTCCTTGATTTGATTTTTCTATCTCCTTGATTTGATTTTTCTATCTCCTTGATTTGATTTTTCTATCTCCTTGATTTGATTTTTTATCTCCTTGATTTGATTTTTCTATCTCCTTGATTTGATTTTTCTATCTCCTTGATTTGATTTTTCTATCTCCTTGATTTGATTTTTCTATCTCCTTGATTTGATTTTTCTATCTCCTTGATTTGATTTTTTATCTCCTTGATTTGATTTTTCTATCTCCTTGATTTGATTTTCCTTCTCCTTGATTTGATTTTCTATCTCCTTGATTTGATTTTCTATCTCCCTGATTTGATTTTTCTATCTCCTTGATTTGATTTTCATATATCCTTGATTTCATCTTTGTACCCCCTTTCTCATCGCCTTCTGCATATCTGCTCGGTCTCCTCCTATTTCCCCAAATTTACCTTTTAATTCTCACAGATTGTAATTCTCTCTATACTTTGATGTCATTTCTTCAGTAATTCTTCCAGCCTCTTAACCTCATCTCCCTAGCCTCCGTTTTCCTACTTATGATCGCTAATAAATCCAAGATGGCGTCTACAGAGCACACACCTTAAGGCAGGTCTCACATTGGACGGCAAGGGAGATAAGCCACAGGTAGGACAGGTATCTCCTTATTTACGACTCTACACAAATGTCTGAGATGCTGATTTTTCTTGTCTCTATGGAAACTGATGAAGTTAACCTTAGGAGTTTAATAACGAGTTTCTTACTTTCTTCTGTCTACGGTAATCAGAGTTTAATAACGAGTTTCTTACTTTCGTATGTCTACGGTAGCTTGAGTTTAATAACGAGTTTCTTACTTTCTTCTGTCTACGGTAATCAGAGTTTAATAACGAGTTTCTTACTTTCTTCTGTCTACGGTAATCAGAGTTTAATAACGAGTTTCTTACTTTCGTCTGTCTACGGTAGTTTAAGTTTAATAACGAGTTTCTTACTTTTTATCTATCTACGGTAGTTTGAGTTTAATAACGAGTTTCTTACTTTCGTCTGTCTACGGTAGTTTGAGTTTAATAACGAGTTTCTTACTTTTGTCTATCTACGGTAGTTTGAGTTTAATAAAGAGTTTCTTACTTTCTTTTGTCTATGGTAGTTTGAGTTTAATAACGAGTTTCTTACTTTCTTTTGTCTATGGTAGTTTGAGTTTAATAACGAGTTTCTTACTTTCGTCTGTCTACGGTAGTTTGAGTTTAATAAAGAGTTTCTTACTTTTGTCTATCTACGGTAGTTTGAGTTTAATAACGAGTTTCTTACTTTTGTCTATCTACGGTAGTTTGAGTTTAATAAAGAGTTTCTTACTTTCTTTTGTCTACGGTAGTTTGAGTTTAATAACAAGTTTCTTACTTTCGTCTTTCTACGGTAGTTAGAGTTTAATGACGAGTTTCTTCCTTTCGTCTTTCTACGGTAGTTAGAGTTTAATAACGAGTTTCTTACTTTCGTCTATCTACGGTAGTTAGAGTTTAATAACGAGTTTCTTACTTTCGTCTATCTACGGTAGTTAGAGTTTAATAACGAGTTTCTTACTTTCGTCTATCTACGGTAGTTAGAGTTTAATAACGAGTTTCTTACTTTCGTTTGTCTACGGTAGTTAGAGTTTAATAACGAGTTTCTTACTTTCGTATTTCTACGGTAGTTAGAGTTTAATAACGAGTTTCTTACTTTCGTCTTTCTACGGTAGTTAGAGTTTAATAACGAGTTTCTTACTTTCGTTTGTCTACGGTAGTTAGAGTTTAATAACGAGTTTCTTACTTTCGTTTGTCTACGGTACTTAGAGTTTAATAAAGAGTTTCTTACTTTTGTCTATCTACGGTAGTTTGAGTTTAATAACGAGTTTCTTACTTTTGTCTATCTACGGTAGTTTGAGTTTAATAAAGAGTTTCTTACTTTCTTTTGTCTACGGTAGTTTGAGTTTAATAACAAGTTTCTTACTTTCGTCTTTCTACGGTAGTTAGAGTTTAATGACGAGTTTCTTCCTTTCGTCTTTCTACGGTAGTTAGAGTTTAATAACGAGTTTCTTACTTTCGTCTATCTACGGTAGTTAGAGTTTAATAACGAGTTTCTTACTTTCGTCTATCTACGGTAGTTAGAGTTTAATAACGAGTTTCTTACTTTCGTCTATCTACGGTAGTTAGAGTTTAATAACGAGTTTCTTACTTTCGTTTGTCTACGGTAGTTAGAGTTTAATAACGAGTTTCTTACTTTCGTATTTCTACGGTAATTAGAGTTTAATAACGAGTTTCTTACTTTCGTCTTTCTACGGTAGTTAGAGTTTAATAACGAGTTTCTTACTTTCGTCTGTCTACGGTAGTTAGAGTTTAATAACGAGTTTTTCTTACTTTCGTTTGTCTACGGTACTTAGAGTTTAATAACGAGTTCTTACTTTCGTCTTTCTACGGTAGTTAGAGTTTAATAACGAGTTTCTACTTTCGTCTGTCTACGGTAGTTAGAGTTTAATCTGACAATCATCTACCCTAATTAGTCAGTTGTGTCACTCTGATCTGACAATCATCTAACCTAATTAGCCAGTTGTGTCACCGTGATCTGACAATCATCTACTCTAATTAGTCAGTTGTGTCACTGTGATCTAACAATTATCTAACCTAATTAGTCAGTTGTGTCACTGTGATCTAACAATCATCTCACCTAATTAGTCAGTTGTGTCACTGTGATCTGACAATCATCTACCCTAATTAGTCAGTTGTGTCACCGTGATCTGACAATCATCTAACCTAATTAGTCAGTTATGTCACCGCTTTTTGACAATCCTCTAACCTAATTAGTCAGTTGTGTCACTGTGATCTGACAATCTTTTAACTTAATTATTCAGTTGTGTCACTGTGATCTGACAATCTTTTAACTTAATTATTCAGTTGTGTCACCGTGATCTGACAATCATCTAACCTAATTAGTCAGTTGTGTCACCGCTTTTTGACAATCCTCTAACCTAATTAGTCAGTTGTGTCACTGTGATCTGACAATCTTTTAACTTAATTATTCAGTTGTGTCACTTTGATCTGACAATCATCTAACCTTATTAGTCAGTTGTGTCACTGTGACCTGACAATCATCTAACATTATTAGTCAGTTGTGTCACTGTGATCTGACAATCATCTAAACTTATTAGTCAGTTGTGTCACTGTGATCTGACAATCCTCTAACCTAATTAGCGAGTTGTGTCACTGTGATCTGACAATCATCTAAACTTATTAGTCAGTTGTGTCACTGTGATCTGACAATCATCTAAACTTATTAGTCAGTTGTGTCACTGTGATCTGACAATCATCTAAACTTATTAGTCAGTTGTGTCACTGTGATCTGACAATCCTCTAACCTAATTAGCGAGTTGTGTCACTGTGATCTGACAATCATCTAACCTAATTATTCTGCTGTGTTACCGTGATCTTTGTCAAGACTGTCTGCAGGAAAGACATGTCGCAGTGGCATGTGAGATAAATACGTGTGTTGTGATATAAACACACCGTCGGCAAGAAATGGCAGCCATGGCACGACCAAACAAGCTACTTTCACAAATAAAAACTTCAACAATTCACAACAAAAGGTTTGTATCCACCGACCCTGACAGGTCGCTGCAACAAAGTGTCATAGCTGGTGATAACATCACGCAGAAGACAGTCCCCCAGCCAGAAGCCCCAAATATCCTGCCTAGATACCAACTCGTATTCGTTGCTGCTAACGGTCTCAAGTTTGCACAGGTTATCACCGTCCCTCGACACTAGCGCTACCCTCTGTTGCTAACCTTGATTGAACACATTAGAGATACCTTAATGGACTAGTCTCACTTTAGCGGTCCATTCTTGAAACGTCTTGGCCTCGACGATTATTGAACATCGCTTGTACCTACGGTATGGGAGCATTGTTTGTACCTACGGTATGGGAGCATTGTTTGTACCTACGGTATGGGAGCATTGTTTGTACCTACGGTATGGGAGCATTGTTTGTACCTACGGTATGGGAGCATTGTTTGTACCTACGGTATGGGAGCATTGTTTGTACCTACGGTATGGGAGCATCGCTTTGTACCTACGGTATGGGAGCATCGCTTGTACCTACGGTATGGGAGCATCGCTTTGTACCTACGGTATGGGAGCATTGTTTGTACCTACGGTATGGGAGCATCGCTTTGTACCTACGTATGGGAGCATCGCTTTGTACCTACGGTATGGGAGCATTGTTTGTACCTACGGTATGGGAGCATCGCTTTGTACCTACGGTATGGGAGCATTGTTTGTACCTACGGTATGGGAGCATCGCTTTGTACCTACGGTATGGAGCATCGCTTTGTACCTACGGTATGGGAGCATCGCTTTGTACCTACGGTATGGGAGCATCGCTTTGTACCTACGGTATGGGAGCATTGTTTGTACCTACGGTATGGGAGCATCGCTTGTACCTACGGTATGGCAGCATTGTTTGTACCTACGGTATGGGAGCATCGCTTGTACCTACGGTATGGGAGCATTGTTTGTACCTACGGTATGGGAGCATCGCTTGTACCTACGGTATGGCAGCATTGTTTGTACCTACGGTATGGCAGCATTGTTTGTACCTACGGTATGGCAGCATTGTTTGTACCTACGGTATGGCAGCATTGTTTGTACCTACGGTATGGGAGCATTGTTTGTACCTACGGTATGGGAGCATTGTTTGTACCTACGGTATGGGAGCATTGTTTGTACCTACGGTATGGGAGCATTGTTTGTACCTACGGTATGGGAGCATCGCTTGTACCTACGGTATGGGAGCATCGCTTGTACCTACGGTATGGGAGCATCGCTTTGTACCTACGGTATGGGAGCATTGTTTGTACCTACGGTATGGGAGCATCGCTTTGTACCTACGGTATGGGAGCATCGCTTTGTACCTACGGTATGGGAGCATCGCTTTGTACCTACGGTATGGGAGCATCGCTTTGTACCTACGGTATGGGAGCATTGTTTGTACCTACGGTATGGGAGCATCGCTTTGTACCTACGGTATGGGAGCATCGCTTTGTACCTACGGTATGGGAGCATCGCTTTGTACCTACGGTATGGGAGCATTGTTTGTACCTACGGTATGGGAGCATCGCTTGTACCCACCGTACCGGAGTTAGTCCACATTTTCTTTACTTATTTTATGTTAACTTTTTTTTTTCATCTTTTCTTTTTTCCTTCTTCATTTACCTTGCAGCGTCGAGGATTGATATAATTTGAGGTCTTTGTATTGTCTGTTTGCCTTTGCTGCTGTTTCTAAATGTTTCTAATGTCCCGCCAATCCATCTTTTTTCCACCATTGGTAGTCTACCCTTGTGTCTGGTGTTCTCGCAGCGTTTATTGAAGGCTCGTTGTGTTGTGTTTTTATCTATCTGCTTTATCACATGACCAAACCAATTTATCTGTTGTTTCCTTATATATTCTATGGTGGGGCTATTCCTAGCTTTTTTCTCAGTTCTTCATTTCTGATCTTATCTCTCAGACTGTTTCCTGTCATTCGTCTAACACATTTCATCTCTGTAGAGGTTATTTATTTATTTTTATTGTTCTTGCATCTAGGGTCCAGTGCTGTCATTGGTAGCACAACGTTGGGATGATGATTGCATTGTTGAGTGCCTGTTTTGCCCCAGAGTTATTTCCTTATTGGACAATACTAGTGACATCAGTCCAATGTCTTGCCAAACTTTATCATCATGAAGTTCAATGTCTGCTTATACCAGAATTCTTGTCGTCTCATTATGTATCGCTAGTCTGTCGTCTCAGGATGCGATGTTGAATTCCTGAACGCATTTATCTCTCGGACATGACAGCTTTATCACCAGCACCTTGTCTACAGCATTGACTTTAATATCTAAATAATAACAAAAACTGAACACACACTTCAAGATCGGCACCTCAACTACATGTACACGTGGACAGTAGACCCAGACTGCTGAACACATACTTCAAGACTGACCTGAATATAAAGAACTGAGGAAAATCCATTGGCCCATAGATACAACACTACAGACAAAACTATATGGGCCACTGCAAGAATTACAAAAGACAGTAAAATTTATACAGGAAAACGACATTGCAGATATAGACAATACTTCAGGCGAACGAAAGATAGATAGATAACAACAACAATAATAGCAACAATAATAATAATAACAACAATAACTATTACAATCTGATGTTTACTAGAACTGCAAATAGTCGGGCTGTACGGGGGTCTCTTGGTGTTCCTGTAACAGAATGTCCCTGTTTCATTCCAACGATGGGAACCACTGTCTCCCGACCAATTCTCTTATCTATAAACATGACTGGCTATATCGTCACTTTATCAAACTCACTTTGACAATGTTTGGCTCTCTCCGTCGGTAACTTTCTACACATTCCTAGAGACACAAGACGGACACCTTATCTGCTGGGTCGACTACGTCAGAGTGACAAACAACAACTCAGCAACGGATTGGGGATAGAGAGAGAAAGTGAGAGAACAAGAAAAAAGAAAGAAAGAGAGAGTGAGAGAGAAAGAGAGTGAGAGAGAGAAAAAAATGAGACGAGAGAGAGAGAGAGAGAGAGAGAGAGTGAGAAAGTTAAAAATGAACATGTTATTTCTGTATGCTGTAGTGTTTTCACACCTTCCCACACTGCCTGGTTACACAGATCATAGCACTGCCTGGTTACACAGATCATAGCACTGCCTGGTTACACAGATCATAGCACTGCCTGGTTACACAGATCATAGCACTGTCTGGTTACACAGATCATAGCACTGCCTGGTACACAGATCATAGCACTGCCTGGTTACACAGATCATAGCACTGTCTGGTACACAGATCATAGCACTGTCTGGTACACATATCATAGTACTGCCTGGTTACACAGATCATAGCACCACCTGGTACACAGATCATAGTACTGCCTGGTTACACAGATCATAGCACTGTCTGGTTACACAGATCATAGCACTGTCTGGTACACATATCATAGTACTGCCTGGTTACACAGATCATAGCACCACCTGGTACACAGATCATAGTACTGCCTGGTTACACAGATCATAGCACTGCCCGGTACACAGATCATAGCACTGCCAGGTAACAGATCATAGCACTGCCTGGTTACACAGATCATAGTACTGCCTGGTTACACAGATCATAGCACTGCCTGGTTACACAGATCATAGCACCGCCTGGTACACAGATCATAGCACCGCCTGGTACACAGATCATAGCACTGCCTGGTTACACAGATCATAGCACCGCCTGGTACACAGATCATAGAACCGCCTGGTACACAGATCATAGCACCACCTGGTACACAGATCATAAGTACCGCCTGGTACACAGATCATAGCACCGCCTGGTACACAGACCATAGCACCGCCTGGTACACAGACCATAGCACCGCCTGGTACACAGATCATAGCACCGCCTGGTACACAGATCATAGCACCGCCTGGTACACAGACCATAGCACCGCCTGGTACACAGATCATAGCACCGCCTGGTACACACATCCCTGGGCGCTTGGAATCGATCCAGGGACCTTCCAAACCAGAGCCCGACGTCTTACTTCTAGACCAGCCAGCCCTTTAAGCTGATACTTAACTTCTGCCATGTTGGAAGATTTGTGACGGAAATCTGTTATGTAGAAAGTAGTGTTATGTTATGTAGAAAGTAGTGTTATATTATGTAGAAAGTAGTGTTATGTTATGTAGAAAGCTCGTAGAAAGTAGTGTTATGTTGTGTAGAAAGTAGTGTTATGTTATGTAGAAAGTAGTGTTATGTTATGTAGAAAGTAGTGTTATGTTATGTAGAAAGTAGTGTTATGTTATGTAGAAAGTAGTGTTATGTTATGTAGAAAGTAGTGTTATGTTATGTAGAAAGTAGTGTTATGTTGTGTAGATGGCGGCTGAGACGTACCCCAAAGTCCATACAACCCCACTCCCTCAAGATGGCGGCTGAGACGTACCCCAAAGTCCATACAACCCACTCCCTCAAGAAGGCGGCTGAGACGTACCCCAAAGTCCATACAACCCACTCCTCAAGATGGCGGCTGAGACCTACCCCAAAGTCCACACAACCCACTCCCTCAAGATGGCGGCTGAGACCTACCCCAAAGTCCACACAACCCACTCCTCAAGATGGCGGCTGAGACGTACCCCAAAGTCCATACAACCCACTCCCTCAAGATGGCGGCTGAGACGTACCCCAAAGTCCATACAACCCACTCCCTCAAGATGGCGGCTGAGACGTACCCCAAAGTCCGCACAACCCACTCCCTCAAGATGGCGGCTGAGACGTACCCCAAAGTCCACACAACCCACTCCCTCAAGATGGCGGCTGAGACGTACCCCAAAGTACACACAACCCACTCCCTCAAGATGGCGGCTGAGACGTACCCCAAAGTACACACAACCCACTTCCTCAAGATGGCGGCTGAGACGTACCCCAAAGTACACACAACCCACTCCCTCAAGATGGCGGCGAGACCTACCCCAAAGTCCGCACAACCCACTCCCTCAAGATGGCGGCTGAGACCTACCCCAAAGTCCGCACAACCCACTCCCTTTCTGAGACTGAGAGAAGCAATTTCAAAGCTACAAAAACGTTGCTAGTAAACATTCAGGTAACCATGGTGATCAACATTAGCACGCGATAATCTTCGACCGAGGCTGTTACCGTAGCAACGCTGTTGATAATCAATGCCAGATGTGTAAGAAGATGTAAGACTCCTAAACGGAAGTAGTCAGGAAAGCACTAATAAGAGATGGTTTTGTCCTGCCTCGGACACAAGTTGAGTAATGAATTGAGAATATTTGTTGGTGGACCTTACAAAGACGCTACCGTCATTTTTATTTTTGTAAAGATAGAATGAAAGAACAGTGTGCTCAAAGTGACATCAGTAGCATGTCAGAATGAATGAACAATATGAATTGTGTGGTCTAGTTGTAGGTAAAGGTATGAATTGTGTGGTCTAGTTATAGGTAAAGGTATCACTTGTGTGGTCTAGTTATAGGTAAAGGTATGAATTGTGTGGTCTATTTATAGGTAAAGGTATGACTTGTGTGCTCTAGTTATAGGTAAAGGTATGAGCTGCGTGGTCTAGTTATAGGTAGAGGTATGAGATGTGTGGTCTAGTTGTAGGTAGAGGTATGAGCTGTGTGGTCTAGTTGTAGGTAGAGGTATGAGCTGTGTGGTCTAGCTGTAGGTAGAGGTAAGAGCTGTGTGATCTAGTTGTAGGTAAAGGTATGACTGTGTGATATAGTTGTAGGTAGAGGTAAGAGCTGTATGGTCTAGTTGTAGGTAAAGGAATGAGCTGTGTGATCTAGTTGTAGGTAGAGGTAAAAGCTGTGTGGTCTAGTTGTAGGTAAAGGTATGACTTGTGTGATCTAATTGTAGGTAGAGGTAAGAGCTGTGTGGTCTAGTTGTAGGTAAAGGTATGAGCTGTGTGATCTAGTTGTAGGTAGAGGTAAGAGCTGTGTGGTCTAGTTGTAGGTAAAGGTATGACTTGTGTGATATAGTTGTAGGTAGAGGTAAGAGCTGTGTGGTCTAGTTGTAGGTAAAGGTATGAGCTGCGTGGTCTAGTTGTAGGTAAAGGTATGACTTGTGTGGTCTAGTTGTAGGTAGAGGTAAGAGCTGTGTGGTCTAGTTGTAGTAGAGGTATGAGCTGTGTGGTCTAGTTGCAGATAAAGGTATGAGCTGTGTGGTCTAGTTGTAGGCAGAGGTATGAACGGTGTGATCTAGTTACAGGTAGAGGTATGAACTGTGTGGTCTATTTGTAGGTAGAGTTATGAGCTGTGTGGTCTAGTTGTAGGTAGAGGTATGAACGGTGTGGCCTAGTTGTAGGTAGAGGTATGAGATGTGTGGTCTAGTTGTAGGTAAAGGTATGGAGCTGTGTGATCTAGTTGTAAATAAATTATGAGCTGTGTGGTCTAGTTGTAGGTAAAGGTATGAGTTGTGTGGTCTAGTTGTAGGTAGAGGTATGAGCTGTGTGGTCTAGTTGTAGGTAGAGGTAAGAACGGTGTGGTCTAGTTGTAGGTAGAGGTATGAACGGTGTGGTCTAGTTGTAGGTAGAGGTATGAACGGTGTGGTCTAGTTGTAGGTAAAAGTATGAGTTGTGTGGTCTAGTTGTAGGTAGACGTATGAGCTGTGTGGTCTAGTTGTAGGTAGAGGTATGAACGGTGTGGTCTAGTTGTAGATAGAGGTATGAGCTGTGTGGTCTAGTTGTAGGTAGAGGTATGAACGGTGTGGTCTAGTTGTAGGTAAAAGTATGAGTTGTGTGGTCTAGTTGTAGGTAGACGTATGAGCTGTGTGGTCTAGTTGTAGGTAGAGGTATGAACGGTGTGGTCTAGTTGTAGATAGAGGTATGAGCTGTGTGGTCTAGTTGTAGGTAGAGGTATGAACGGTGTGGTCTAGTTGTAGGTAGAGGTATGAACTGTGTGGTCTAGTTGTAGGTAAAGGTATGAGTTGTGTGGTCTAGTTGTAGGTAGAGGTATGAACTGTGTGGTCTAGTTGTAGGTAGAGGTATGAGCTGTGTGGTTTAGTGTAGGTAGAGGTATGAACTGTGTGGTCTAGTTGTAGGTAAAGGTATGAGCTGTGTGGTTTAGTTGTAGGTAGAGGTATGAACTGTGTGGTCTAGTTGTAGGTAAAGGTATGAGCTGTGTGGTCTAGTTGTAGGTAGAGGTATGAACTGTGTGGTCTAGTTGTAGGTAAAGGTATGAGTTGTGTGGTCTAGTTGTAGGTAGAGGTATGAGTTGTGTGGTCTAGTTGTAGGTAGAGGTATGAGCTGTGTGGTCTAGTTGTAGGTAGAGGTATGAGCTGTGTGGTCTAGTTGTAGGTAGAGGTATGAGCTGTGTATTCTAGTTGTAGATAGAGGTATGAGCTGTGTGGTCTAGTTGTAGGTAGAGGTATGAGCTGTGTGGTCTAGTTGTAGGTAAAGGCATGAGCTGTGTGGTCTAGTTGTAGGTAGAGGTATGAATTGTGTGATCTAGTTGTAAATAAATGTATGAGCTGTGTGATCTAGTTGTAGGTAGAGGTATGAGCTGTGTGGTCTAGTTGTAGGTAAAGGCATGAGCTGTGTGGTCTAGTTGTAGGTAGAGGTATGAGTTGTGTGGTCTAGTTGTAGGTAGAGGTATGTGCTGTGTGGTCTAGTTGTAGGTAAAGGCATGAGCTGTGTGGTCTAGTTGTAGGTAAAGGCATGAGCTGTGTGGTCTAGTTGTAGGTAAAGGCATGAGCTGTGTGGTCTAGTTGTAGGTAGAGGTATGAGTTGTGTGGTCTAGTTGTAGGTAAAGGTATGAGCTGTGTGGTCTAGTTGTAGGTAAAGGATGGCTTGTGTGATCTAGTTGTAGGTAGAGGTAAGAGCTGTGTGGTCTAGTTGTAGGTAAAGGTATGAGCTGTGTGGTCTAGTTGTAGGTAAACGATGGCTTGTGTGATATAGTTGTAGGTAGTGGTAAGAGCTGTGTGGTCTAGTTGTAGGTAAAGGTATGAGCTGTGTGGTCTAGTTGTAGGTAGAGGTATGAGCTGTGTGGTCCAGTTGTAGGTAAAGGTATCAGTTGTGTGCTCTAGTTGTAGGGAAAGTTATCAGTTGTGTGGTCTAGTTGCAGATAAAGGCAATGCATCAAAGGATGTTAGCTCTAGACGATATTAGCTCTAGATGATGTTATCTCTAGGCGATGTTAGCTCTAGATGATGTTAGCTCTAGACGATATTAGCTCTAGATGACAGATGTACAACAGAAGTGGGGTACAGAGTAGCTCAAGTGAAGGTGACCAAAAAATGATAACAACACTTTGTAAACCTTCTTTGTAAATGAACATATCAAATAAACATTTCATAACGGTATGAGGCAGCTCAACGGAAAGACAAGACAAAACGTTTTGGCAAAAGCCTTCATCAGATATATCTTCTCCTTTGAATATAAAAAAGAGAAAAAAACAGTTCATCAGTGTTAGGTCAGATCTGACAGCCATGCAGATCTCTTGGGGCAAGGCGCTGTGTCGAGGAGTATCGGTTCGAGCTACTTCGGGCTGTTTACTGTTCTCTGTTTACTGTTCTGTTTACTGTTCTCTGTTTACTGTTCTCTGTTTACTGTTCTCTGTTTACTGTTCTGTTTACGGTTCTCTGTTTACTGTCTCTGTTTACTGTTCTGTTTACGGTTCTGTTTACTGTTCTCTGTTTACTGTTCTGTTTACGGTTCTCTGTTTACTGTTCTGTTTACTGTTCTCTGTTTACTGTATTGTGTTTACTGTTCTGTTTACTGTTCTGTTTACTGTTCCGTGTTTACTGTTCTGTTTACTGTTCTGTGTTTGTTTGTGGATTTTTCCGAGTGCTGTAAACATACCATTGTTCTTATTTGTTTGTTCGATATAGAGAAGTGAAACATGGACAATAAACAAGAAAATCGTTGGGAACCACGCAAATATCGCTTTACAGAGGAATGTTGAGAATGTCATGAACCGCTAACAGAAAAAAAACATTCTAAAAGTTGCTGAAACAGAAAGAAAGAAAACCGCGATGCCGACATCAGGGGGAGACGATGAGCACTTTGTGGCAGCCATGTAATGAGCAGGGAACAGCTGGAACACGTTGAGGCGAAATGGTGGGAGTGAGAAAATATCGAGGAAAAGAGAAAAGTTGAAACGAACAGATTGATCAAATGTCAACATGCAAACTCAACGATCTGTACAGAGACAGAAAGTTGTGGAAAAGACATGGTTACCCATGCCAGCAATTACGGTGCACGATGGGAGATCCGCTACCTAGTAGTCTCCGTCAGTTATAGTTGACTATAGTAGTCTCCGTCAGTCATAGTTGACTATAGTAGTCTCCGTCTGTCATAGTTGAATATAGTAGTCTCCGTCTGTCATAGTTGAATATAGTAGTCTCCGTCAGTCATAGTTGAATATAGTAGTCTCCGTCTGTCATAGTTGAATATAGTAGTCTCCGTCATTCATAGTTCACTATAGTAGTCTCCATCAGTCATTGCTCTCTGTCAATACAGCAGACTTTTTTGTTGGACAAACTGCTCTATCAATAAAGCAGACTTTTTTGTTGGACAAACTGCTCTGTCAATAAAGCAGACTTTTTTGTTGACAAACTGCTCTATCAATAAAGCAGACTTTTTGTTGGACAAACTGCTCTATCAATAAAGCAGACTTTTTTGTTGGACAAACTGCTCTATCAATAAAGCAGACTTTTTGTTGGACAAACTGCTCTATCAATAAAGCAGACTTTTTGTTGACAAACTGCTCTATCAATAAAGCAGACTTTTTTGTTGGACAAACTGCTCTGTCAATAAAGCAGACTTTTTTGTTGGACAAACTGCTCTATCAATAAAGCAGACTTTTTTGTTGGACAAACTGCTCTATCAATAAAGCAGACTTTTTTGTTGGACAAACTGCTCTGTCAATAAAGCAGACTTTTTTGTTGGACAAACTGCTCTGTCAATAAAGCAGACTTTTTTGTTGGACAAACTGCTCTGTCAATAAAGCAGACTTTTTTGTTGGACAAACTGCTCTGTCAATAAAGCAGACTTTTTTGTTGGACAAAATGTTTTTTTGACCAACTTCTTCTTCTTCTTCCCTTCCTCATCTGCCTTTCAGAATCGAGGGGAGATATAATTTGTGATCTTTTGCTCTTCTGTTCGCCTCTGCTGCTGTTATGTTTCCTAGTGCTTCTAATATTTCGTTAATCCATCGTTTTCGTGGTCGACTCTTTGCCTAGTGTTCTCACAACGTTTATTGAAGGCTCGTTGTGTTGTGCTTTGATCACTCTGCCTCGTCACGTAGCCAAACCATTTTATCTGTTGTTTCTTTATATATTCTATGGTATGGGGTTATTCCTAGCTTTTTTCTAAGTTTTTCCTTTCTGATCTTACCTCTCAGGCTGTTTCTTGTCATTCGTCTAACACACCTCATCTCAGCAGAGGTTATTTTTCTTGGTGTCTTGCGTCTATTATCTGACGACCAACCTCCAAAAAAAAACCCAAATATCTCGATAGTTCGGTCAGGCAGTGAAACATGCCAGGTTGCCTGGACAAAGGTCGCCATTACTGGCCACCATCACAAGAGAAGCAAACCGGCAACGCTTCCGTCAGAAGTCATCATCCAGACATTATTCTGTCAGGCTTGGACAGTCAATCCTATAATAATCAACGAGATAAATACCACGGAAATGAAATGTGTCAGGCGCATTGTTGGAGTCATCGTGGCAGACTGTTACAGATGAAGAACTTACTGGTAGGAGGAACTCGGCAGTAGAGCCAGGAATTAAACGGTTTCATTACGTGATGAAGCAGAAAGTATTAAACACGACCCACACAGATCTCAACACGACCCACACATCTCAACACGACCCACACAGATCTCACACGACCACACATATCTCAACACGACCCACACAGATCTCAACACGACCCACACAGATCTCAACACGACCCACACAGATCTCAACACAACCTACACAAATCTCAACACAACCCACACAGATTTCAACACATCCCACACATATCTCAAAACAACCTACACAAATCTCAACACAACCCACACAGATCTCAACACAACCCACACAGATCTCAACACAACCCACACAGATCTCAACACAACCCACACAGATCTCAACACAACCCACACAGATCTCAACACAACCCACACAGATCTCAACACAACCCACACAGATCTCAACACAACCCACACAGATCTCAACACAACCCACACAGATCTCAACACAACCCACACAGATCTCAACACAACCCACACAGATCTCAACACAACCCACACAGATCTCAACACAACCCACACAGATCTCAACACAACCCACACAGATCTCAACACAACCCACACAGATCTCAACAAAGACATCGACAACTCGTGCTTGTCGAAAATGGTGGATTGAAGAAATGCGACGAACGAACATTCTGGAAACCTTTCAACAGAGATGGTCAAACAGAGAACACAGGCCGGTGTTCCAGCTGACAGACAAATGGGGGGAAATGAAGAACAACAAGCCCTGCCCCTCGCCAACAACAAAATATACAGCGCAATAAACACGCTGGTTGTTGTGTTCTCGATTGTCTGCACTTTTGTCATCTTTGGTCCTGCATCATTAGTTTGTCTGTCTTTTGGTCCTGTATCATTAGTTTGTCTGTCTTTTGGTCCTGTATCATTAGTTTGTCTGTTTGTTGGTCCTGCATCATTAGTTTGTCTGTCTTTTGGTCCTGTATCATTAGTTTGTCTGTCTTTTGGTCCTGTATCAATAGTTTGTCTGTCTTTTGGTCCTGTATCATTAGTTTGTCTGTCTTTGGGTCCTGTATCAATAGTTTGTCTGTATGTTGGTCCTGTATAATTAGTTTGTCTGTATGTTGGTCCTGTATCATTAGTTTGTCTGTATGTTGGTCCTGTATCATTAGTTTGTCTGTATGTTGGTCCTGTATCATTAGTTTGTCTGTCTGTTGCTCATGTATCATTAGTTTGTCTGTATGTTGGTCCTGTATCATTAGTTTGTCTGTCTGTTGGTCCTGTATCATTAGTTTGTCTGTCTGTAGGTGGTGTGTCATGTTTTTGCAGTCTGTTTTTTGCAGTCTAATTTTTTAGCCTGTTGTTCTTTGTTGTATGTTCTTTGTAGCATGACTCTTCTCTTTAGTCTTGGTCTGTTCTTTGATGTCTATGTCTTTCTGTAGTCTGCTATGTTCTTGTGGTCTGTATTTTCTTTATTCAGTTAGTCTATTCTCAATAGTAAAGTGAAATTCTATGTCTAGCCAGCGTCATGTAGACACTTAGCCATGCATTGATTGCCTTTATTCATCTTAGCCTTGTTTCTTACATATCTACTTTACATCTTCTACATTTCATTGTCCCTCGTGAACTAATCCTTCACTGCAACCAATCGTTTCATTGTCTGCAATATTTCCCTCCGATCTTTCCTTGTTTTATTTGTGTAACTTCTATTTTCATTATTTCTTTTTCTGTTGTTGATTTTGAAATGAAGTTTGCGTTGTCTTGGAAATCTGTCAACTCTTTATAATTTGTCTGCCATTGGCAACAAGTCTGTCTGTCAACTCTTATAATTTGTCTGCTAGTGACACCAAGTCTGTCAACTCTTTATAATTTGTCTGCTAATGACAACAAGTCTGTCAACTCTTTATAATTTGTCTGCCATTGGCAACAAGTCTGTCAACTCTTTATAATTTGTCTGCTTGTGACAAAAAGTCTGTCAACTCTTTATAATGTGTCTGCCAGTGGCAACAAGTCTGTCTGTCAACTCTTTATAATTTGTCTGTTAATGAGAACAAGTCTGTCAACTCTTTATAATTTGTCTGCCAGTGGCAAAAAGTCTGTTTGTCAACTCTTTATAATTTGTCTGCTAATGACAACAAGTCTGTCTCTGCTTGTAGCAACGCGTCTGTCTCTGCTTGTAGCAACAAGTCTGTCTCTACTTGTAGCAACAAGTCTGTCTCTGCATGTAGCAACAAGTCTGTCTCTACTTGTAGCAACAAGTCTGTCTCTGCATGTAGCAACAAGTCTGTCTCTGCTTGTAGCAACAAGTCTGTCTCTGCTTGTAGCAACGAGTCTGTCTCTGCTTGTAGCAACAAGTCTGTCTCTGCTTGTAGCAACGAGTCTGTCGCTGCTTGTAGCAACGAGTCTGTCTCTGCTTGTAGCAACAAGTCTGTCTCTGCTTGTAGCAACAAGTCTGTCTCTGCTTGTAGCAACAAGTCTACTATCTTAATGACTTCCTTTGATACCTTTATAATTCATCTTTGCATTGAAGTCTAACATTTCTCTTTGAATATCTTTGACATTTTTTTGTTATTCGTATTCTGTCTATTCTTTATGTTATATCTATATACTTAACGTTAATATCTACTGTTTGTTTGTTTGTTTGTCGTGTCCTCTATACACACTTGTTTTTCATGCTTTTCTTTTGCTTACAATATTTCATTTTAATATTTCAACGTTTCGATATTCCAATTGTTTACGATGAATGATGATATATCGTATGACAGGGAACAGTTGGCTGTGTTCACTTTCAGCACGGTTTCGCCTTATGTCTTTTGGCGTGTGCTGAGACTGCTACGATGGAGACTACAGTTATCTTTCTTTGTTTGGGCGATGAGTTATTAATTCGGATGATTCCACTGGCACGGGCGGTTGAGCAATTATGGATTTTAATTCGTTTGCTGTGATACCGAGGTCTTCCATAACCAATAATAATAATTTCATTTTAGAATTATCTGTTACATTGTTTAGGAGTCCACAGCGTTGATTGTTACAGTACTTTTCTTACACTTCATGCATTGATTGTTACAGTACTTTTCTTACACTTCATGCATTGATTGTTACAGTACTTTTCTTACACTTCATGCATTGATTGTTACAGTACTTTTCTTACACTTAATGCACGTTCTTGTAATCTATCTGGTTCTTTGTTGTATCAGAACCTAGTTCATTCTTTTGTTAAAGTCTCATTTCTGAGCAGCTTATCTGGTTTTTATAATGCACACTTTCTTTATAGTTTCATTTTTGTGATCCATTATCTCTTTATAGTTTTATTTGTGTGATCCATTATTTCTTTATAGTTTCATTTTTGTGATCCATTATCTCTTTATAGTTTCCTTTTTGTGATCCATTTTTTCTTTATAGTTTCCTTTTTGTGATCCATTTTTTCTTTATAGTTTCTTTTTTGTGATTCATTATCTCTTTATAGTTTCCTTTTTGTGATTCATTATCTCTTTATAGTTTCCTTTTTGTGATTCATTATCTCTTTATAGTTTCCTTTTTGTGATCCATTATTTCTTTATAGTTTCATTTTTGTGATCCATTATCTCTTTATAGTTTCCTTTTTGTGATCCATTTTTCTTTATAGTTTCCTTTTTGTGATCCATTTTTTCTTTATAGTTTCCTTTTTGTGATCCATTTTTTCTTTATTGTTTCCTTTTTGTGATTCATTATTTCTTCAGAGTTTGATTTTTCTAATCCATCATTTCATTACAGTTTATGTGATTTGTGTAATACTTACTTATTTACAGCATGTCTGGTATATAGTAATCCATGAGAACTTTGTTGTTCTGTTTTGTAAATGATAAATTGTTTGTAGCCTTCCTGTTGATGTCAGTGATCATTTCTTGCGTTGCCTTCAAGTTTCTCATTTGTGTGTAGCATGTATGCATTATTCAGATTTGTAGTCTGGTCTTCCAGTTCATAGTTCTCTTGCTGTATCTCATTTGTGTGTAGCATGTATGCATTATTCAGATTTGTAGTCTGGTCTTCCAGTTCATAGTTCTCTTGCTGTATCTCATTTATATCATTGCTACTTCATTTGTAAATAAAATAAGTCTACACAAAAGTTATATTTCTACCAAACTATTCTTTGCTGTTTATAATTTCTTCCTAAGCCTATAGTTGTATCATTGTTTGTGCTTTCTCTGCTCGTTGTTTTCACAATCTGTATATCATCATCATGATGTACCACACCAGTTGGCGTAGGCGATCATGTCCTTCCACAATCTTCTATCCACAGTGCATAGTATCAGTTCTTTTGTTGACTGCTTTCCATGCCATGACACCAAGTTATCCAGTATTTTCTTTCTTTGTCGTCCGCGATCTCTCTTTTCTTTTATTTTGTCAGTTGTAACCAAGTATTCCAACTTTCTCTTCTCATGATGTGCCCGAAAAATGTTGATTGCTTCTTTCTGATGTTTTTTAGGAGCTGCCTTTTTGTGTTGGCCTCTTTGAGAACTTCCTCATTGGCCTTTTTAGCTGTCCATGGAAATTTCAACATTCTTCTGAGAAATCCCATCTCTGTGGCCTCTAATCGTCTTTTCATTTGTTTGTCTACTGTCCATGATTCGCTTTCATAGGTCAGAATTGGTTCTATATAGCACCGATGAACTCTCTTTCTCATTTTATTGACATAGATTTGTTGCATAAGATATTTTTCATTTTCTGAAATGCTATTTTGGCCTGAGCTATTCTGCTGTTTATTTCTGTGGTGCATCTCCCATCTGATGCTATTATTGTGCCAAAGTATGTGAAACATTGCACTTGTTTCAGATTTGTCTCGTTTATTTTTATGCTACATGATGGTGGTGATTGTTTCTTCGATATGACCATTACTTCTGTTTTCTTACTATTCAGACTGAGACCTTTCTTGTTGCTTTCTTCTACTATTATGTCTATCATTTCTTGTAGCTCATTCTCTGTCTCTGCTATTAAGACTGTGTCATCCGCATATCGTAAATTATTTATGTTGTGACCGTTGACTTCAATTCCTTTTTTGTCTACTATTGATCTCATAATATATTCGCTGTAAAGTGAAAACAAATCCGGCGAAAGGACACAGCCTTGTCTGATTCCTTGTTTATATATTGGAATTGTCCTGTTTGGTTGTTAATTCGTATAGCTGCTGTTTGTTGCCAGTACATGTTTTTTATGATTCGCAGATTCTTGCCATCAATGTTTAATTTCTCCAGCATATTTATTATTTCCACATGCTTTACTTTGTCAAATGCTTTTGTGTAGTCTATAAAGCACATATATAGATCTTTCTTTACCTCTATAGATCTTTCTTTATCCCTATAGATCTTTCTAGATCAAAAGTAATTGAAGTCAACGGTCACAACATAAATAATTTGCGATATGCGGATGACACAGTCTTAATAGCAGAGATAGAGAATGAACTACAAGAAATGATAGACATAATAGTAAAATAAAGCAACAAGAAAGGTCTCAGTCTGAATAGTAAGAAAACAGAAGTAATGGTTATATCGAAGAAACAATCACCACCATCATGCAGCATTCAAATAAACGAGACAAATCTGAAACAAGTGCAACGTTTCAAATACTTGGGCACAATAATTACATCAGATGGGAGATGCACCGCAGAAATAAAAAGCAGAATAGCTCAGGCTAAAATAGCATTTCAGAAAATGAAAAATATCTTATGCAACAAATCTATGTCAATAAAAATGAGAAAGAGAGTTCATCGGTGCTATATAGAACCAATTCTGACCTATGGAAGCGAATCATGGACAGTGGACAAACAAATGAAAGACGATTAGAGACCACAGAGATGGGATTTCTCAGAAGAATGTTGAAAGTTCCCTGGACAGCTAAAAAGACCAATGAGGAAGTTTTCAAAGAGGCCAACACAAAAGGCAGCTCCTAAAAAACATCAGAAAGAAGCAATCAACATTTTTCGGGCACATCATGAGAAGAGGAAAGTTGGAATACTTGGTTACAACTGACAAAATAAAAGGAAAGAGAGTTCGCGGGCGACAAAGAGAGAAAATACTGGATAGCTTGGTGTCATGGCATGGAAAGCAGTCAACAACAGAACTGATACGATGCACTGTGGATAGAGATTGTGGAGGGACATGATCAACTACGCCAACCGGTATGGCACATGATGATGATAGATCTTTCTATCAATGTTCTTAGATGTATATTGCATTATTGGTGCCCTTTCCTTCCACAAATCCACATTGTTCCTCACTTATTTCTGGTTTTATTTTGTTCCTTACACGTCTCATGATTATTCTTAGTAATATTTTAGTCATATGGCTCATGAGACTAATAGTGCAATGGTCTTCACAATCAGTGGCTCCTGACTTCTTCGGTATGGCTACAAAGATAGATTTTAGTAGATCTTCGGGTATGTGTCCAGTGTTATATATGTCATTGAGTAATTTTGTTATGACTTGTACTCCCAGCTCTCCTAATGCATTTATCTCTTCGATTGTTATATTGTCGGGACCTGGAGCTTTGCCTCTTTTCACGTGTTGAATTGTGTCCTCCACTTCACTCTGCATAACTGGTGGTCCTGTGTCTTTGTTTAAATTGTTTAACTCTGGTGTTTCATCATCATAGAGTTGACTGATATATTCTGTCCATCTTTCCATTGTCTTCTCCTGTCCCATTATTATATTTCCTTCCTTTGACTTAACTCATCCTGAAACTTTGACTTCTTTTCTTCCTGTTAATTCATTTAATTGATTGTGCATAAATTGTGAGTCCTTCTTTTGTTGTTTTTCCATTTCTTCACATTTCTCTTCTCATTTATCTTCCTATATCTTTCACATTTATCTTCCTATATCTTTCACATTTATCTTCCTATATCTTTCACATTTATCTTCCTATATCTTTCACATTTATCTTTCTATATCTTTCACATTTATCTTCCTATATCTTTCACATTTATCTTCCTATATCTTTCACATTTATCTTCCTATATCTTTCACATTTATCTTCCTATATCTTTCACATTTATCTTTCTATATCTTTCACATTTATCTTCCTATATCTTTCACATTTATCTTTCTATATCTTTCACATTTATCTTTCTATATCTTTCACATTTATCTTCCTATATCTTTCACATTTATCTTTCTATATCTTTCACATTTATCTTCCTATATCTTTCACATTTATCTTTCTATATCTTTCACATTTATCTTTCTATATCTTTCACATTTATCTTCCTATATCTTTCACATTTATCTTTCTATATCTTTCACATTTATCTTTCTATATATTTCACATTTATCTTTCTATATCTTTCACATTTATCTTTCTATATCTTTCACATTTATCTTCCTATATCTTTCACATTTATCTTTCTATATCTTTTACACTTATCTTCCTATATCTTTCACATTTATCTTTCTATATCTTTCACATTTATCTTCCTATATCTTTCACATTTATCTTTCTATATCTTTTACATTTATCTTCCTATATCTTTCACATTTATCTTATTATATCTTTCACATTTATCTTTCTATATCTTTCACATTTATCTTTCTATATCTTTCACATTTATCTTTCTATGCATTCTTTGTTTATTGTAGTTTCCTTTCAATGAGTCTTTTATAGAAAGTTCATATTTTTATTATTTCTGATTGTCTTAGTTATAGATACTTTTTCTTGTGCAGTAGACAGCACACATTTACCAGAACGGAGTTAAAACTTAGCTCTTATTTTAAGTAGACAGCACACATTTACCACAACGGACTTAAAACTTAGCTCTTATTTTAAGTAGACAGCACACATTTACCACAACGGACTTAAAACTTAGCTCTTATTTTAAGTAGACAGCACACATTTACCAGAACGGAGTTAAAACTTAGCTCTTATTTTAAGTAGACAGTACACATTTACCAGAACGGAGTTAAACTTAGCTCTTATTTTAAGTAGACAGCAAACATTTACCAGAACGGAGTTAAAACTTAGCTCTTATTTTAAGTAGACAGCATACATTTACCAGAACGGAGTTAAAACTTAGCTCTTATTTTAAGTAGACAGCACACATTTACCACAACTGACTTAAAACTTAGCTCTTATTTTAAGTAGACAGCACACATTTACCAGAACGGAGTTAAAACTTAGCTCTTATTTTAAGTAGACAGTACACATTTACCAGAACGGAGTTAAAACTTAGCTCTTATTTAAGTAGACAGCAAACATTTACCAGAACGGAGTTAAAACTTAGCTCTTATTTTAAGTAGATAGCATACATTTACCAGAACGGAGTTAAAACTTAGCTCTTATTCATCAGTAATATTGGCCAGAAGAGAGACAATCAATATGGTAAATGATATTTTTTTAAAAACAGGTATTGCAATTTTAAAAAAAAACCCATAAGTATGAACTTTTGAACTTAGATTTTAAAAAGAAATAATTGTTTCTGGCATCAGATTGGGTGGCTGCTGATGTGTTCACCCAGATTGGGTGGCTGCTGATGTGTTCACCCAGATTGGGTGGCTGCTGATGTGTTCACCCAGATTGGGTGGCTGCTGATGTGTTCACCCAGATTGGTGGCTGCTGATGTGTTCACCCAGATTGGGTGGCTGCTGATGTGTTCACCCAGATTGGGTGGCTGCTGATGTGTTCACCCAGATTGGGTGGTTGCTGATGTGTTCACCCAGATTGGGTGGCTGCTGATGCGTTCACCCAGATTGGGTGGCTGCTGATGTGTTCACCCAGATTGGGTGGCTGCTGATGTGTTCACCCAGATTGGGTGGCTGCTGATGTGTTCACGTTTCTTATTTCTCACTGGACAAATAACGTGCCATTACATGATCATATTGATTTCACTGAGTCTTTCTTGTCGTTCTCTTATTTTCATCTACAAACTTCTACCTAATGTTTTGAGTCTGCATTATTACTAAAGTCGTATGTTGTTAATTGATATTGTTGATTTCGTGATTTATTGTTGATATCTTTTTTTTAAAATTGTATACAAATTTATCTTCTAAAAAAATCTACTACAATGCTTATAGCATTACCATCACTGTACGTGACTCTAATGTCAACTATCACAATTGTCAAACTCATTTATAGAATCTTGACTGTCGCTTTCACTATTTGACAAACATGTTCTCTATGTTCTCCTTCTTCTTTATGTTCGCCATTTATGCGTCATGAAATTATTTTACATTCTATAAAGTTCGTTTTCAAATTTATCATTTCTGGAACTGCTCAAATAACTTGACAGTCTCTAATGTTGATAAGAAAAAAGTAAGTACCTTCTTTACAGTTGCATCTACAAAACTGCTAAGATCTGTGCAGTGGTGTCTAATCAAAGTCTTCCTCTAGTAATTATAGACATGTTAGTACATTCGTGTTTTGGTGATAGAATGTGTTTACTGTCTTCAGTTTCAACAAATGTGATAAGTAGCTTTTAGAAGTATCTGAATGCAGGACTTCAACAGCCGCTCGGTTTCTCCAGTATTGGTAACTATCTTAGCGCCCGATTGTGTAACATTTGTCAGTGTCTCAGTATTGGTAACTATCTTAGCGTCCGATGGTGTAACATTTGTCAGTGTCTCAGTATTGGTAACTATCTTAGCGCCCGATTGTGTAACATTTGTCAGTGTCTCAGTATTGGTAACTATCTTAGCGCCCGATGGTGTAACATTTGTCAGTGTCTCAGTATTGGTAACTATCTTAGCGTCCGATTGTGTAACATTTGTCAGTGTCTCAGTATTGGTAACTATCTTACCGCCCGATTGTGTAACATTTGTCAGTGTCTCAGTATTGGTAACTATCTTACCGCCCGATTGTGTAACATTTGTCAGTGTCTCAGTATTGGTAACTATCTTACCGCCCGATTGTGTAACATTTGTCAGTGTCTCAGTATTGGTAACTATCTTACCGCCCGATTGTGTAACATTTGTCAGTGTCTCAGTATTGGTAACTATCTTAGCGCCCGATTGTGTAACATTTGTCAGTGTCTCAGTATTGGTAACTATCTTAGCGCCCGATTGTGTAACATTTGTCAGTGTCTCAGTATTGGTAACTATCTTAGCGCCCGATTGTGTAACATTTGTCAGTGTCTCAGTATTGGTAACTATCTTAGCGTCCGATTGTGTATCAAAGAACTGTTAATGTCACCGAACAGTTACCACAAGCAATACTGTCTTCACTTTAGAGTTCACACCGCGACTCACGTTTAGTCATGTTGGTATAGTTGTGTCTCCTGCAACAACAACAACATCAACAACAACAACATCAACAACAACATCAAAGCTGGGATGTCAAACGTCACAGAATACAGACATTATATGAATCAATTGTTCCATGTACACAGAATATAGAACAGAAGATGAATAGATCATTACACGACGCCTTTCCTGCATTTATGACATCATTACTAAAACCCGAATAATTCAAGCGATAACTTTTCTTGAACGAGATAGCTATATGTCAAGTAATTTGAAATAAATAGAATTGTTGATCCTTGTGTAACGAGTCACATACACCAGTGAGAATTATTTGAAATAACATGTCACAGGTCTTCCCATAGATCGATGTTACGGTACAATGTTACTCTATTCAAGGTCGTAGTAGCAGGTACAGTTACACTGTGGGTACAGTACAGTTACACTGTGGGTACAGTACAGTTACACTGTGAGTACAGTACAGTTATATTGTGGCTACAGTACAGTTACACTGTGGGTACAGTACAGTTACACTGTGGGTATAGTACAGTTACACTGTGGGTACAGTACAGTTTATATTGTGGCTACAGTACAGTTACACTGTGGGTATAGTACAGTTACACTGTGGGTATAGTACAGTTACACTGTGGGTACAGTACAGTTACACTGTGGGTACAGTACAGTTACACTGTGGGTACAGTACAGTTACACTGTGGGTACAGTACAGTTACACTGTGGGTACAGTACAGTTACACTGTGGGTACAGTACAGTTACACTGTGGGTACAGTACAGTTACACTGTGGGTACAGTTCAGTTACACTGTGTGTACAGTTCAGTTACACTGTGGGTACAGTTCAGTTACACTGTGGGTACAGTTCAGTTACACTGTGTGTACAGTTCAGTTACACTGTGGGTACAGTTCAGTTACACTGTGTGTACAGTTCAGTTACACTGTGGGTACAGTTCAGTTACACTGTGGGTACAGTACAGTTACACTGTGTGTACAGTTCAGTTACACTGTGGGTACAGTTCAGTTACACTGTGGGTACAGTACAGTTACACTCTCTCTTAGATACGATATTGTTTTCATTAATATTATTAGAATGCTACTCACTGTAATCATTGCATGAGTCACAAACATTGAAGTCAAGTCACATACATTAGGCTTCTCTCAAATATCACAAACATTGAAGTCAAGTCACATACATTAGGCTTCTCTCAAATATCACAAACATTGAAGTCAAGTCACATACATTAGGCTTCTCTCAAATATCACAAACATTGAAGTCAAGTCACATACATTAGGCTTCTCTCAAATATCACAAACATTCAAGTCAAGTCACAAACATTAGGCTTCTCTCAAATATCACAAACATTCAAGTCAAGTCACATACATTAGGCTTCTCTCAAATATCACAAACATTGAAGTCAAGTCACATACATTAGGCTTCTCTCAAATATCACAAACATTCAAGTCAAGTCACAAACATTAGGCTTCTCTCAAATATCACAAACATTCAAGTCAAGTCACATACATTAGGCTTCTCTCAAATATCACAAACATTCAAGTCAAGTCACATACATTAGGCTTCTCTCAAATATCACAAACATTCAAGTCAAGTCACATACATTAGGCTTCTCTCAAATATCACAAACATTCAAGTCAAGTCACATACATTAGGCTTCTCTCAAATATCACAAACATTCAAGTCAAGTCACATACATTAGGCTTCTCTCAAATATCACAAACATTCAAGTCAAGTCACATACATTAGGCTTCTCTCAAATATCACAAACATTCAAGTCAAGTCACAAACATTGAAGTCAAGTCACAAACATTAGGCTTCTCTCAAATATCACAAACATTGAAGTCAAGTCACAAACATTAGGCTTCTCTCAACTATCACAAACATTGAAGTCAAGTCACAAACATTAGGCTTCTCTCAAATATCACAAACATTGAAGTCAAGTCACAAACATTAGGCTTCTCTCAAATATCACAAACATTGAAGTCAAGTCACAAACATTAGGCTTCTCTCAAATATCACAAACATTGAAGTCAAGTCACAAACATTAGGCTTCTCTCAAATATCACAAACATTGAAGTCAAGTCACAAACATTAGGCTTCTCTCAAATATCACAAACATTGAAGTCAAGTCACAAACATTAGGGGCTTCTCTCAAATATCACAAACATTGAAGTCAAGTCACAAACATTAGGCTTCTCTCAAATATCACAAACATTGAAGTCAAGTCACAAACATTAGGCTTCTCTCAAATATCACAAACATTCAAGTCAAGTCACAAACATTAGGCTTCTCTCAAATATCACAAACATTGAAGTCAAGTCACAAACATTAGGCTTCTCTCAAATATCACAAACATTGAAGTCAAGTCACATACATTAGGCTTCTCTCAAATATCACAAACATTGAAGTCAAGTCACATACATTAGGCTTCTCTCAAATATCACAAACATTGAAGTCAAGTCACAAACATTAGGCTTCTCTCAAATATCACAAACATTGAAGTCAAGTCACAAACATTAGGCTTCTCTCAAATATCACAAACATTGAAGTCAAGTCACAAACATTAGGCTTCTCTCAAATATCACAAACATTGAAGTCAAGTCACAAACATTAGGCTTCTCTCAAATATCACAAACATTGAAGTCAAGTCACATACATTAGGCTTCTCTCAAATATCACAAAACATTGAAGTCAAGTCACATACATTAGGCTTCTCTCAAATATCACAAACATTGAAGTCAAGTCACATACATTAGGCTTCTCTCAAATATCACAAACATTGAAGTCAAGTCACATACATTAGGCTTCTCTCAAATATCACAAACATTGAAGTCAAGTCACATACATTAGGCTTCTCTCAAATATCACAAACATTGAAGTCAAGTCACATACATTAGGCTTCTCTCAAATATCACAAACATTGAAGTCAAGTCACAAACATTAGGCTTCTCTCAAATATCACAAACATTGAAGTCAAGTCACAAACATTAGGCTTCTCTCAAAAATCACAAACATTCAAGTCAAGTCACAAACATTAGGCTTCTCTCAAATATCACAAACATTGAAGTCAAGTCACAAACATTAGGCTTCTCTCAAATATCACAAACATTCAAGTCAAGTCACATACATTAGGCTTCTCTCAAATATCACAAACATTCAAGTCAAGTCACAAACATTAGGCTTCTCTCAAAAATCCCAAACATTCAAGTCAAGACTTCTACTTACCACACCTATGGAATGACACCAATAACATTAAAAATAATAATACTTGGCGCGGGAGGCAAATACTTTCTTATTGAATGAACGAGAGACTGATGAAGTTCAGAACGACAGCGAACAATTAAACATCACTCACCAAATATCCGACCTGAGCGTGATGAGAGAGACAGAGAGAGAAATGTCTGAAAGTTGGCTTCTCCCACGTCCTGGGCCCTCACTTACTCCAGCCAGTTCGGGGCGAGTCAGTTGCCGGTTTGGCTTTGTGAAGCCGTCGGAGGCAAGTTCTGCCAGCCAAGTTCTGGCTCAGTGATTCCCAAACTTCTCACATGGCGGGGTACGTTTGCTACTGAAACAATATTTTAGTGTGGCGTAGTGCAGCTTGGGTACTTCGGAGACAAGAGAGAGAGAGAGAGATGGGACGCGATAGAGAGAGAGAGAGAGAGAGAGAGAGAGAGAGAGGGGGGTGGAGTGAGAGAAGCAACCAGAAACAGAATCATTCTTTCATTAAAAAAGCATGATCAGCTTTAGAATGAAACAACCAAGACAGTTTCCAGAGAGAATAATAGAAAGGAACAGTTCTCGAAACTGCAAACATGAACATGACTTTCTTGGAAGTCACAATGTCACCGAGTTCTTCTATTGTAAGGACAAACAAGCAAACACAGTCATATGTGTCACAGAACAAAAGAGAAATGTGAGCTCTTCTGTCTTTCAGAACAAGAGAAATGTCAGTTCTTCTGTCTTTCAAACAAGAGAAATGTGAGCTCTTCTGTCTTTCAGAACAAGAGAAATGTGAATTCTTCTGTCTTTCAGAACAAGAGAAATGTGAGCTCTTATATCTTTCAGAACAAGAGAAATGTGAGTTCTTCTGTCTTTCAGAACAAGAGAAATGTGAGCTCTTCTGTCTTTCAGATCAAGAGAAATGTGAGCTCTTCTGTCATTCATAACAAGAGAAATGTGAGTTCTTCTGTCTTTCAGAACAAGAGAAATATGAGTTCTTGTGTCTTTCAGAACAAGAGAAATGTGAGCTATTCTATCTTTCAGAACAAGAGAAATGTGAGCTCTTCTGTCTTTCAGATCAAGAGAAATGTGAGCTCTTCTGTCATTCATAACAAGAGAAATGTTGGTTCTTCTGTCTTTCAGAACAAGAGAAATGTGAGCTCTTCTGTCATTCATAACAAGAGAAATGTTGGTTCTTCTGTCTTTCAGAACAAGAGAAATGTGGTTCTTCTGTCTTTCTTTCAGAACAAGAGAAATGTGAGCTCTTCTGTCATTCATAACAAGAGAAATGTGAATTCTTCTATCTTTCAGAACAAGAGAAATGTGAATTCTTCTATCTTTCAGAACAAGAGAAATGTGAGCTCTTCTGTCTTTCAGATCAAGAGAAATGTGAGCTCTTCTGTCTTTCAGATCAAGAGAAATGTGAGTTCTTCTGTCTTTCAGAACAAGAGAAATGTGAGCTCTTCTGTCATTCATAACAAGAGAAATGTGAGCTCTTCTGTCTTTCAGACAAGAGAAATGTGAGCTCTTCTGTCATTCATAACAAGAGAAATGTGAATTCTTCTGTCATTCATAACAAGAGAAATGTGAGCTCTTCTGTCATTCATAACAAGAGAAATGTGAGCTCTTCTGTCATTCATAACAAGAGAAATGTGAGCTCTTCTGTCATTCATAACAAGAGAAATGTGAGCTCTTCTGTCATTCATAACAAGAGAAATGTGAGTTCTTTTGTCTTTCAGATCAAAACGGTCATAAACTGATACTCTTGTCGTTCAGAGCTTCAGCAACTTTTTCTTCTTTTCTTCCCCATATGCTTCCAGCGTCGACGGGAGATACAACGTGCGGTCTTTTGCTCTTCTGTTCATCTCTGCTGCTGTTAAGTTCCCTAGTGTTTCTAATATTCCGTCAATCCATCTTTTTCGTGGAATTATGGTGGGGTGTAACGTACACGCCTACAAGTTATGGTGACAGAAGAAACACAACAAAATACTGATGTTTCGACCAGCTTTACACCAGTAATGCAATTATTGGCCTTTTCCCATCTTTGTCGTGCTCGAGCAATGGGTCTGGTGCTCTGGCAACGCTTATTGAAGGTTCGTTGTTTTGTGTTTTAATCTGTCTGCCTTATCACGTGGCCAAACCATTTTATCTGTTGTTTCTTTATATATTCTATGGCGGGAATTATTCCTAACTTTTTTCTCAGTTCTTCATTTCTGATCTAATCTTTCAGGCTGTTTCCTATCATTTCTAACACATTTCATCTCAGTAGAGGTTATTTTTTTAAAATTGTTCTTGAGTCTAGAGTCTATCTTTGTGTGTGCATGTCTGTGTTAGTCACCTCTAGTGACTCGGGCAGATGGTGCTCGTAAACCTGGGAGGGCCGACCATCTAAGGGCAGAATCCCCCTACAGAAAAGACAATCTGCTGTCTTGCAGGAAGATTGGGGACAATCAAAGGCTAAGAAATGCAAACCTGAATAAAATGCTGGCTGAAATCGGATGCACTGGGCCACTGGCTCAGAACAGTGCAACGTTTTAACGGGTGTTCATCAGAGTGGATCTGGCAGACTCTAATTATGATGTTCTGTCTGTGGGGCGATCAACACACTTAGCCTGACAGCTGACTTCATGTGAGAGTCTGGAATCCTACTCTGATTAGAGAGAGTCTAGAGTCTAGGTCTGGTACTGGTAGCAAAATGTTGGGATGAAGATTGTGTTGTAGAACTTCATCGATTGAGTGTAAAAAATACATAAATTCTGAAAATAAGCACAAAGATGAATTGATTGATATCTGCTAGTTGAACAAGACTGGCCTGGGAGAAGGTAAGACAAACACTCCAGAAGCTTGTGCTGTAACATTGTCAAGTCACAACAACACAGATTGAGAAGTGTCGTCTAGAGACTTGATGCAGACAATAACACATGTGATCACAATGAATTAATTGTTCGTGTCATTGGGGCCAGCTGTGGGGTAGCAGCGTGCACGTCTACATGGCATAGTGACAGCTGGGCAAACAAGGAGCACAACAAAATCATGACGTCTCGCCTACAGGCGAACCGATTCGGAAAACATGAACACAGAAACAGACAACGAAATAAAGAACAAGTAAAGGACATTTCTAGAGCAACCAGAACTAGTAGATCTAGAATAGAGAAGGAAAGGAAAGAGAAGACAAAAGTTCTGTTTTACAGGAAAATCATTAATTAGAAATAGGAATTAAATGAAAGGCAGAAATTAAATCAAATGTAGAGACACATAGCTGGGAGTCTAGAATTGTGAATGTATTTATAAAACTAGCACAGCTCATTCGGTTTTAAACATGTTGTCACAGATGTTGTCACAGATGTTGTCACAGATGTTGTCACAGATGTTGTCACAGATGTTGTCTTTCCTGAACGAGAGTTGACGAGAATGTCGAGACGTTTGTTAGCTCAGCTTGAGTCTCAGTGAGGCTTATTTTCTGTGTGAGCCCACCACAGACATTGCTCTTTAACACACTCGTTAGTTTGTTTCTGTGTGAACTCACACCACAGACATTGCTCTTTAACACACTCTGTAGTTTGTTTCTGTGTGAACTCACACCACAGACATTGCTCTTTAACACACTCGTTAGTTTGTTTCAGTGAACTCACACCACAGACATTGCTCTTTAACACACTCGTTAGTTTGTTTCTGTGTGAACTCACACCACAGACATTGCTCTTTAACACACTCTGTAGTTTGTTTCTGTGTGAACTCACACCAGACATTGCTCTTTAACACACTCGTTAGTTTGTTTCTTAGTGAACTCACACCACAGACATTGCTCTTTAACACACTCGTTAGTTTGTTTCTGTGTGAACTCACACCACAGACATTGCTCTTTAACACACTCTGTAGTTTGTTTCTGTGTGAACTCACACCACAGACATTGCTCTTAACACACTCGTTAGTTTTGTTTCTGTGTGAACTCACAACACACACAGACATTTGACATTTACTAGTTCCTTCATTACTGAGCACATCTCCAACATTTTAATTTACTGGTAAATGTTCATAAGCAGAACTGATTACAGCGCGCGCACGCGTGCGCGCACACACACAAACCCCAAGGTGTGATAAATCGAATTGCCCTTCTGGAGTATCTGTGGAGTGTTCCGACACAGCTGTTTGAGGACCGCTCAAAGTTTTCTGTCGAGAATTGTCAGAAAAAGAAAGGAGAGAGAGAGAGAGAGAGAATCCACGGGGATCGTCTCGCGTTCCTGCACTTTCTTACACTGAGATCCCTGGCAAGGACTACTGGAGGTATGGGAGGGGGTGGAGCAACGGAGAATAAAAGCATGTGAGGAGAAAAAATGTCAAGAGATCTTCTTACACGTATAGTGTTATATTTCCGTCAAAATTTGCTCATTAAAATCCCCGCCGAGACATAGCGAGATTAGGGGGCAGCTCGCATAACAAAAACTCGTTTTAAATTCGGCAGCTTCATCCCTCAAACTTGCACTTGAGTTTTTAGTTTGCTCTAGACTGCAGTGCTTTTGACTTGGAGTTAATCTAGAAGACGGGAGCCTGCTCCTGTTTGACAAGGCAGTCAACACAACAACTATTTGTGCTCTTTTGCTCAGTTCTTTCATGTCAGCAGTTGAGCTTCTCTCAGAACTCTTTCCTCTCTCTCTGATCTGGTCACCTTCTTCTGGCTGCTTTCGGTTTCTGTTAATCTTATTATAGAGAGATGAGTGTTTGTTTGTTGAATGTTCGGTACAGTCGTAGATGTGTGAGTACAGTCGTAGATGTGTGAGTACAGTCGTAGATGTGTGAGTACAGTCGTAGATGTGTGAGTACAGTCGTAGATGTGTGAGTACAGTCGTAGATGTGTGAGTACAGTCGTAGATGTGTGAGTACAGTCGTAGATGTGTGAGTACAGTCGTAGATGTGTGAGTACAGTCGTAGATATGTGAGTACAATTGTAGATGTGTGAGTACAGTTGTAGATGTGTGAGTATAGTCGTAGATGTGTGAGTATAGTCGTAGATGTGTGAGTATAGTCGTAGATATGTGAGTACAGTTGTAGATGTGTTCATGCGGTCATAGATGTGTGAGTACAGTCGTAGATGTGTGAGTACAGTCGTAGATATGTGAGTAGATGTATGAATATTGTGGTAGACGTATGAATATTGTCGTAGATGTGTGAGTACAGTCGTGGATGTGTGAGTACAGTAGTAGATAGGTGAGTACAGTCGTAGATATGTGAGTAGATGTATGAATATTGTGGTAGACGTATGAATATTGTCGTAGATGTATGTGTAAGTCTCAGATATGGTTGAACTTCAGGATGTGAATTGTGGTTTAGAGAAGGACGTCAGTCACTAAACAAAAAGGTCCCATGCTTTGAGACCCGCCACTGGCAATGTTTTCCTTCCAACAGCTGGTCCCTTCTTCGCCTTGTACCTTCGTCGCTGGGCATCCCTTGTTGAACCAGTCTTGGAAAACGTCACAAAACAGGAGCTCCCGTGTGCACTCGCGCACGTTAAAGAACACTTAGCAGTTAAGCCTCACAGAGAGACTATACTACATGCCTCAAACAGAGACTATACTACATGCCTCAAACAGAGACTATACTACATGCCTCAAACAGAGACTATACTACATGCCTCAAACAGAGACTATACTACATGCCTCAAACATAGAGTATACTACATGCCTCACAGAGAGAGTATACTACATGCCTCACAGAGAGACTATACTACATGCCTCAAACAGAGACTATACTACATGCGTCACAGAGAGACTATACTAAATGCCTCAAACAGAGACTATACTACATGCCTCAAACAGAGACTATACTACATGCCTCAAACAGAGACTATACTACATGCCTCAAACAGAGAGTACACTACATGCCTCACAGAGAGACTATACTACATGCCTCTAACAGAGACTATACTACATGCCTCACAGAGAGACTATACTACATGCCTCACAGAGAGAGTATACTACATGCCTCACAGAGAGACTATACTACATGCCTCAAACAGAGAGTATATTACATGTCTCACAGAGAGACTATACTACATGCCTCACAGAGAGAGTATACTGCATGCCTCACAGAGAGAGTATACTTCATGCCTCTAACAGAGATATATACTACATGCCTCACAGAGAGACTATACTTCATGCCTCACAGAGAGAGTATACTACATGCCTCACAGAGAGACTATACTAAATGCCTCAAACAGAGACTATACTACATGTCTCAAACAGAGAGTATACTACATGTCTCAAACAGAGAGTTATACTACATGCCTCACACAGAAGACTATACTACATGCCTCACAGAGAGACTATACTACATGCCTCTAACAGATAATATACTGCATGCCTCTAACAGAGAATATACTACATGCCTCACAGAGAGACTATACTACATGCCTCACAGAGAGACTATACTACATGCCTCACAGAGAGACTATACTACATGCCTCTAACAGATAATATACTGCATGCCTCTAACAGAGAATATACTACATGCCTCACAGAGAGACTATACTACATGCCTCACAGAGAGACTATACTACATGCCTCACAGAGAGACTATACTACATGTTTGACAAAGAGACTGTACTACATGCCTCACAGAGAGACTATAATACATATCTTACAAGGAGGCTATACAACTTGACTCACAAAGAGTCTATAGTACATGTCTCACAAAGATAATATACTACATGCCTCACAAAAATACTATACTACATGTCTCACAAAGAGACTATACTACATGCCTCACAAAGAGACTATGCCACATGCCTCACAAAGAGACTATACTACATGTCTCACAAAGAGACTATACTACATGTCTCACAAAGAGACTATACTTCATGTCTCACAAAGAGACTATACTACATGTCTCACAAAGAGACTATACTACATGTCTCACAAAGAGACTATACTACATGCCTCATAAAGAGACTATACTATATGTCTCACAAACAGACTATCTTGCTGCATATTACACTACAACCCTCCCCAAAAGAAGAACTAAATAATAACACTAGATAAACATATTTTGTTGTTGACAAGTCAAGTTATTCTGTAAAGTAAAAAAGAACAAAAATCGACAGAGTAAATTAAGACAAAAGAACGAAAATGGATTTTAAATCCGATTCTGCAGCTTAACGGGCATGTTCTGTTGAAGAAATTATTATAAAATGACAGTCGGTCCGTGAACAAAATGGCCAGATAAACTGGCATTTGCAAGCTATAATGTTTTCTTTCTTGTTATTTATGAGCTGCTGGTCTGGCACAAGAAACAAAAGAAGAAAACGCGGTTCAGCCTTTTTTTGCATTAATTGGCGTTTTCTAGAGTTCATTTCAGGAAGAAAAGTAAACAAAGTAGTTTGTAGTCGTTATTCACTGCCGCTACATGTGAACGAGTATGCGCTCAACGTCGGCCTCACTGGAACCAACAGCAGCATAACTGATATTTCTGCCTTGCTTTCTTACTTTTTTTTCTCTGCTTTTATTTAACTTTGTTACAAAGACAACACACAGGTTTTCCAACATAAAACAAATGAAGTTGTAGTTTTCTGCGCTGCTCTCTTTGTTGTGTGTGTTTCTTTTTTCGACAAGCTATAATGCGTTTTAGCTTTGTCTTCACAAGCTGAGCTGAAACACGGAACTGATATTTCCTTGACAACATATTCATTCTTTCAGCGGTATCCCTGTGCCAAATTTGCTGCTGTGATTTTGATGCAGTTTTTGCACGGGCATTTTATGGTTTTCTTTTATCAGCCAGAACAAGCATTAAACTCACATATCTTCAATCAAATATTACATTTGCTTCTGCTTAAACATAACCCTTTCAACTATGTTCACTTCTTCCAGCTTAATTTTATATCTGCTTTCTTCGTGCCTTCCTGTGGTCTTTCTTTGTTTATGTTTCCTTTCGGATACATTTTCAATGCTCATCGTGCGACTCTTTGAGTCGGGCGCCTTCATGTGTGCAAGCTGTATGTGATGTTTCTAACCGTGTGCAAGCTGTATGCGATGTTTCTAACCGTGTGCAAGCTGTATGTGATGTTTCTAACCGTGTGCAAGCTGTATGTGATGTTTCTAACCGTGTGCAAGCTGTATGTGATGTTTCTAACCGTGTGCAAGCTGTATGTGATGTTTCTAACCGTGTGCAAGCTGTATGTGATGTTTCTAACCGTGTGCAAGCTGTATGTGATGTTTCTAACCGTGTGCAAGCTGTATGTGATGTTTCTAACCGAGCCCTTATCTCAGACACATCGATTTATTTATTTCAAACTCCCATATGGGACAGCCCAAGCATCTGATCTTTTATCTCAGATGGGATTGCGTCTTGAAGGTAACAGTAGCTCGATGGTTAGACGCTGCTGAATAGGCAACGTCTACTTGTGCCACGAGTAATTCAACATTGTCTTGCATTCATTATCTTGTTCGTTTATAGATCGTGAACATGAAGTGTCCTCATCATGTCTACATGTGTAGGAGTAATCATCATTCAAATATATCATGAATGTCAAGTACTAGAACTATGTATGGCCCTTAGTGGTCAAGTACTAGAACTATACGTAGCCTTTAGTGGAAGCTATTGTGTATTTTTTTGAGGGTTTGTTTTTGTCGAATAGCTTCTCTCGTGGCTAATTTTACCAATGTTTGGCAAACACACACGGCCACAGAATGAACAAGTCAGGCCTACTGATCCACAGGATTTCCCATCCTTTTTCATGAGTCTTTACTCTTCTAAGTTTTGCCTTAACACAGTCTCAAATGATGTTATACCATTCCTTATACATGCTCTCCAAGATGTGCGATTACTTACCAGATGTACCCAGTTATTTTCACAAATGGAGAAGTCATTCAGAGATGATTTATCTCTAAATCGTAGTTTAGCTCTGCCGATTTGTCTTTTTCCGTGTGTAGTTCGCCACATAGTATTTGCCTGAGGATGCGTTTTTCTTCTATTCGCAGGACATGCCCCAGCCATCTTAGTCTTAGACATCTGAGCATCGACATGCTTGTTGGGGTCTTAGCACGTTGTAGGACTGTTAATTTGGTTATTTTATCATGCCATTTGATGTGCATTATTCTGCGGAGACATCGCATGTGGAAGACATTTAGATCATTTTCATAATTTGAGCATGTTGTCCAGGTTTCAGATCCATATAATAGTGTGCTAAGCACACAAGTTTGATATATTAAGAGTTTGGTCTTTAGTGTTAGTTTCATGTTGTTCCAGGCCCTTTCTGTGAGTTTGCCAAAAGTCGTAGCTGTGTTATCAATTCGGCTGTTTATTTCATCATCAAGAGAAGTAGTTTGCATAATTGTGGATCCAAGATACGTGAATTTCTGAACTGATTCTAGTGGACAATCTTTTAAAGTACAGTAAAGTCTCGATTATCCGGAATGCTCGGGGGAAACCCATTCTGGATAATTGAATTTTTCTGGATAATCGAGAGTAAGAAAACCAAACTCAAAATTTATGAAAAAACATGATTGAAAAATTGCAATGCTCAGAAATATTTAAATTCGTGTGACATTCACTAGCTTTCTCTATCAACATGGGTCCTGATATTGGCATTCCTTTTCTTCTTCTTTCTAAAAACCACACATAAAGGACGTCGTCGAGTTTTTCAAATTTTGGCCGTTTCATACTTCGTCTCTGGTGTATATTGTTGCTGCTTTCAGACTCCGACGCAAACTTAAACAACTCATCTTTTTGATTTCGTATGTCATATAATGTTGAAGAGGCTATGCCAAATTCAGTCATCAAAACGTTGCGATTAACGCCTTTTTCAAGTCTACTAGCGATTTCAATCTTCTGGTTCAGTGTCAATACAGTTCGCTTGCGTTTACCTTTGCGGGAAATTGAGGTGTGGTTTGCACTCGCAGAGGCCATTATTTAACACAAAAATGTATTCCGTTAAAAAGTATGCACACATGCGTTTATAGCATATCATGTATAATTTATACTGATGGAACGAATTTCAGCTTGCACAAATGTCTGAGACAAACTAACGTCAAACTCTGTATCTTACTCTTTTTGAATTTCCAGTCGGTAATTTTTGAACCCCTCCCCCTTTCTTCTCACCATCTCTACTTCACTGCACGCCGGCTGCTCAACCTTTGATTTATAATCATCAAAGTTATGGGCTCTTCAATTTTCACAAACAATACGTCTGCTTCTATTGTTCGGTCAGACTGTCAAACGCCATATTTTTGACAAATTCATGACCAACTTTAGATCTAAAGCAGGCTATGAGAAAATTAAGCAAATTTGTAAAATCATGTAGATAAGTGTTTTTGGCACGACTAAGATTTCCCGACAAAAACATTTAGTCGGGGGAAAAAGTGAAGATATAGACTGTCTATCGCTTTTACTTGGAATATTTGGAGACACAATGTCTGGATTGAATAAAATATGTTCGCTCCTATTTGAAGTATATTACTGTAAATACACTATTGTAAACGCAATATTGTGTAATGATAGAGCCTGTAGAAGTAAGCGCAGCGCACAAACCGTGTTGTAGCGTTTTCGATTTCCGGATAAAGGCATTTAATTTAACTGAACAAAACATGATTCAAGCTTTCTCCCTATAATAATTAAAAAAAAAAAAAGTCCGTTAAATTGAGAATTCCGGATTATTGAGTACCGCATAATCGAGACTTTACTGTAATTAATAGAAGTTTGATGTCACCTTGACGTAGTATTACTGTTTTAACAGTAACTAGAACTAATATACAGTCAAATATATCATGAATGTCAAGTACTAGAACTAATATACAGTCAAATATATCATGAATGTCAAGTACTAGAACTATTGAAATTAGCTCTCTTTTTGCTTTGACCTCTCTCAGAACATCTTCATTACTCTTCTTAGCTGTCCATGGTACTCTCAACATTCTTCTGTAAAACCACATTTCCGCAGACTCCAGCGATTTTCTTGTCTGTTGTCCTATTGTCCATGATTCGCATCCATATGTTAAGACTGGCTCTACATAACATTTAAGAACTCTTTTTCTTGTTTCTATTTTCAAAAATGGATTGCATAGTATCTTCCTCATTTTTTGGACAGCTGCCCTTGCCTGAGCCATTCTGCATCTCACCTCCTTTGTACATCCTCCGTCTGAGGTCAACAAAATTCTCAAATATCAAGTACCGAATGTCAAGTACTAGAACTAATATTCGATCAAATATATCTTAAATGTCAAGCGCTAGAACTAATATCCAATCAAATATGTCATCAATGTCAAGTACTAGAACTAATATTCAATCAAATATGTCATCAATGTCAAGTTCTAGAACTAATATTCAATCAAATATGTCATCAATGTCAAGTACTAGAATTAATATCCAATCAAATATGTCATCAATGTGAAGTTCTAGAACTAATATTTAATCAAATATGTCATAAATGTCAAGTTCTAGAATTAATATTCAGTCAAATATGTCATAAATGTCAAGATATCAAGCCACTCTCGGGAGATGGAACTTCTCAAATGTAGAAGCTTGGATGGAAATAATGCTAGAGGTCATGAGTTCACACCTGGTATCTAACAGGGCCTCTAAGTCTGGCACACACTGAACTTTGAAAACAACCTGAGTCATCGGGAGTGGGGAATAATGCAGCGATATGAAACACAGTTTGCTCCACTGACGCCTGGGTTATCGGCCGAACGTTCGATAACTTTTCTGCTTCAATAGGCCGGGATGAGGAGGTCGGTGATTGGATACGGGTCAGGCACGTGACAGCAATAACGGGAGGATATCATTAAACCCGACAAAGGCCTGTTTGGCCATAAATGTTCCTTTTTTTGTCATTGAAGTTAAGTAGATCCGGGGGGAGAAGTTACTTACGTAAACGAAACGCACGGAGTACACAACTACAGGGATACAACAAGTGTACAGGGATATGATAGTACAACGAGTGTACAGGGATATGATAGTACAACGAGTGTACAGGGATATGATAGTACAACTAGTGTACAGGGATATGATAGTACAACTAGTGTACAGGGATATGATAGTACAACTAGTGTACAGGAATATGATAGTACAACTAGTGTACATTGATATGATAGTACAACTAGTGTACATTGGTATGATAGTACAACTAGTGTACATTGATATGATAGTACAACTAGTGTACAGGGATATGATAGTTCGGCATTGTATGGAATAATACTCAATTTACATAGTTTAATTTAGCGTTACACAGACAAGATAGTTGATATGAATATTATCTTAGCATTGACATTGAATATGTTACACAGACAAGATAGTTGATATGAATATTATCTTAGCATTGACATTGAATATGTTACACAGACAAGATAGTTGATATGAATATTATCTTAGCATTGACATTGAATATGTTACACAGACAAGATAGTTGATATGAATATTATCTTAGCATTGACATTGAATATGTTACACAGACAAGATAGTTGATATGAATATTATCTTAGCATTGACATTGAATATGTTACACAGCGGACATATTGTCTTGTGGGGTCAGTTTTACTCAAATGTGTGACAAGTCTGTGTAATCTCCTAGAGACAGATGAACAAGTCAGGTCAGCAGATCTGTGTTCACAAGAAGAAATGATGTCTCTACCGAGTGCAGAAGTGACCAGGTCCCAGATGGTTACGTACGCATACGGTTGTGCACATCTGTTTGAGGTATACGCCCATACTTGCAGATATACACAGATTCATGTGTTCGCTTGGGTAAATAATAAAATATTCCATCAGGATACACTTATTGGGAATCGACTCATATAAACGTTTCCTGTAATAGTAGAGCCTGGGGTCTTGTACCCACCTCCACATATCTTTAGAACCCTTCCCTTTGACTGTATTTCACACCTGTGTCCCGTCCTGTCGGCCCACCTTATCAATTACAGCCAAGTCAGTGCCTGGCCAAGCTCCGGACCACAGGGAAGTGACTGATTTTCCTTGTTTGAGAGTCTAGCATATTATTGCCATGTTATTAGATTTCTGTGTATGTCTTTATATATTTGTATGTTGTTGTCTGTTGTTCCAGCTGAAGGCCTTCTTGCCCGAAACGTAGTTCTGCTTTTGTTTTGTTTCTCACCTTCGTAAAGCTGTTACCTCACCATTTTTGCTTTTTTTAAAATTGTCATTATAATCATCAGCTTGACATCAGTTTGACATCAGCTTGACATCAGCTTGACATCAGCCTGGCATCAGCTTGGAATCAGCTTGACATCAGCTTGACATTAGCTTGGAATCAGCTTGACATCAGCTTGGCATCAGCTTGGCATCAGCTTTGCATCAGCTTGACATCAGCTTGGCATTTGTTGATGGCTTTACCTCCAGACTAGAGCCTTCCCAATCATCCATGGGCTGGAACATCATAGAGCAATATGTGTACAACATAGTACAGAATATTTGTGGTGCAATATGTGTACAACATAGTACAGAATATTTGTGGTGCAATATGGGTACACCATAGTGCAGAATATTTGTGGTGCAATATGTGTACAACATAGTACAGAATATCTGTGGTGCAATATGTGTACAACATAGTACAGAATATTTGTGGTGCAATATGTGTACAGCATAGCAGAGAATATTTGTGGTGCAATATGTGTACAACATAGTGCAGAATATTTGTGGTGCAATATGTGTACAACATAGTGCAGAATATATGTGGTGCAATATATGTACAATATAGTACAGAACATTTGTGGTGCAATATGTGTACAGCATAATACAGAATATTCCTAGTGCAATATGTGTACAACATTATACAGAACATTCTTAATGTAATAAGCGTATAAGAAGATACCAAAGAATATAAGAGATACCAGAGAATGTAAGCTGTGAGGTCAAACCTGCTAGTGAGAATGTAATAGAAGCGAGCAAAGCATCAAAGCCAGCAAGAATATTGGTGAGAATTAGAGAAGATAAGCTCTCTTGAACATGGCATGGAAGCAATTTTCTTCATTTAGAAGATGATTATGGTCGTGCCCTGTCAGTTTTTATCTTTGAGATGTGTGCCAACTCCGTGGATGGTGGATGATAGACAAAGTTCTGGCACACAGAAATCATCTACAAATATCTGGAGCTATTTCTATGTTGGAATACAGTTTTCCTTGTTGAATGATTGGTGGATTATTTCAGGTGAGCAGCCGGGCTGTGGGCTGTCAATGAAACAACATGGGAACTAAGCATGAGATTGTATGCTGCTGTCAGCTTCACAAAACTCTCTCTCTCTCTCTCTCTCTCTCTCTCTCTCTCTCTATGACATCATTACTTAGTGCATCTCTCTCTCTATGACATCATTAAATAGTTCCTCTCTCTCTTTCTCTCTCTATCTCTATGACATCATTACTTAGTTCCTTCTCTCAATGACATCATTACGTAGTTCCTTTCTCTCTATGACATCATTACTTAGTTTTCTTTCTCTCTTTCTTAGACAACACTACTTAGCTCTCCCTCTATCTCTAAGACAACACTACTTAGCTCTTTCTTTCTCTCTAAGACAACACTACTTAGCTCTCTCTTTTTCTCTAAGACAACACTACTTAGCTCTCTCTCTAAGACAACACTACTTAGCTCTCTTTCTCTTTCTTAGACAACATTACTTAGCTCTCTCTCTCTCTCAGACTAAACTACATATCTCTCTCCCTTTCTTAGACAACACTACTTAGCTCTCTCTCTCTTTCTTAGACAACACTACTTAGCTCTCTCTCTCTTTCTTAGACAACACTACTTAGCTCTCTCTCTCTCTTTCTTAGACAACACTACTTAGCTCTCTCTCTTTTAGACAACACTACTTAGCTCTCTCTCTCTTAGACAACACTACTTAGCTCTCTCTCTCTCTTAGACAACACTACTTAGCTCTCTCTCTCTTTTAGACAACACTACTTAGCTCTCTCTCTCTCTTAGACAACACTACTTAGCTCTCTCTCTCTCTTAGACAACACTACTAAGCTCTCTCTCTCTCTTTCTTAGACAACACTACTTAGCTCTCTCTCTTTTAGACAACACTACTTAGCTCTCTTTCTCTCTAAGACAACACTACTTAGCTCTCTCTCTCATTGACAACACTACTTAGCTCTCTCTCTCAGACTAAACTACATATCTATCTTTCCCTCTTAGACAACACTACTTAGCTCTCTCTCTCATTGACAACACTACTTAGCTCTCTCTCTCTAAGACTAAACTACATATCTCTCTCTCTCTCATTGACAACACTACTTAGCTCTCTCTCTCTAAGACTAAACTACATATCTCTCTTTCTCTCTTAGACAACACTACTTAGCTCTCTCTTTCTCTCTTAGACAACACTACTTAGATCTCTCTTTCTCTCTTAGACAACACTACTTAGCTCTCTCTCTCTCTCTCTCTCTCTCTCTCTCTCTAACAAACACTATGTAGCTCTCTCTCTCTCTCTCTCTCTAAAACAACACTATGTAGCTCTCTCTCTCTCTAAAACAACACTATGTAGCTCTCTCTCTCTCTCTCTCTAAAACAACACTATGTAGCTCTCTCTCTCTCTCTAAAACAACACTATGTAGCTCTCTCTCTCTCTAAAACAACACTATGTAGCTCTCTCTCTCTCTCTAAAACAACACTACGTAGCTCTCTCTCTCTCTCTAAAACAACACTATGTAGCTCTCTCTCTCTCTCTAAAACAACACTACGTAGCTCTCTCTCTCTCTCTAAAACAACACTATGTAGCTCTCTCTCTCTCTCTAAGACAACACTACGTAGCTCTCTCTCTCTCTCTCTAAGACAACACTACGTAGCTCTCTCTCTCTCTAAGACAACACTACGTAGCTCTCTCTCTCTCTCTCTCTAAGACAACACTACGTAGCTCTCTCTCTTTCTCTCTCTCTAAGACAACACTACGTAGCACTCTCTCTCTCTCTCTCTCTCTCTCTCTAAGACAACACTACGTAGCTCTCTCTCTCTCTCTCTCTAAGACAACACTACGTAGCTCTCTCTCTCTCTCTCTAAGACAACACTACGTAGCTCTCTCTCTCTCTCTCTCTCTCTAAGATAACACTACGTAGCTCTCTCTCTCACTCTCTCTCTCTAAGACAACACTACGTAGCTCTCTCTCTCTCTCTATGACATCATTAAATAGTTCCTCTCTCTCTCTCTCTCTCTCTCTCTATGACATCATTAAATAGTTCCTCTCTCTCTCTCTCTAAAACAACACTATGTAGCTCTCTCTCTCTCTCTAAGACAACACTACGTAGCTCTCTCTCTCTCTCTCTCTAAGACAACACTACGTAGCTCTCTCTCTCTCTCTCTCTCTCTAAGACAACACTACGTAGCTCTCTCTCTCTCTCTCTCTAAGACAACACTACGTAGCTCTCTCTCTCTCTCTCTCTAAGACAACACTACGTAGCTCTCTCTCTCTCTCTCTCTCTCTAAGACAACACTACGTAGCTCTCTCTCTCTCTCTCTCTCTCTAAGACAACACTACGTAGCTCTCTCTCTCTCTCTCTCTCTCTAAGACAACACTACGTAGCTCTCTCTCTCTCTCTCTCTCTAAGACAACACTACGTAGCTCTCTCTCTCTCTCTCTCTCTCTCTCTCTCTCTCTCTCTAAGACAACACTACGTAGCTCTCTCTCTCTCTCTATGACATCATTAAATAGTTCCTCTCTCTCTTTCTCTCTCTATCTCTATGACATCATTACTTAGTTCCTTCTCTCAATGACATCATTACGTAGTTCCTTTCTCTCTATGACATCATTACTTAGTTTTCTTTCTCTCTTTCTTAGACAACACTACTTAGCTCTCCCTCTATCTCTAAGACAACACTACTTAGCTCTTTCTTTCTCTCTAAGACAACACTACTTAGCTCTCTCTTTTTCTCTAAGACAACACTACTTAGCTCTCTCTCTAAGACAACACTACTTAGCTCTCTTTCTCTTTCTTAGACAACATTACTTAGCTCTCTCTCTCTCTCAGACTAAACTACATATCTCTCTCCCTTTCTTAGACAACACTACTTAGCTCTCTCTCTCTTTCTTAGACAACACTACTTAGCTCTCTCTCTCTTTCTTAGACAACACTACTTAGCTCTCTCTCTCTCTTTCTTAGACAACACTACTTAGCTCTCTCTCTTTTAGACAACACTACTTAGCTCTCTCTCTCTTAGACAACACTACTTAGCTCTCTCTCTCTCTTAGACAACACTACTTAGCTCTCTCTCTCTTTCAGACAACACTACTTAGCTCTCTCTCTCTCTTAGACAACACTACTTAGCTCTCTCTCTCTCTTAGACAACACTACTAAGCTCTCTCTCTCTCTTTCTTAGACAACACTACTTAGCTCTCTCTCTTTTAGACAACACTACTTAGCTCTCTTTCTCTCTAAGACAACACTACTTAGCTCTCTCTCTCATTGACAACACTACTTAGCTCTCTCTCTCAGACTAAACTACATATCTATCTTTCCCTCTTAGACAACACTACTTAGCTCTCTCTCTCATTGACAACACTACTTAGCTCTCTCTCTCTAAGACTAAACTACATATCTCTCTTTCTCTCTTAGACAACACTACTTAGCTCTCTCTCTCTAAGACTAAACTACATATCTCTCTTTCTCTCTTAGACAACACTACTTAGCTCTCTCTTTCTCTCTTAGACAACACTACCTAGCTCTCTCTCTCTCTCTCTCTCTCTAAAACAACACTACGTAGCTCTCTCTCTCTCTCTCTCTAAAACAACACTATGTAGCTCTCTCTCTCTCTAAAACAACACTATGTAGCTCTCTCTCTCTCTCTAAAACAACACTATGTAGCTCTCTCTCTCTCTAAAACAACACTATGTAGCTCTCTCTCTCTCTCTAAAACAACACTATGTAGCTCTCTCTCTCTCTCTCTCTCTCTCTAAAACAACACTACGTAGCTCTCTCTCTCTCTCTAAAACAACACTATGTAGCTCTCTCCCTCTCTCTAAAACAACACTATGTAGCTCTCTCTCTCTCTAAAACAACACTATGTAGCTCTCTCTCTCTCTAAAACAACACTATGTAGCTCTCTCTCTCTCTAAAACAACACTATGTAGCTCTCTCTCTCTCTCTAAAACAACACTATGTAGCTCTCTCTCTCTCTAAAACAACACTATGTAGCTCTCTCTCTCTCTCTAAAACAACACTATGTAGCTCTCTCTCTCTCTAAAACAACACTACGTAGCTCTCTCTCTCTCTCTAAAACAACACTATGTAGCTCTCTCCCTCTCTCTAAAACAACACTATGTAGCTCTCTCTCTCTCTCTAAAACAACACTACGTAGCTCTCTCTCTCTCTCTAAAACAACACTATGTAGCTCTCTCCCTCTCTCTAAAACAACACTATGTAGCTCTCTCTCCCTCTCTAAAACAACACTACGTAGCTCTCTCTCTCTCTCTAAAACAACACTACGTAGCTCTCTCTCTCTAAGACAACACTACGTAGCTCTCTCTCTCTCTCTCTAAGACAACACTACGTAGCTCTCTCTCTCTCTCTCTCTAAGACAACACTACGTAGCTCTCTCTCTCTCTCTAAGACAACACTACGTAGCTCTCTCTCTCTCTCTCTCTCTCTCTAAGACAACACTACGTAGCTCTCTCTCTCTCTCTCTCTATCTAAGACAACACTACGTAGCTCTCTCTCTCTCTCTCTCTCTAAGACAACACTACGTAGCTCTCTCTCTCTCTCTCTCTAAGACAACACTACGTAGCTCTCTCTCTCTCTCTCTCTCTCTCTCTCTCTAAGACAACACTACGTAGCTCTCTCTCTCTCTCTAAGACAACACTACGTAGCTCTCTCTCTCTCTCTCTCTAAGACAACACTACGTAGCTCTCTCTCTCTCTCTCTAAGACAACACTACGTAGCTCTCTCTCTCTCTCTCTAAGACAACACTACGTAGCTCTCTCTCTCTCTCTCTCTCTCTAAGACAACACTACGTAGCTCTCTCTCTCTCTCTCTCTAAGACAACACTACGTAGCTCTCTCTCTCTCTCTCTCTCTCTCTCTAAGACAACACTACGTAGCTCTCTCTCTCTCTCTCTCTCTAAGACAACACTACGTAGCTCTCTCTCTCTCTCTCTCTAAGACAACACTACGTAGCTCTCTCTCTCTCTCTCTCTCTAAGACAACACTACGTAGCTCTCTCTCTCTCTCTCTCTCTCTCTCTAAAACAACACTACGTAGCTCTCTCTCTCTCTAAGACAACACTACGTAGCTCTCTCTCTCTCTCTCTCTCTAAGACAACACTACGTAGCTCTCTCTCTCTCTCTCTAAAACAACACTACGTAGCTCTCTCTCTCTCTCTCTCTCTCTAAAACAACACTATGTAGCTCTCTCTCTCTCTAAGACAACACTACGTAGCTCTCTCTCTCTCTAAAACAACACTATGTAGCTCTCTCTCTCTCTAAGACAACACTACGTAGCTCTCTCTCTCTCTCTCTCTCTCTAAGACAACACTACGTAGCTCTCTCTCTCTCTCTCTCTCTCTAAGACAACACTACGTAGCTCTCTCTCTCTCTCTCTCTCTCTAAAACAACACTACGTAGCTCTCTCTCTCTCTAAGACAACACTACGTAGCTCTCTCTCTCTCTCTCTCTCTCTAAGACAACACTACGTAGCTCTCTCTCTCTCTCTCTCTAAGACAACACTACGTAGCTCTCTCTCTCTCTCTCTCTAAAACAACACTATGTAGCTCTCTCTCTCTCTCTCTAAAACAACACTACGTAGCTCTCTCTCTCTCTCTCTCTAAAACAACACTACGTAGCTCTCTCTCTCTCTCTCTCTAAAACAACACTACGTAGCTCTCTCTCTCTCTCTCTCTAAAACAACACTACGTAGCTCTATCTCTCTCTCTCTCTAAAACAACACTACGTAGCTCTCTCTCTCTCTCTCTAAAACAACACTACGTAGCTCTCTCTCTCTCTCTAAAAACAACACTACGTAGCTCTCTCTCTCTCTCTCTCTAAGACAACACTACGTAGCTCTCTCTCTCTCTCTCTAAAACAACACTACGTAGCTCTCTCTCTCTCTCTCTCTCTAAAACAACACTACGTAGCTCTCTCTCTCTCTCTCTCTCTAAGACAACACTACGTAGCTCTCTCTCTCTCTCTCTCTCTAAGACAACACTACGTAGCTCTCTCTCTCTCTCTCTAAGACAACACTACGTAGCTCTCTCTCTCTCTCTCTCTCTAAAACAACACTACGTAGCTCTCTCTCTCTCTCTCTCTCTAAGACAACACTACGTAGCTCTCTCTCTCTCTAAGACAACACTACGTAGCTCTCTCTCTCTCTCTCTCTCTCTAAGACAACACTACGTAGCTCTCTCTCTCTCTCTCTAAAACAACACTACGTAGCTCTCTCTCTCTCTCTCTCTCTAAAACAACACTACGTAGCTCTCTCTCTCTCTCTCTCTCTAAGACAACACTACGTAGCTCTCTCTCTCTCTAAAACAACACTATGTATCTCTCTCTCTCTCTCTCTCTCTCTCTCTAAAACAACACTACGTAGCTCTCTCTCTCTCTAAAACAACACTATGTAGCTCTCTCTCTCTCTCTCTCTAAAACAACACTATGAAGCTCTCTCTCTCTCTCTCTAAAACAACACTACGTAGCTCTCTCTCTCTCTAAAACAACACTACGTAGCTCTCTCTCTCTCTAAAACAACACTACGTAGCTCTCTCTCTCTCTCTAAAACAACACTATGTAGCTCTCTCTCTCTCTAAAACAACACTACGTAGCTCTCTCTCTCTCTAAAACAACACTATGTAGCTCTCTCTCTCTCTCTAAAACAACACTACGTAGCTCTCTCTCTCTCTAAAACAACACTACGTAGCTCTCTCTCTCTCTAAAACAACACTATGTAGCTCTCTCTCTCTAAAACAACACTATGTAGCTCTCTCTCTCTCTCTCTCTCTCTCTCTAAAACAACACTACGTAGCTCTCTCTCTCTCTAAAACAACACTATGTAGCTCTCTCTCTCTCTAAAACAACACAATGTAGCTCTCTCTCTCTCTCTCTAAAACAACACTACGTAGCTCTCTCTCTCTCTAAAACAACACTATGTAGCTCTCTCTCTCTCTCTCTAAAACAACACTACGTAGCTCTCTCTCTCTCTCTAAAACAACACTATGTAGCTCTCTCTCTCTCTCTAAAACAACACTACGTAGCTCTCTCTCTCTCTAAAACAACACTACGTAGCTCTCTCTCTCTCTCTCTAAAACAACACTAAGTAGCTCTCTCTCTCTCTCTCTCTCTCTCTCTCTAAAACAACACTACGTAGCTCTCTCTCTATCTCTCTAAGACAACACTACGTAGCTCTCTCTCTCTCTCTCTCTAAGACAACACTACGTAGCTCTCTCTCTCTCTCTCTCTAAAACAACACTACGTAGCTCTCTCTCTCTCTCTCTAAGACAACACTACGTAGCTCTCTCTCTCTCTCTCTCTAAAACAACACTACGTAGCTCTCTCTCTCTCTCTCTCTAAAACAACACTACGTAGCTCTCTCTCTCTCTCTCTCTCTCTAAAACAACACTACGTAGCTCTCTCTCTCTCTCTCTCTCTCTCTAAAACAACACTACGTAGCTCTCTCTCTCTCTCTAAGACAACACTACGTAGCTCTCTCTCTCTAAAACAACACTACGTAGCTCTCTCTCTCTCTCTCTCTAAAACAACACTACGTAGCTCTCTCTCTCTCTAAGACAACACTACGTAGCTCTCTCTCTCTCTCTCTAAAACAACACTACGTAGATCTCTCTCTCTCTAAAACAACACTATGTAGCTCTCTCTCTCTCTCTCTCTAAAACAACACTACGTAGCTCTCTCTCTCTCTCTCTAAAACAACACTACGTAGCTCTCTCTCTCTCTCTCTCTCTCTCTCTCTCTCTCTAAGACAACACTACGTAGCTCTCTCTCTCTCTCTCTCTAAAACAACACTACGTAGCTCTCTCTCTCTCTCTCTAAAACAACACTATGTAGCTCTCTCTCTCTCTCTCTAAAACAACACTACGTAGCTCTCTCTCTCTCTCTCTCTAAACAACACTACGTAGCTCTCTCTCTCTCTCTCTCTAAAACAACACTACGTAGCTCTCTCTCTCTCTCTCTCTCTAAAACAACACTACGTAGCTCTCTCTCTCTCTCTAAAACAACACTACGTAGCTCTCTCTCTCTCTCTCTCTAAAACAACACTACGTAGCTCTCTCTCTCTCTCTCTCTAAAACAACACTATGTAGCTCTCTCTCTCTCTCTCTCTCTCTCTCTCTCTCTCTAAGACAACACTACGTAGCTCTCTCTCTCTCTCTCTCTCTAAAACAACACTACGTAGCTCTCTCTCTCTCTAAAACAACACTATGTAGCTCGCTCTCTCTCTCTCTCTAAAACAACACTACGTAGCTCTCTCTCTCTCTCTCTCTCTCTCTCTCTAAGACAACACTACGTAGCTCTCTCTCTCTCTCTCTCTAAAACAACACTACGTAGCTCTCTCTCTCTCTCTCTCTAAAACAACACTACGTAGCTCTCTCTATCTCTCTCTCTCTCTAAAACAACACTATGTAGCTCTCTCTCTCTCTCTCTAAAACAACACTACGTAGCTCTCTCTCTCTCTCTCTAAAACAACACTACGTAGCTCTCTCTCTCTCTCTCTCTCTCTCTCTCTAAAACAACACTACGTAGCTCTATCTCTCTCTCTCTCTAAAACAACACTATGTAGCTCTCTCTCTCTCTCTCTCTCTCTCTCTAAAACAACACTACGTAGCTCTCTCTCTCTCTCTCTCTCTCTAAACCAACACTACGTAGCTCTCTCTCTCTCTCTCTAAAACAACACTACGTAGCTCTATCTCTCTCTCTCTCTCTCTCTAAAACAACACTATGTAGCTCTCTCTCTCTCTCTCTAAAACAACACTACGTAGCTCTCTCTCTCTCTCTAAAACAACACTACGTAGCTCTCTCTCTCTCTCTCTCTCTAAAACAACACTACGTAGCTCTCTCTCTCTCTCTAAAACAACACTATGTAGCTCTCTCTCTCTCTCTCTCTAAAACAACACTACGTAGCTCTCTCTCTCTCTAAAACAACACTATGTCGCTCTCTCTCTCTCTCTCTCTCTAAAACAACACTACGTAGCTCTCTCTCTCTCTAAGACAACACTACGTAGCTCTCTCTCTCTAAAACAACACTACGTAGCTCTCTCTCTCTCTCTCTCTAAAACAACACTACGTAGCTCTCTCTCTCTCTCTCTCTAAAACAACACTACGTAGCTCTCTCTCTCTCTCTCTCTCTAAAACAACACTACGTAGCTCTCTCTCTCTCTCTCTCTCTCTAAAACAACACTACGTAGCTCTCTCTCTCTCTCTCTAAAACAACACTACGTAGCTCTCTCTCTCTCTCTCTAAAACAACACTACGTAGCTCTCTCTCTCTCTCTCTCTAAGACAACACTACGTAGCTCTCTCTCTCTCTCTCTCTAAAACAACACTACGTAGCTCTCTCTCTCTCTCTCTAAAACAACACTACGTAGCTCTCTCTCTCTCTCTCTAAAACAACACTACGTAGCTCTCTCTCTCTCTCTAAGACAACACTACGTAGCTCTCTCTCTCTCTCTCTCTAAAACAACACTACGTAGCTCTCTCTCTCTCTAAAACAACACTACGTAGCTCTCTCTCTCTCTCTCTCTCTAAGACAACACTACGTAGCTCTCTCTCTCTCTCTCTAAAACAACACTACGTAGCTCTCTCTCTCTCTCTAAAACAACACTACGTAGCTCTCTCTCTCTCTCTCTCTCTCTAAAACAACACTACGTAGCTCTCTCTCTCTCTCTCTAAGACAACACTACGTAGCTCTCTCTCTCTCTCTCTCTAAAACAACACTACGTAGCTCTCTCTCTCTCTAAAACAACACTATGTAGCTCTCTCTCTCTCTAAAACAACACTACGTAGCTCTCTCTCTCTCTAAGACAACACTACGTAGCTCTCTCTCTCTCTAAAACAACACTACGTAGCTCTCTCTCTCTCTCTCTAAAACAACACTACGTAGCTCTCTCTCTCTCTCTCTCTAAAACAACACTACGTAGCTCTCTCTCTCTCTCTCTAAAACAACACTACGTAGCTCTCTCTCTCTCTCTCTCTCTAAGACAACACTACATAGCTCTCTCTCTCTCTCTCTCTCTCTAAAACAACACTACGTAGCTCTCTCTCTCTCTCTCTCTCTCTCTAAGACAACACTACGTAGCTCTCTCTCTCTCTAAGACAACACTACGTAGCTCTCTCTCTCTCTCTCTCTAAAACAACACTACGTAGCTCTCTCTCTCTCTCTCTCTCTAAAACAACACTACGTAGATCTCTCTCTCTCTCTCTCTCTAAAACAACACTACGTAGCTCTCTCTCTCTCTCTCTCTCTAAAACAACACTACGTAGATCTCTCTCTCTCTCTCTCTAAAACAACACTACGTAGATCTCTCTCTCTCTCTCTCTCTCTCTCTCTAAAACAACACTACGTAGCTCTCCTCTCTCTCTCTAAAACAACACTATGTAGCTCTCTCTCTCTCTCTCTAAAACAACACTACGTAGCTCTCTCTCTCTCTCTCTCTCTCTAAAACAACACTACGTAGCTCTCTCTCTCTCTCTCTCTCTCTAAAACAACACTACGTAGCTCTCTCTCTCTCTCTCTCTAAAACAACACTACGTAGCTCTCTCTCTCTCTCTCTCTCTCTAAAACAACACTACGTAGATCTCTCTCTCTCTCTCTCTCTCTCTCTCTCTAAAACAACACTACGTAGATCTCTCTCTCTCTCTCTCTCTCTCTCTCTAAACCACACTACGTAGATCTCTCTCTCTCTCTCTCTCTCTCTCTCTCTAAAACAACACTACGTAGATCTCTCTCTCTCTCTCTCTCTCTAAAACAACACTACGTAGATCTCTCTCTCTCTCTCTCTCTAAGACAACACTACGTAGCTCTCTCTCTCTCTCTCTCTAAAACAACACTACGTAGCTCTCTCTCTCTCTCTCTCTAAAACAACACTACGTAGATCTCTCTCTCTCTCTCTCTCTAAAACAACACTACGTAGATCTCTCTCTCTCTCTCTCTAAAACAACACTACGTAGCTCTCTCTCTCTCTCTCTCTCTAAAACAGCACTACGTAGCTCTCTCTCTCTCTAAAACAACACTACGTAGCTCTCTCTCTCTCTAAAACAACACTACGTAGCTCTCTCTCTCTCTCTCTCTCTCTAAACAACACTACGTAGATCTCTCTCTCTCTCTCTCTCTCTCTAAGACAACACTACGTAGCTCTCTCTCTCTCTCTAAGACAACACTACGTAGCTCTCTCTCTCTCTCTCTCTAAAACAACACTACGTAGCTCTCTCTCTCTCTAAAACAACACTACGTAGCTCTCTCTCTCTCTCTCTCTCTCTAAAACAACACTACGTAGCTCTCTCTCTCTCTCTCTCTCTAAGACAACACTACGTAGCTCTCTCTCTCTCTCTCTCTAAGACAACACTACGTAGCTCTCTCTCTCTCTCTCTCTCTCTCTCTCTAAAAGAACACTACGTAGCTCTCTCTCTCTCTCTCTCTCTAAGACAACACTACGTAGCTCTCTCTCTCTCTAAGACAACACTACGTAGCTCTCTCTCTTTAAAACAACACTACGTAGCTCTCTCTCTCTCTCTCTAAGACAACACTACGTAGCTCTCTCTCTCTCTCACTAAGACAACACTACGTAGCTCTCTCTCTCTAAAACAACACTACGTAGCTCTCTCTCTCTCTCTCTCTAAGACAACACTACGTAGCTCTCTCTCTCTCACTAAAACAACACTACGTAGCTCTCTCTCTCTCTCTCTAAGACAACACTACGTAGCTCTCTCTCTCTCTCTAAGACAACACTACGTAGCTCTCTCTCTCTCACTAAGACAACACTACGTAGCTCTCTCTCTCTCTCTAAAACAACAATACGTAGCTCTCTCTCTCTAAAACAACACTACGTAGCTCTCTCTCTCTCTCTCTCTCTCTCTAAAACAACACTACGTAGCTCTCTCTCTCTCTCTAAGACAACAATACGTAGCTCTCTCTCTCTAAAACAACACTACGTAGCTCTCTCTCTCTCTAAGACAACAATACGTAGCTCTCTCTCTCTCTTAGACAACACTACGTAGCTCTCTCTCTCTAAAACAACAATACGTAGCTCTCTCTCTCTAAAACAACAATACGTAGCTCTCTCTCTCTAAAACAACAATACGTAGCTCTCTCTCTCTCTAAAACAACACTACGTAGCTCTCTCTCTCTAAAACAACAATACGTAGCTCTCTCTCTCTAAAACAACAATACGTAGCTATCTCTCTCTAAAACAACACTACGTAGCTCTCTCTCTCTCTCTCTCTCTCTCGAAAACAACAATACGTAGCTCTCTCTCTCTAAAACAACACTACGTAGCTATCTCTCTCTCTCTCTCTCTAAAACAACAATACGTAGCTCTCTCTCTCTAAAACAACACTACGTAGCTCTCTCTCTCTAAAACAACAATACGTAGCTCTCTCTCTCTAAAACAACAATACGTAGCTCTCTCTCTCTAAAACAACACTACGTAGCTCTCTCTCTCTCTAAGACAACAATACGTAGCTCTCTCTCTCTTAAACAACACTACGTAGCTCTCTCTCTCTCTAAGACAACAATACGTAGCTCTCTCTCTCTAAGACAACACTACGTAGCTCACTCTCTCTAAAACAACACTATGTAGCTCTCTCTCTCTAAGACAACACTACGTAGCTCTCTCTCTCTAAGACAACACTATGTAGCTCTCTCTATCTCTCTTTCTTAGAAAACACTACTTAGCTCTCTCTCTCTAAGACAACACTATGTAGCTCTCTCTCTCTAAGACAACAATATGTAGCTCTCTCTCTCTAAGACAACACTATGTAGCTCTCTCTCTCTAAGGCAACACTATGTAGCTCTCTCTCTCTAAGACAACACTACTTAGCTCTCTCTCTCTCTAAGACAACACTATGTAGCTCTCTCTCTCTAAGACAACACTATGTAGCTCTCTCTCTCTAAGACAACACTACGTAGCTCTCTCTCTCTCTAAAACAACACTACGTAGCTCTCTCTCTCTCTAAGACAACACTACGTAGTTCCCTCTCTCTCAAAGACAACACTACGTAGCTCTCTCTCTCTAAGACAACACTATGTAGCTCTCTCTATCTCTCTTTCTTAGACAACACTACTTAGCTCTCTCTCTCTAAGACAACACTAAGTAGCTCTCTCTCTCTCTTTCTTAGACAACACTACGTAGCTCTCTCTCTCTCTAAGACAACACTACGTAGTTCCCTCTCTCTCTAAGACAACACTATGTAGCTCTCTCTCTAAGACAACACTATGTAGCTCTCTCTCTCTCTAAGACAACACTACGTAGCTCTCTCTCTCTCTAAAACAACACTATGTAGCTCTCTCTCTCTCTAAGACAACACTACGTAGTTCCCTCTCTCTCTAAGACAACACTATGTAGCTCTCTCTCTCTAAGACAACACTATGTAGCTCTCTCTCTCTAAGACAACACTATGTAGCTCTCTCTCTCTAAGACAACACTATGTAGCTCTCTCTCTCTAGGACAACACTATGTAGCTCTCTCTCTCTCTAAGACAACACTATGTAGCTCTCTCTCTCTCTAAGACAACACTATGTAGCTCTCTCTCTCTAAGACAACACTATGTAGCTCTCTCTCTCTCTAAGACAACACTACGTAGTTCCCTCTCTCTCTAAGACAACACTACGTAGTTCCCTCTCTCTCTAAGACAACACTATGTAGCTCTCTCTCTCTAAGACAACACTACGTAGTTCCCTCTCTCTCTAAGACAACACTACGTAGCTCTCTCTCTCTAAGACAACACTACGTAGTTCCCTCTCTCTCTAAGACAACACTATGTAGCTCTCTCTCTAAGACAACACTATGTAGCTCTCTCTCTCTCTAAGACAACACTACGTAGCTCTCTCTCTCTCTAAAACAACACTATGTAGCTCTCTCTCTCTCTAAGACAACACTACGTAGTTCCCTCTCTCTCTAAGACAACACTATGTAGCTCTCTCTCTCTAAGACAACACTATGTAGCTCTCTCTCTCTAAGACAACACTATGTAGCTCTCTCTCTCTAAGACAACACTATGTAGCTCTCTCTCTCTAGGACAACACTATGTAGCTCTCTCTCTCTCTAAGACAACACTATGTAGCTCTCTCTCTCTCTAAGACAACACTATGTAGCTCTCTCTCTCTAAGACAACACTATGTAGCTCTCTCTCTCTCTAAGACAACACTACGTAGTTCCCTCTCTCTCTAAGACAACACTACGTAGTTCCTCTCTCTCTAAGACAACACTATGTAGCTCTCTCTCTCTAAGACAACACTACGTAGTTCCCTCTCTCTCTAAGACAACACTACGTAGCTCTCTCTCTCTAAGACAACACTACGTAGCTCTCTCTCTCTAAGACAACACTACGTAGCTCTCTCTCTCTAAGACAACACTACGTAGCTCTCTCTCTCTAAGACAACACTACGTAGTTCCCTCTCTCTCTAAGACAACACTACGTAGCTCTCTCTCTCTAAGACAACACTACGTAGCTCTCTCTCTCTCTAAGACAACACTACGTAGCTCTCTCTCTCTCTAAGACAACACTACGTAGCTCTCTCTCTCTAAGACAACACTACGTAGTTCCCTCTCTCTAAGACAACACTACGTAGTTCCCTTTCTCTCTAAGACAACACTACGTAGCTCTCTCTCTCTAAGACAACACTACGTAGCTCTCTCTCTCTAAGACAACACTACGTAGTTCCCTTTCTCTCTAAGACAACACTACGTAGCTCTCTCTCTCTAAGACAACACTACATATCTCTCTCTCTAAGACAACAGTGCTTAGCTCTCTCTCTCTCTCTCTCTCTCTCTCTCTCTCTAAGACAACAGTGCTTAGCTCTCTCTCTCTCTCTTAGACAACAGTGCTTAGCTCTCTCTCGTTCTCTTTAAGACAAAACTACTTAGCTCTCTCATTCTCTCTCTCTCTCTCTTAGACAACACTACTTAGCTCTCTCTTTTCTTAAGACAACACTACTTAGCTCTCTCTTTTCTTAAGACAAAACTACTTAGCTCTCTCTCTCTCTCTCTCTCTCTCTTTTAGACAACACTACTTAGCTCTCTCTTTTCTTAAGACAACACTACTTAGCTCTCTCTTTTCTTAAGACAACACTACTTAGCTCTCTCTTTTCTTAAGACAACACTACTTAGCTCTCTCTTTTCTTAATACAAAACTACTTAGCTCTCTCTCTTTCTTAGACAACACTACTTAGCTCTCTCTTTTCTTGAGACAACACTGCTTAGCTCTATCTCTGAGACAACATTACTTAGCTCTCTCTTTTCTTAAGACAACACTACTTAGCTCTATCTCTAAGACAACACTACTTAGCTCTATCTCTAAGACAACATTACTTAGCTCTCTCTTTTCTTGAGACAACACTGCTTAGCCCTATCTCTAAGACAACATTACTTAGCTCTCTCTTTTCTTAAGATAACACTACTTAGTTCTATCTCTAAGACAACATTACTTAGCTCTCTCTTTTCTTAAGATAACACTACTTAGCTGTATCTCTAAGACAACACTACATAGCACTCTCTCTCTCTTAAACAACAATACTATTTTACTCTATCTCTAAGACAACACTACTAAGCTCTCTCTTTCTCTAAGACAACACTATGTAGCTCTCTCTCTCTAAGACAACACTATGTAGCTCTCTCTCTCTCTCTCTCTTTCTTAGACAACACTACGTAGCTCTCTCTCTCTCTCTAAGACAACACTATGTAGCTCTCTCTCTCTCTCTTTTTTAGACAACACTACGTAGCTCTATCTCTCTCTCTCTAAGACAACACTATGTAGCTCTCTCTCTCTCTCTCTCTCTCTTTCTTAGACAACACTACGTAGCTCTCTCTCTCTCTCTAAGACAACATTATGTAGCTCACTCTCTCTCTTTCTTAGACAACACTACATAGCTCTCTCTAAGACAACACTATGTAGCTCTCTCTCTCTTTCTTAGACAACACTACATAGCTCTCTCTAAGACAACACTAAGTAGCTCTCTCTCTCTCTCTTTCTTAGACAACACTAAGTAGCTCTCTCTCTCTCTTTCTTAGACAACACTATGTAGCTCTCTCTCTCTCTCTCTAAGACAACACTACGTAGCTCTCTCTCTCTCTTTCTTAGACAACACTAAGTAGCTCTCTCTCTCTCTAAGACAACACTATGTAGCTCTCTCTCTCTCTCTAAGACAACACTATGTAGCTGTCTCTCTCTCTCTCTTTCTTAGACAACACTACGTAGCTCTCTCTCTCTCTAAGACAACACTATGTAGCTCTCTCTCTCTCTCTCTCTCTCTCTAAGACAACACTATGTAGCTCTCTCTCTCTCTCTTTCTTAGACAACACTACGTAGCTCTCTCTCTCTCTCTTTCTTAGACAACACTAAGTAGCTCTCTCTCTCTCTCTTTCTTAGACAACACTAAGTAGCTATCTCTCTCTCTCTTTCTTAGACAACACTAAGTAGCTCTCTCTCTCTCTAAGACAACACTATGTAGCTCTCTCTCTCTAAGACAACACTACGTAGCTCTCTCTCTCTCTCTTTCTTAGACAACACTAAGTAGCTCTCTCTCTCTAAGACAACACTAAGTAGCTCTCTCTCTCTCTAAGACAACACTATGTAGCTCTCTCTCTCTCTAAGACAACACTAAGTAGCTCTCTCTCTCTAAGACAACACTATGTAGCTCTCTCTCTCTCTAAGACAACACTATGTAGCTCTCTCTCTCTCTCTCTAAGACAACACTACGTAGCTCTCTCTCTCTCTAAGACAACACTATGTAGCTCTCTCTCTCTCTCTCTCTCTCTCTCTCTCTCTCTAAGACAACACTATGTAGCTCTCTCTCTCTCTCTCTAAGACAACACTATGTAGCTCTCTCTCTCTAAGACAACACTATGTAGCTCTCTCTCTCTCTCTCTCTAAGACAACACTACGTAGCTCTCTCTCTCTCTCTCTAAGACAACACTACGTAGCTCTCTCTCTCTCTCTCTCTCTAAGACAACACTACATATCTCTCTCTCTCTCTCTCTAAGACAACAGTGCTTAGCTCTCTCTCTCTCTAAGACAACACTACGTAGCTCTCTCTCTCTCTCTAAGACAACACTACATATCTCTCTCTCTCTCTAAGACAACACTACGTAGCTCTCTCTCTCTCTCTCTCTCTAAGACAACACTACATATCTCTCTCTCTCTCTAAGACAACACTACATATCTCTCTCTCTCTCTAAGACAACACTACATATCTCTCTCTCTCTCTAAGACAACACTACATATCTCTCTCTCTCTCTAAGACAACACTACATATCTCTCTCTCTCTCTCTCTAAGACAACACTACATATCTCTCTCTCTCTCTAAGACAACACTACATATCTCTCTCTCTCTCTAAGACAACACTACGTAGCTCTCTCTCTCTCTCTAAGACAACACTACATATCTCTCTCTCTCTCTAAGACAACACTACATATCTCTCTCTCTAAGACAACACTACATATCTCTCTCTCTCTCAAAGACAACACTACATATCTCTCTCTCCCTCTAAGACAACACTACATATCTCTCTCTCTCTCTAAGACAACACTACGTAGCTCTCTCTCTCTCTCTCTAAGACAACACTACATATCTCTCTCTCTCTCTCTAAGACAACACTACATATCTCTCTCTCTCTCTAAGACAACACTACGTAGTTCCCTTTCTCTCTAAGACAACACTACGTAGTTCCCTTTCTCTCTAAGACAACACTACGTAGCTCTCTCTCTCTCTCTCTCTCTCTCTCTAAGACAACAGTGCTTAGCTCTCTCTCTCTTAGACAACAGTGCTTAGCTCTCTCTCGTTCTCTCTAAGACAAAACTACTTAGCTCTCTCTCTCTCTCTCTCTCTCTCTCTCTTAGACAACACTACTTAGCTCTCTCTTTTCTTAAGACAACACTACTTAGCTCTCTCTTTTCTTAATACAAAACTACTTAGCTCTCTCTTTTCTTGAGACAACACTGCTTAGCTCTATCTCTGAGACAACATTACTTAGCTCTCTCTTTTCTTAAGACAACACTACTTAGCTCTATCTCTAAGACAACACTACATAGCACTCTCTCTCTCTTTTAAACAACACTACTTAACTCTATCTCTAAGACAACACTACTTAGCTCTCTCTTTTCTTAAGACAACACTACTTAGCTCTCTCTTTTCTTAATACAAAACTACTTAGCTCTCTCTTTTTCTTAGACAACACTACTTAGCTCTCTCTTTTCTTGGGACAACACTACTTAGCTCTATCTCTAAGACAACACTACTTAGC